>JAVBJF010000172.1:399581-808239 GCA_033439095.1 Pseudococcus viburni
TTGTCCGGTGTTGCACGAATAGCCCACCAACTCTCGCCAGGTTGATGATCGCTTGCGCGGTCTTGAATACTTTTTTTTTTTTAATCACATGATAATGAATTTCGCGTTATTTTTTTGCAAACGTGTTTCATGTTACTTGTTTTAAACAGTTTTTTGTTTCACTTTCAACTTAAACATAAAAAATTGACACGTAAAATGAAATGTTGAATTTTGAGACCATTTTTTACATTATTTTATATGGCGAATTTTTAGCTCCTTTGCGCCACTACTCAAAATAATTTTTTCTGGCTAAAATTTTTGTGGGAGTCTTTTTTCATCAAAAAGAACAAAATGAGGGGGCGGCACTGTCAAATTTCGAAAAAAATGTCACATGAAACACCCTAACCCCCCAAATAAAATCTTGATTTTTTTTTCGCGTTTTACGTTCGTAATGGTCCACCACATAACATACTAAAAATGGACACCCCACTACCCTCCATTACCCCCAGGGGAGGGGTAAATGTCTGCTAAAAACCGGGTTTTCGTGAATATCTCCTCAAATAAGCCTCAAAATTGAAAAAATAAAAATAGTTATGAACAATCTTGTTCTACGTGTAATTTCCTATCAGAAGGTTTTTTTGTTTTTTCAAAAACACTCACTTCCTTGACCAAAAATTCTCACTTCCTTGACCAAAAATTAAGGGTAAAAAACACCTATTTTTCAACAATTTTACAGCATTTTTGGAAAAAATCAAAACTTTTGAGAATATCTCCTCAAATAAGGCTCAAAATGTAAAAATGGTTATGAACAATCATGTTCTACGTGTAATTTCCTAACAGACAGGTTCTTTTTTTTTTCAAAAACACCCACTTTTTTGCCCAAAAATTACGGGTGAAATCGCCTATTTTTCCGATATTTACAGTATTTTTGGAAATGATGGAAATACGAAGTTGAAAGTACTCCAATAATTTGCGTTTAAAAATTCCTCTAGAAAGAAATACCTGTTGAAAAATTTCTTACCCAAATACTTAAGTAAATATAGGCAATTCTAAATTGGTGGTTTGAAATTGGTTGCCCAAAAAATTCACAACTAAGGAACAACAAAAAATTACAAATCTACACCTCAAAAAGTTTAAAATTCAAATTTGCAGCTCAAAAAATTCGATATATGTACTAAAATTCATAACTCAGAAAATTAACTAGACAACTTTAAGGCTCGAATGTTGAATCATGCCTTGAAAGTTAAGGTAGGTAACCCTAAATGTTCCTTATAGCATTTTTAACCAATCAAAAACCAATAAAAGGTTTTTAAAGTTACATACGAGAAAAATTGAGGTCCGACTCAAAAAATTTCAACGAATCCTAATTCCTAAAATATCAAAATTTTTGTTATAAATTTTTCAATAAAAAAGGAACAGTTCACAAATTTATTTCAAAGAACGTTTATGATACCAAAATGGAAATTCGAAATTTAAAAATTCTAAAATTAATAATTCAATTCGTGAAATTTATAAACGTATTTTATGTAAGCTCAAATTTCCAAAAAAGCAAAATTTGAGCCACAAATCCATTCTTTGAGACCTTAAATACTAAAATTTCGAGATTTGATGATAAAAAATTCTGTGATTAAGAAATTTGAAATAGAAAATGCGAGATGACAAATCCATTTTTTTCAACTGCTTGGATTTAAAAATTCTTTTTTTAAAAAATATTTTAAGCTTCAAAAAATCTGGTTTATGACCTCGAACTCGTAAAATATCTAAAAAAAATCATATAAAAAATTACCCATAAAATTTTGTATTAAAAAATTTTTCAAACGTTTTGATTACAAAATATGTAAGTATTTCCCAAAATTCCCTAACCCAACGATTACAACAAATTCGATTCCTCGTATAAAAGTTTGTATATGACTGAAATTTAATTTTAAAAAATGGACAGCACGCAACTTTTTTGGTAACGTTGGATTTTAAAAATTCGTCACACAAAAATCAGAATCGCACGATCAAAAAATTCAGACTCAACTCAAAAACATTCCATAAGTTCAAAACTTCAAAACGCCAAAATTTGAGAATCAAAAATTCATGTTTCGGAATATTTTTTAGTTAAAAAATATTTTATGACACAAAAATCAATGTTAGACTCACACATTTTCATTTTCTCAATATCAAAATTTTTTGATCCAAAATTCGAAAAATAATGTGCTAAGAAATTTTTTTAGGAAACGTTAAGGAATTAAAAATTAGTTGGTGAAATTCCACCGCCAAAAAATCATTTTATTTCCATGGCCAAAAGACCATAATGTAAGTAATTGGATTCAATAACTTTTCATAAGCTCAGATTTCCAAGACATCAGACTTTCATCTAAATAACTAAAAATTCCATAATAAAAAATGAGCGCCTCATAAATTAAGTTTTCGGACACGTTTTTAAATCAAAAATTCATTATTTAAAATTTCACAGCTCAAAAGTTACGGTTCAAGCATTCAAAATTGAATAAAACGTTTTTTTTGAAAAAAATCGTTTGTCAAAAATTTACTGACAAATTCCAATCAGTTTAGTAATGAAATAGAAAATTAAACAAGTTGTGGCTCAAAGATTCAGGGAACAAATAAAAAAATTGAAACTGAGAACGCTGACGTAGAAAAATCAGAGGTTTAAAATTTCAAAAATTCGAAAATAATTTTTTCAAAAATTTGAGCATGTCAATAATCATAATTACATGACTGAAAAGTACATTAGAAATTTATGATTCTACATTTTACTTTTTTGAAAATTCGGAGTTCAAAAATGTATTTTTCTAAAATAGACTCGCATTCAAATTGCGAATTTGCAAATTCAATGACTTTATATAACTATTCAAATAACATATCAAAAAACAATACACGATGTTACATTAATATTTTGCAATATATTGGAATTTTTTCTTTTTTCCGACAATTTTTGCAATTTTCTACTTTTTTTCTCTTTAGCAAATTTTTATGATAATATGAAGATATTTGGTGGAATTTTAAATAATTTCATACCTAATATTTATTAAGATCGATTTTCATGTTATGAATTTTTATACTATTTCCACGAACTTTTTTTATCATAACAAATTGTTTTAGTCCATTTTTATTTTCCCATCATATTCTCGTCTAGTTCACCTTTCATGAGGCCTAAAAAATTTTTCTTCTCCACATCTGAACAAAACAAACCCTTGTACCCTTCCCTAACCCAAACTTGAAACCCAATCTATTTTTATACCGAAAAAATAATAAAAAAATTCAAAACATCAATCCAGTCCGCCCACTCTCGGCGATCCAACGCACAGTAATCTATTTTTATCAGCCTAATAAACCATCGCAATTGAATCTGAAAACATTGATACCCGCATTATCCATAGTCCATACTCCATGCACAACAATACGTTCATCGAACACCTGCAGTTCACCATCAAACCCAAATTCGCCACTACCTATGGAAATAGCCAACGGTCTCGAAGATCCATCATATATCTCACAATAGGGCAATTATTCGTTACGCGTAGGTACCTACTCTGATAAGTCTTTCGACGACTAGTACTACATGCACATCGAATAATATCTCATACGAGTACGATACATTGTTAAATATATGATCGATTCAAAAACCTACGTCCTTGAGAAGCTCGAACACATCGCACATTTCCATTGAAAATTGACGTTAATTATCGTCAAACGCTCAACACATTGCATAAGCCCACTCAGAGGGAAAAAATAAGAAAAGAAAGAGAAACACGAGCTAATCGTATTCGTAAGTATAAGATTTACGATCCATAAAATTAGCTTATTTTAAAAATTCGAAGGAGTTGAAAAATACGTTTTCATCGTTCATATTATACCCAAAATGGCGAATTTCAGCTAAACTTTCATTGCTACTCGAGATACAGAATACGTATTGTTATATAAAGTACGTCTATCGATAAGAAAATCCGGACAGGAGATACAAGGGGGGCTAGAGCTTGCGACTAGTGACCTGGTTCCGCGAGTAAAGCTCGACAACGTGCTTCGTCGTCGAGTTATGTCGTTCGACTGGTAAACTGAAAAAAACCTATCTTGTTTTCAAACCTCAATGTCATTATCGCCGCAGAGAAAAATATTCCGTGTTGTGCGATAAAATAAAAAATAAAAAAAACGAAAAATAAAACCAGATATCCGCACCTATTGTTTCAACATATGTACATTTATAACTCGTAAACAACTCCTCGTCTCTATTTCCATTTGGATTTTTCATCATCGATTACTCATTTCAGAATGTAAACATTTCTACTCGAAAGCTCGTATACTTTGATTAAATAATTCGGAAATTGTGAAAAGGATTAAAGGTGTTTTTCCATGCTACGAATTTCGACTATTTTTTCCTCTATCTACCGCTTTGTTTAAATAATCGGAAATTGCACAAAAATGATTCGAGTTCGGATTTCCATCGTCGATCCAATTCTGGGTAAATATTTTCCTCAAAATTTCCATTATATTTGTACGCAGGGACGTACCGATAGGGGGGGGGGAAGCTTTTTGCTCGTGAGTTGGGAAAATTGAACATTTCAACACAACAGTTGGGAAAATTTGCCATTTTCCCAACTGATGAAAAAGGCCTTTTTTGAACATTAAACACACAATTTTTTTCAAATTTTCGCCAAAATTACAATTATATGAATTATTTCAGTCAATAAAGCAAAAAAAAAGTTTCCTCCTATGAAAATATTTCTGTTATTCCAAGTCTTTGTGGGTACTCACTTTCCACCCTCCGAAAAAAAGCTTCCGACATCATTCTATCTACTTACTTGATAAAGCAAGTTGGAAAATTTTAAGCTTAAAAATTGAAATCAGGGGTATCGAGAAACCTCATTCTAAGTCCTCGAAAAAAATTTTGGTGGAAAACCTCCCTTTTTAGAAATTCGATCCATCCGTGAAGTCACCTCCCAAATCTAAATTTTTTTAAAACTTTGGCCTCGCTACGCTTGGCCTGATTGTTTTCATATTTTTCCTTTTTCATAATTCAAATCCTAGAGAAGTCATTTTTTCGTATTTTTTATCAAAATTATTA
The DNA here is from genome assembly GCA_033439095.1 of Pseudococcus viburni. Classification (NCBI taxonomy): domain Eukaryota; kingdom Metazoa; phylum Arthropoda; class Insecta; order Hemiptera; family Pseudococcidae; genus Pseudococcus; species Pseudococcus viburni. Next base: position 404,629 of record JAVBJF010000172.1, read on the forward strand.
CAATTAATATTCATTATATTTTTTCTCCATAGAACTTATTTTTGACGTTTAAAAACCAATTTTTTAAAAGCTTTGGCCTCGCTGCGCTCGGCCTCTTTGTATTTATTCTTAAATAGTTTCAAAGTAAAACTGACCAATTTTTTATTCAAGTTTGTTAATCCAAAACACGGTTTTATTGTACTTTGAATTGGAAGTTTTCAAAAATTTTCGCCTTCGCTTCGCTCGGGGCAAATTTATTTTTCTCGTAGTCACATTGAAATGCAAATTTTTTCAAATAAAATGATAATTATTTTGAAATTTTTTACTCTCGTTTCAATCTAGATAAATACCTTGCTTCGCTGAGGACAAATGGACAATTTTATGTTAATAATCGCTGGTTTATAGTTGGGAATTTTAAGAATTTGAGTTGGGATTTTCATCAACCCCCCCTCCCCTGGGAAATGCCTTTGGTACGTCACTGTTTGTACGCTGCTTAAATAATTCGCCAAATTTATGGAAAACTAGATCACGAGGAAGGCGGAAAACGACGTAAAAAATGATGCAAAATTTCGTAATTTCGAGTCCATTGGTTCACTTATGGCCTCTCTTGTTCAACCTACGATTTCGAAGTTGTAGTTGGATGTTTATAAAAAGGTCGAAACATCCATTTACGCGGAAATTTCTCTCCTGTTTCGCCAACGCACGCATAATTCGCAAGACTGCGGCGTATTTTTGATTCGTTATTACAGCAGCTTCGGATGTGACGACGTCGAGTTTATTTTTAATTAGCGCCAAGTTACCCATGAACAATACGGATTACATACGTGGCGTTGTTTATATGCTAGAAAGAGTATAAAAAATATGCTCGTTACCTTCTCACATGACATTGCATAGACGTCGCATAAACTTGACCCTCGATTTAGCATATTTACACAGTTACGATTCTGATAAGACTCCTCGTACTTAGACTAATTACAACTGCGAATACGCACTGGGAAATTTTTTTCGAAAAAGAATTGACCAGAACCCCCACAGCTTCTGGATTGGATTTAGGGATCACGAAGACCAACTGGGCACGTGGCCAATTCCATCGTCCTTGGGTAAGCAACGTATTCGACCGATGAATAATTTAATTCTGAAATCTCGTCGAATCAACCAATGCCAATCGAATCGAATCCACATAAAATCTCAAGGTAATTGCGTGAGTTATGCTGTAATCTCGACTCTCAAGCATGAGAGAAAAAAATACCCTCGTCAAAGGAACGAGAAAAGCTGCGAGCTTTCGAGCGACCCTGAGAAATGGACGAGGAATTTGCGTCGTGGCGTATTATTTTATTAAAATCGACGCAGCGCCGGTATAGAGCTTGGGATGGGGATGAGGGGGGAAATTTGGGACTTTGGAGACGACTATACGAAGCACCTTATACATTTTACGTCGCGCGTCGTGGAATGGCCGCGGGGGGAATTCAACTTTTGCCTTTCGTAGGTATATGGGAATGTATTCGTTAGATAAAATACCTGCTTAATATTCGCCGTGTAAAAATCATCGGATCGCGGTGTCGTGAAAATTGGTTTATCGAGTTTGCTCTCGGATGAATTTACATACGATTTATTTCGCGAATCGAAATTTATAAGAATGAAAATTAGCCGCCTACGTAGGTATGAATAATACGCCGAGTATCTGGCACGTTTTTCATTTTTCGAATTAATTTTTGTTTATCGAGAGATTTTCTTTTTTGATTGGGAATTATCGTCTTGAAAGGTGCGAGATTGCGATGAAACGTGAGAATAATTTTTTAGGTTTGGGTTCGTTATTGGAGTTGTGTGAAGTTTGATTAATGGGGAATGTGAAAAATAAAAGTTATTTTGGTCTGAATTCCAATGTGATAATTAGATGATGATGAATCGACAAACAATTTAAAGGAGCAAAAAGGCGAGGTCGGATTTCTGCATGGAAACAGTAGAGGGGAGAGGAGGGATGAAATGAAAAGTAAAGATGTTGAGCAAAAATTTAAAATGAAAATATCGGCCTTCTGAATGATTTCAGAATGGTATTGAGATCTTTTCGATTTTTTCAAGGATGTTGACCCCCCTTCTGCTTCATCCATTATTTTCCTACAATATTTTTTTATTTTTTCTAATGGGGAGAGCAGGAAACTACAAAAATTCAAGACTCTTCAGGCTTCAGATGCTTTTTCAGTTTTTCAAAAAAATGTTTACTGTTTTTAAATAAAGGCTCTGGTGCAATAAGGGGGTCATTTGGCCTCAAGTGGAACTTTGTAAAAATTCTTATGCCATTCGATTTGGATTGGTAAAATATGATTTTAGAGCGCATGAGCGAATTTTTATCTCACCCCTGGGGGGCTGGGGGCCCAAAATACGCGATTTTCAAGCTACAACCTTTCAAAAATTCTATCTCCGCGAGTTTTCAACAGATTTTTTTCAAACTTGGCACATAGGTAGAGGTACTAGAGGGGAGTGCTCTGAAATTTTTTCAGATTTTTCCGACCACTTTAATGACCTTGAATTTGACTTTGAAAATTTCAAATCACCCTGGGGAGCACAGCCTTGGTGCTGTCTCAAAAATTTTTTCGAATTAAAATTTCCTAATGTATTTTACACTCCTGAGAATTTTTTCAGATTTTTTCAGGTGGTGGAAATTGGTCAAACATTCAAAAAACTGGTGTAATTCATCATTTTTGTTGCTTAAAATCATTGTTTTTCATCAATTTTTCATTTTTTATAGTTTCCTGCTAAAAATATTATTATTTACTCGCCTTGTCCCATTTCGACCTTTATTCATTACTTTCTTACAACTATGATGTTTTGAGCGAATTTAATGCTTACACCATTGCAGTAGTCCAATGTAGTCCCTGCGGTTAGCTCAGGCATACTGCACTTTTTGAACTCGAGTTGAAACGTGGTTTTTATATTAGTGTGTGACCCATAAGGAAATTTTCAAGAAGTAAAGTCATTAAAAATTTCTCTTACGGAGTGAGCGTGGGGGAGTTTTAGGAGAGGGTTAACCCCGATTTTTCCACAAACAAGGGTCGGGGTAAGCTTGGTGTCATTTTCATATATTTCAACCCTCTTGAACTTTAATCCAAACCTTCCGAATTCGAATTTCTTATTGGTTTCCAGATAGAAAGTGAAATACCTTCTTGATGGTAGATTTTTGGTGGCGAAAAACAGCAGATTTTTGCTAAAACCGACTCGAATTCGCAATTTCTCATTTTCTCAACCAAATATGTACCTGGAACTAATCCTTTTTTCAGAACTACACGAAATTGCCATTTTCAATTTTCTCAAACCGATTCAAGGCTTCTCATGCCGCTTTCGTGGAAATTGTGGCATTCACGAGCCAATGTTTAGGTATAAGTACCAAAAAAAATACTCCAACCTCGTTTAAACTCAAGAAAGTAGTAATTGAAGAATTGAAAATGCTCTAAAAAAATTTTTAGTCACATGCTGCGCCAGGGAGTTGAGTTAATTTTTTCTTGAATAACTACTTACTTTAAGAAGCCTTGGATCGGTTTGAGAAAATTGAAAATGGCAATTTCGTGTAGTTCTGAAAAAAGGATTAGTTCCAGGTACATATTTGGTTGAGAAAATGAGAAATTGCGAATTCGAGTCGGTTTTAGCTAAAATCTGCTGTTTTTCGCCACCAAAAATCGACAAGCAAGAAAGTATTTCATTTTCTATCTGGAAACTAATAACAAATTCGAATTCAGAAGGTTTGGATTCTATTACAAACTGGTTTAGAATTCTAATGAAAACAATCGCAATTTTACCTTTTTTTTTTTTTCTAAAGATCGGCCACTTTTCGCGACACAAATTGTACGATTAAGCGAGTTCTACGCTTTTGGTCGGAAAACTAATCGCAGATCAAAGTTCAAGAGGGTCGAATTATATGAAAATGACACCAAGCTTACCCCGACCCTTGTTTGTGGAAAAATCGGGGTTAACCCTCTCCTAAAACTCCCCCACGCTCACTCCGTAAGAGAAATTTTTAATGACTTTACTTCTTGAAAATTTCCTTATGGGTCACACACTAATATAAAAACCACGTTTCAACTCGAGTTCAAAAAGTGCAGTATGCCTGAGCTAACCGCAGGGACTACATTGGACTACTGCAATGGTGTAAGCATTAAATTCGCTCAAAACATCATAGTTGTAAGAAAGTAATGAATAAAGGTCGAAATGGGACAAGGCGAGTAAATAATAATATTTTTAGCAGGAAACTATAAAAAATGAAAAATTGATGAAAAACAATGATTTTAAGCAACAAAAATGATGAATTACACCAGTTTTTTGAATGTTTGACCAATTTCCACCACCTGAAAAAATCTGAAAAAATTCTCAGGAGTGTAAAATACATTAGGAAATTTTAATTCGAAAAAATTTTTGAGACAGCACCAAGGCTGTGCTCCCCAGGGTGATTTGAAATTTTCAAAGTCAAATTCAAGGTCATTAAAGTGGTCGGAAAAATCTGAAAAAATTTCAGAGCACTCCCCTCTAGTACCTCTACCTATGTGCCAAGTTTGAAAAAAATCTGTTGAAAACTCGCGGAGATAGAATTTTTAAAAGGTTGTAGCTTGAAAATCGCGTATTTTGGGCCCCCAGCCCCCCAGGGGTGAGATAAAAATTCGCTCATGCGCTCTAAAATCATATTTTACCAATCCAAATCGAATGGCATAAGAATTTTTACAAAGTTCCACTTGAGGCCAAATGACCCCCTTATTGCACCAGTGCCTTTCGACAAGATTCGCCATTCAAATAGCTCTTACTTATGTTTGCCGAAAATGGAATTTCTACGATCCCAGCCTAAATTTATTCCCAGGCCAAAATTTTTTGACTCGTAAATTTTTTTTCAATTTCCTTAATTTGAAATTTTTTCAAAATTGTATCCAGTTTTAGAAATTTCTTTCAATTATCAAGTTGAAAGAAATTTTGAAAAACATACTGTTTGTATGAGAAACGACCATTTCCTGTTCTTTCCCCTCGCGTTTCTTTAACGATCCTTTTTCTCTAAATTCCTACGTTCATCGTCGTCCCTTGAACCAGTCAATTTTTCTTTTCTATTGTTTTCCACCCTCTACGAACATCTCTTGCACCGGACCGCGATAATGTAACGTTAACGTATGTTGGTTTTTAGTCTTAAAAAATTCTCACGCCTAAATCGTGAGATAGACCGACTTTTCTCGTATTTTTATGCATCAATGTATTAGCTATCAAAGATACCTATCATCTTGGATCCTTCTTAATATTATGTGCATTCAAATGGTATTAGAACACGACTGACAGCAGATTTAAAAATTTTCAATTATGTTGGTTAAATAATTTTTGCTATGCATTTTTATTGTAAGGTTTTTGGATACCCTGAAGACCTCTTTTTTTTCATATTCGATGGATAGGTACCAGAAACATTGAATTCATCAATAATTTTTGCTATGCATTTTTCTTTCTTTTTTTTTTGGACACCCTAAAGACCTCTTTTCGAACGCCATTTCCAAGAAAATTCCATTAAAAAAATCAAAAAAATTCATTTTTCTCAAAACCGTTTCAACCAATTTCAAAAAAACTCAAAATCTCACAGGTTCAGCAATGCCCCAAAAGCGCGACTTTTTCAGATTTTTCTCAAATCTCACAGTTTCGGAGTTTAATCGAGCTTGAAGAAGTCCATCTCGAGTGGGTCCTGTTATTCTACGATTATGTATATTCGAATGATGCCAGACTTGAAATTTTTCGATCAATTTGATTGGAGAATTTTTGCTATGCATTTTTATTGTGAGCTTTTTCGGATATCCTGAAGACCTCCTTTCTTCCAACATTGATGGAAACCAGAAACAATGAATTCATCACCTAAAGAAGACCATCATTATCGTGAGGGTCCTGTTATTCTACCACCATGTACATTCGAATGGTAATAGACCAAGACTGACGACAGATTTAAAATTTTACAATTAAGTTGGTTACAAAATTTTTGCCAAGCATTTTAATTGTAATTTTTTTTGGACACCCTGAAGACCTCTTTTTTTTCTTCAAAGTTGATGGTAACCGGAAATGATGAATTTGTAACCTGAAGAAGCCCATCTCGAATGGATCCTTCTTACTATCATGTACATTCGAATGGTATTAGAACAGGACTGATGCCAGATTTAAAATTTGTCAATTAAGTTGGTTAAATGATTTTTGCTATGCATTTTTATTGCAAGCTTTTTTTCGGATACCCTGAAGACCTCTTTTTCTCCAAAGTTGATGGAAACCAGTAACAATGAATTCATCATCTAAAGAAGGCCATAGTTATCATGGGAGTCTTGTTATTCTACCATCATGTACAGTTTGAATGGTGATAGACCACGAATGACACTAGATTTGAAATTTTTCAATTAAGTTGGTTAAATAATTTTTCCTAGGCATTTTTATTTATTTTTTTTTTTGGACACCCTGAAGACCACTTCTTGGACGCTATTTTCAGGCAAATTCCATGAAAAAAAATCACAAAAATTCATTTTTCTCAAAAACGTTTCAACCGATTTTGATAAAACTTAAAATCTCACAGGTTCACCAATGCCCCAACAGCTCGACGTTTTCAGATTTTTCTCAGACCTTATAGTTTCGGAGTTTAATCCAGGACAAATTTCATACATATATATATACAGGCATATTGCGGCGTTGCGAGACCCGTTTTGGATATCTCGCTATCCTTATTAGGCCCGTTTTTACCTTGCGAGGCCCGAAATCGGGTCTCGCAACGTCATGCCATATAAAGTGGTTTTTCATGATGTATGCATACTCAGGAGTCTGTAGGCAGAGGGTCTCGCAAGGTCGTTTGTATATCTTTATATACAAATTACCTCGCCTCTCTGCACACAGCAACATTTGAAAACTTTAACCATGCGCCATTCATAAGCAAAAGGAGATACAGGTATGGCGCTTGCACAGTGAGATTCGTCTTATTTTTTACTATTTTTTCCGCTCCACACATTGGCGGTATTACCTGACCCTTCATTTATGCCGATTTTCAAAGTTTTGGGCCTCACAGTGTCTGTATGATCTCTTTTTGCAAAGTGGGTCTCGCAAGGTTAGTATGATCCATATATATATATATAGATTTAATCTGAGTCATTGTGGTGCCCATTTTAATTGTGAAAAGTCATTGTGGTGCCCGAAAAAAACGTTGTGGTGCCCAAATCGGGCACCACAACGTCCCTATGTTAAAAACCATTGTATATAGATGGCCACACCCCCCTGAGTCCCCTGACACGTTTTTAGGGTGGGCACCACAATGACTCTCCTTATATACCTATAGTCAAATTTTTATATACACAAGAGCTTATGGTATATAGCCCTTGTGGTGCCCAGTCTGGATGCATTAGTATACTATGTTTATATAATAATGCTGTATATAAGGTGGGCACCACTATGACTCTTAAAGACCTGGGCACCACAAGGTATTGCATATGTGTATATATATATATGCCAACAGTACCTCTTCGTCACCGTTTATATAGGCAAGTATCCTTTCCGTCACCGAAATCGGTGACGAAGGCGTTTTGCCGGTGACGAAGGCGTTTCCCTGTGTATATCAAGTTAAAACAACTCTTTTTAACCCAAAATGAAGGTGACAGAGGCGTCTGGTGGTTACGCAGACGTCCCCCTGTGAATACTCGCCTAAAACTGCTTTTTTCACCATGCACATGAGATCGCGATCTTTTTTTTGTGGTGACGTGGAGGCTATGTATATACCTACAATATACAGATTTTAAAGTCCATTGTAATAAAAGTCTTTATCATGTCGCGCCACCTGCTTATTCATTTGACTTGAGGGAGGCAAAGACGTATAAACACTATAAAAACTATGCTGGTTTTAAATACCACGTGTAGAAACCAACAGAAGCATATTTAAAGGTGGTGACGAAAAGGTACTGTTTATAAAAGGTGACGTCGAGGTTATGTTGGTCCATATATATATATATATATATATATATATATAAGGAAAGGTGAAAATGAACCAATGGTACAGTTGTGTTCCAAATGACCCAAAACGCAAAGAAAACTCACCCCCGACCCCAAGTCTCACCGCGGCAACAAATTTAGTACCTGACTTTTCAAGAAAAGTCGGTAAAACTGTCCTTTGAGAATAAAGATCGTATCATTCGTTTACGTGCGTCTCGACTTTTCTCTTATTTCCACATAAAAGTTGAAAAAGAATTTTTTTAAAATTCAAAGTTGAAAAAAAATCTGAGGAAACAGTTCAAAATAATTTTGAGGTGAGAAATTTTGAAAAAAGTGAAATAGAAAAAAATTCTGAAAAAAATAGTAGGGAAAATTTTGAAAAAATTCAAATTTTAAAAAATTTTATGGTTGGAAAAAATGTTTGGGTTGAAAAAAATTTACAACTTTTCCTCAATTTTTTCAGGTTTAAAATTTTTCCAACACTTTTTTTCAACGTACAAAACGTTTCCAATTGAAAATTTCTTGAAAATTTTTCCAACTTGAATTTTGCAAAAATATTTCAACTTTACGTTTTTCAAAATTTTTTCCAACTCAATAAATGATAGAAATGTGAAATTGAAATTTAAAAAAAATTAAAGTAGAAAAAATTTTGATTAAAATTTAGAAAAAATTAGAATTAAAAAATTATAGCATGGAAAAAATTAGGACTTGAATCATCGAAATACCATTTTTGGTAAAAATAATTATAGTCACCATTCATTCTCACTTTCACTACCTGTCAAAAAAAGAATACGAGTTCCAAAAAATTGTATGAAAGAAGAATTTCAACTCTTTTAGCCAGATTTCAAATACATGCCTAATAATTGAATGTGTCACAACAAAAAGGACATATAGAAACTAGACACACTGTGTCAAAAGAGCGGACTTCCTATTATATACAAACTAGAATTGAACTTGTGAAGCTCAACTTTCAATGCACGTATCAACTTCGAAATTTAATCATCTCTTCCTCTATACACATTCTAATTACAACGGAAATTCCAAGTCGATCGATCAACTCTGACTTGAGTTAAGGTGTCACAAAAAAGACCTTTAAAACTTCAAAGCTTAGCTTTCCTTGCTCAAAATTTAACCTAAAAAATTAGGTTTTCTCCTGCACGATCTACACGTACTGTAAAAATTTCAAAACGATCGTTTCAGTTAAACGGGAGAAATCAAGTCGGAAAAATTGACCTATTACAAGCTTTTGAACTTTGAGCTCATTTTTCTCGAAAACGTGAGATTTTAAGAAAAATTCATGAGAAATAGGGCTTGGCATTCCTAACCATTTTTTTTGACCTCCATTTTTCTCTACAATGCACCATTTCCGAGATATTTTTGAATAACTGAATAAATTTGAGCTTCAAAAGCTCAGCTTTCTATGCACAGATCGCCTTCCAAATTCAATCAGATTTTCTCCTAAACACATTCCTATCACCATAAAAATTGCAAATCGATCGGTCGATTTTATTTATCTTGTCAGAGGAAGGTTTCAGAAAAATGAGTTTTGGAGTTTCAAAGCTCAGCTTTCTATGCACAGAGTTACACCAAAACATAATCAGTTTTTCTCCTGTACAATGTAAACTTACTGTAAAAATTTCAAAACGATTGGTTCAGTTGAACGAGAGAAATTGAGTCAGAAATATTGACCAATCACAACCTTCCAAATTTCTCGAAAATGGTGAGCTTTTAAGAAAAATTCATGAGAATCAAAGTTGTAGAGCTTAAAATTCCTAACCATCCGTTTGGTCACCGTTTTTCTCTACAATGCACCATTTTCGAGATATTTTCGAAAACTAAATAAACTTTGAGCTTCAAAAGCTCGACTTTCATTGCACGGATCGATTTCAAAATTTAAGCAGCTTTTCTCCTGTACACGTTCTAACCACTGTAAAAATTTCAAGTCGATTGGTCAACTCTAACTTGAATTGTAGGATCACAAGAATGAACTTGAAAGCTCCAAGCTCAGCTTTCTATGCACTGAATTGAACCAAAAAATTATCATTTTCTCTCTTGCACGATCTACACCTACTACAGAAATTTCGAAACGATTGGTTCAGTTACACGAGAGATATTGAGGTGGAAAAATTGACCAATCACAGGCCTTCCAACTTTGAGCTCAAGCCTGATAAGGAATTTTTGATGAAGATTTTATCTGCCGACCACTGCCTCAAAGGGGCCATAAAATCAGTCTTTGTGTTGGTCTAAAAATGCCGACCCAGCAGGTGGTATTGCAAGGGTTCAAAGAAAATATTTTATCTGCCGACCCATTGTTGAGAAATATGATTAAATCGCATCAGAAAAGTTGACCAATCACAGGCCTTCCAACTTTGAGCTCAATTTTCTCGAAAACGGTGAGCTTTTAAGAAAAATTCATAAGAATCAAAGTTGTAGAGCTTGAAATTCCTGACTATCCTTTTGGCCTCCGTTTTCCTCTACGATGTGCCGTTCGCGAGATATTTTCGAAAAACTGGATAAACTTTGAACTCAAAAAGCTCAACTTTCAAAGCACGGATCGACTTCAAAATTTAATCAGCTCTTCTCCCATGCACGTTCTAACAACTGTAAAAATTTCAAGTCGATTGGTCAACTCTAACGTGAGTTATCGCGTCAGAAAGAAATGTCCCAAAAATGAGCTTTAAAGTTGAAAGCTCAGCTTTCTGTGCACAGAATTGCACCAAAAACTAATCAGCTCTTCCCCTGCATGAACTACACCTACTGTAAAAATTTCAGCCCGATCTGTTCAGTTTAGCAAGAGAAATCGCGTCAGAAAAAAAGGCTTCAACAAACAAATAAATAAATAAATAAATAAAAAAACCCTTATGAACGCAATAGCGGATTCCCGCTAGAGCGGGAAGTCCGCTAAAAATGGAGTTTTTGGGAAATCGCGATTGAAGTTTGAGTGCAATTTTTTTCATACCAAATTAAGAAATTCAGCTGGAGAAAAAATTTTACTTTAAAATTTCATTCTTTTGCTACAAGAAAACAGCTCGCCCATCACTTGATAGCTTTTCTATATTTTTCTATATTGAAAACAAAAAGTTGAGTTATAATATGTCCTTTTTGATGTGACAAAATTTACATTTTAACTCTTCTACCTTTGATGACGTATAATTTTGCCGGAAGTGAAAATTAAAAAAAAAATCTTCATACAAAAGTTGGAGAGAATGAAAAAAGGAACATTTTCGTGAAAAATTTTCAAATTATCTCTTCATGGAGCGGATATATCGCACTTTGAAGAATGACGACTTTTCTTCGCCACCATGATAATTATTCATTTCCTTGGTTTTGAAAAAAATGCTAAACATACATTTTGGGCGAATTTTATCATTTTTTTCAAATTTATGACAAAAAATTAACTAAGTTGACATTTTATTAAAATTTTAAAATTTTACAATCATCTGCATAATGAAAAAATTAAACACGACACGGTGCATATCCGCTCCATGAAGAAGTAATTTAAATTTTTTTTCGCGAAAATGTTCCTTTTTTCATCCTCTCCAAGTTTTGTATGAAGATTTTTTTTTAATTTTCACTTCCGGCAAAATTATACGTCATCAAAGGTAGAAGGGTCAAAATGTAAATTTTGTCACATCAAAAAGGACATATATAACTCAACTTTTTGTTTTCAATATAGAAAAATATAGAAAAGATATGAAGTGATGGGCGAGCAGTTCTCTTGTAGCAAAAGGATGAAATTTTAAGGTAAAAATTTTTTCCCAGCTGAATTTCTCAATTTGGTATGAAAAAAATTACACTTTTCCCAAAAATGTCACTTTTCTATGTGTACTTTTTGTTGTGACAAATTCAATTGCAAAAAAGAATTCACATTTATATTTTTAATAATTGATTAAAATGTTATTCACAATTTTTCAACATTTCTTTGAAATTTTCAAATTAAAAAATTAAATTTAAATTCCTAACAATACTTGATTTTATAATTTTAGTAATATTTTGGGTACAGAATTCAATGTATAGAATGAAAAAAAAAAAATCAATGAAATCATAAAAATATAAAACTCACGTTAGCTTCATAATTTTCTAGACGACTTTGAAAGGTCAGTTCGTCAACGAAGAACCAAATACTTACACGAATGCCTTTATGCATAATGGTAAGTATTCAAAATTTAATGAGCTGTAAAAATATGATCCAACCCCGAAGTGGAAATTTCAATTTTGATTGCTCAATTCCAACTCGAGTCAGCTTATTACGCAAAAGCACAATCGATGAATTATTCAAAAAATTGATCAAAACGTTAAAATTTTTTTGTTTTCATGAATTTTTTGTCTTTCGAACAAAAAAAATAACAAATTTTAAAAAAATTTATCAGTCATTCAATGAAAAAAGTTGAAATTTGGTGCATACCCTATTTTCGACCTCTCGAATCGATTGGAAGTGGGTTCGAAACGTTTCAAAGCCACCAGAAAATTTTGAAATTTTCCAGCTCTTCGTATCTTGATTTTTGAATCTCCCTTCCCTCGTTCCCTCCCAGTGCTCCCTTATCTAATTATACAGGCCTGCACTTTTCAACTTTTTTCTGATCTACTTTTTAGTGCTGAATTCAGTTTTTCTTCCGTTTTCTCTTTTGAATTTCTAAAAATTTTGTCCCAAAAAAATTCATCTATATCAGGCCAAAATTTGACAACTGATATTTCAATGTTTCAATGATAAGTCCAAAGTGACATTTTTTAATATTTTCTATCCAAGGCAGCTCTTCCCTCCTTTCAAAAAATAGAACAATATTAAAATCAAAATAGATTTATGTCTAACGTAAGAACTTAACAATTATCCCCCCCCCCCCCATTCACCCTCATCATACATTTTACTATTTTCCAAGAAAATATTTATGTAAATTATTACCATCGCCCATGAAAACTGTGAAAAATGAAAAATTTTCTCATAAATTACCCATTGTACTTAGTATTTCTTTTCACTGCGTGAGAAGTCACATCTTCACCCCTCTTTTCCACCATTCGCGTGTTTACGATTTAAACGACCACTGCAAGTACATAATTTTAATTTATTATCTATGCAATTTTTTTGAAATTTTTCATGGCCGAACAACACATTTCTTCTTCACGACATTCCAATACATGCACCTCTCTGAATCGTTCATGCACTTCGAGCCAATCAATGCATCAAAGTACACCTTCACTATTCACTTCCGTCTGATCAGGATATGCAATTCACGACGATCGATGGTCAAAATAAGAACAATTCGACATTCAGGGATGCACTTCTGCCCATTAATTCCACATGCATAGACAGAGAAGAGACAAACGGATTAACGGCCTCACATAGTGGCAATTTAGCCTTGAATTGGTCGTATCACGACCGGCTGAAATACTCTCGCGTATTATCATTATCACACATCGAGAATTTTTAGCTCAATTGGATTTCTGCCAGAAATCACGCGGTGCGGCGCTTGATCACTATGGGACTATTGTACACAGACGATACAACTTAAATCATCCCTCTACTTCTTTCATCTCGCTAGGAAAACTCTCTCAATTCGAAAATAATTTTAATCGCGTAAATTCACAACGGGTCTTAAAACTATTTACGTTTTTCTCTATTCGTCTGCACAGTCGGATCAACAATGTTTCGCCTTTCGTGATTCCATATGACGATGTATCACACGTGAAAAGCATACGAATGGTGCTGTTGGATGTATTTTTTTTCAAAGCAATTATACGAATAATGTTAAATGGCGTGTAATTTATTAATATAAGCTGGTTCGTAGCTTCGTACGAGTACATCTTCGTGCGTTGGTTGTGAGAATAATAATTATGTATAGTGAAAATGTCATAATGTATCAAATTTTCGGCAGGAGGTGCGAAAAAAATAAATTGTCAGTCTACGAACACGTGAGAAAAGCCGAATTGGAATAAATGTTTCAGTTGATCGACGAATGAATCAGTTGTAATGATAATGAAATTATAGAATAATTACGCCGTAAAATGTCTACGTTTCTTATCAATTGGGTAATTGTATAATATTGATAAAAACTAGTTTTATCATCAGCGAATTATCAAAATACCGTATGATTGCAACTACTTCGCTACTTGCTGTAGATAAATAGAAAGGAACATTGGGAATTTGAGAATATTCAAATAACGACTGAAGGATGAGTAAGAGATAAGGATGAAAAGGTCTGAACTTTCCAGGGCTAATGTAAAAATAACACAAGGTCATTAAATGAAAAAAACAGTTCATGTGAAATATTTCCACAAAAATTATAAGTACTTCATTGGTATTTCCTGAATACTGTAATTATCATAAGGAAAATATTATCGTCGACTTTGAGCGTTTCAGCAAATAATTAGTAATAGGGTAACAAAAATTCCCATTTTCCCAACATATTTCTTAATTCTAAAATTCACATTCGGTGGGGGGGGGGGAGGCACATATCAAGACACTTACCTATTTATTTTTCATTTCAGAGATATTCCAATCAAATAATGGAGGAGAATTGATTCCCATTGGGGGGAGGGGGGTGTCCGAGTTGATTCCTACTTTTTTTTCAAGTAGGTAAATCCCTGCATTATTACCCTCCCTCCTCGTCCCCTTCCCAAGGTAGGCAGGCCTCCCAGATGCATAAAAAATTTTGGGCCACCCAGGAGAAAAAATTGTATGTAAGTCACTTATTATTAGAAAAATCGATTTTTTTTAAAACTATATTATTTGCACTTTACAAATCAAATTTGAAAAATTTGTCTCAAATTGAAAAACATTACATACCAAAGAACTTCTTTGAAAAGATTGAAACATTTTCTCAATTATTTATTATTCAAACTTTTTTTTGGAAACTGAAAAAATTCAAATTTTAAAAATGGCAAGAAATTGAAAAAAATAGAAAAATAAATTACCAAAATTTGTTATTAATGAATAAATTAGGCATTAAAAACTTGATTTTTTTAAAAATCTGGTTTGCAATTTTCCAATTACTAAAAACTGGAAAAATTTTTAAAAATTTGATAATATGAAATTTTTTTAAAATCCAAGAGGTTTGGAATCAACTCGTACATAATGAGAATCGATTCGTACATACCCCCCCCCCCCCCCAATGAAATCAATTCAGACATTCATGAATCCAGGAAATCAATTCACCAACTCCCTAAATAGTTTTGAGGTCTCAGACACCAGACATCTCTAAAGATTTTTGAGTAGTAAAATAAGAAGATAGAACAATGGAAAAAAACTTGAATCAGGAAGTGAAAAAAGAAGGTAGGTACGTCAAAATTCAGAAATTATTTTACTTGGCTGTTTTCAAGTTGATGTACACATATGAAAATTTTTGGTATGATTCTAAATGGCGAAATGGACAGATGAAAAAAACAGAAAAAAGTACATATTTGAGTACTTGAATGAAATTGAAATAAGCAAATTAAGAAAAAAAGATCTGTAAAATTAAAATCTCAAAATTCTATTTTAAAATTCAGAGCATATTTTGACAGACAATTTTGACGTCAATGTGAATTTCTGAAAATTTTCGGGTAATTACAATACAAATAGAAAACTGGATAGATGGAAAATGTAAAAAACTAATCAAAACTAAAATGAACAAATTGAAAAAATCATCTGAAATTAGGGACCCCAAAATAATGTTTTTAATTCAGAGAATATTCTACAGGGTTACTATGAGGTTAACGGGCGTTTTGAAAATTTTAGAATTCAAAAGGTTCACTTTAGAGGAAGAGAAGAGAAAAGGAAGAGTTCACAAAAAACTTCAAAAAATGGATTCTTTTTATTCAAATTTATACCTACTTAATTTATGCCATCAACCCAAAATTCAAGCTTTCCAAATGAATTTAACCAAATTGCAGTTAGTGAGAGGTGTCGTAATTTTGTTGGTAAATTCTTCAACATTTTTATTTTTTAAAGCAATCGCAGGCATCAGAATTGAATTTCGCTGTAAAGAATTTATTTTGATGAATATTTTTTATACCAAAAAGTGATCTCAACCTCCCCCCGCCTACAAAAAAATATTTAAAAAAATTTTCCAGTTATCCAGAACAAAATTGAAGAAAATTAAATTTCGAAAATTGAGAAAACCAAGAATGTTTCTCTGGCATTTTTCAAGATGAGTTTGAATTTACAAATTTTGAAGAGGAAATCACAAAACGATGATCAATCAAACGATTTTTAGAAAAAAAAATGCTTCTGGAAAAAAATGAACCCCAAACCCCATAAATATACATTTTTTCATCAAGATGAGAAAGTTAAAATCCACCAATAATAATTGATCAGAAGTGGATCCAAAAAGCAAAACCAGAAAATCGCCCTCCCCCCCCCCCAACAATCGAAAATGACTCGTAAAATGTCAGAAAAATTACATTTTTTGTGTTTATTCAAACGTAAGTCTTCAAAAGAAATTTTACTAGGACAAATCTCGTTTTCGAATAATTTTTTAATTTGTTACGACCTATCTTTGAAAAAATCCGAAAAATTGAGATGAAAAATTTCATTTTTCTTCCTAAAATTGTTGTCTGGCTCCGCATGTGAATTTATTCCTCAAAACTATCAACTCAATTCCCAAAATTTCTAGAATATTTTGAAACAAAAATTTTTTAGATCAGAAGAAATCCACATCAAAATAAATTTAAAAAAATTCTGTAACCACCTCCAGAGTTCAATTTTCAATTAGTTCCAAAATTCGATCAAATCCTTCAACCAGACTGAGACAATGACCTGTAACACCTCAACTTTAGCCCAAAAAACCTCTCCACTTATGTTTTCTCCAACCAGGCATCACAATAGCCAACCAGACTCTGTAGAAAATTCGTCCATGAAAATCGTTCACACCACGTTAATTACAATTACAAATACAAACGCGGCTAACGCGAGAGTCAAAATCGCGTATTCTACAGCTCGATATCGCGCCCTTGTCACACCATATCTGTTTTTTGTTTTCGAAACATGGTCGATTCGGTTTTGGTAAATAAATGGTCGTCTAGCTGGCGCGCGGATGTTTTTTGTTTAAAATTAACCCGAAACTAAAAATATTTAATTTCATTATCACGTGTTTTCAATTTTAATCCTATAAATCGAGCCACGAGGGCGGATTTAAATTTACGTTGTTTTGAAATTTTCAACGTTTTCGTTTCCTATTCTCATTAGCTTATCTTGAAGGGAAAAAATTCATTAATCGTGTGAAATTTTTTGACGAGGTTTAAATACCTACACTTTTTACCTACCCAGCAACCTATACAACCTATCAATGTATCAATATCGTATCTCGAATCTTTTGACGTGATACACAAAACACAACACGCAACTCGATAATAACGCTGGTTAAAAATTTCGCAGAATTTCGATTCGTCCATCTAGACCATTGTTCTAGACAGGAATTCCCAAACATCGATATCAATAACCTAATAAAAATCCATCATCATCGGTAACCTTGGGAAGAAAAAACCCATCAAAAATCAGACAACCATCGCGACTCTAAGTACATCACCGAGCACGCGATATCAATTACCTTTTCAAAGGTGAGTACGTGAAACGTGATGTTGCCTTTATTTAGCCTCATACATAACGAATTCCTCTATCCGATTAGTTATTTAGGTCAGGAAAAAAAATTGCAGCCGGGTGCCCTGCCAGTGCCAGCAGATTCGACTCAATATACCAACTTGGGGTATGTGTGTGGAATGAACATATGCACGAATCATCGCAAATGTTGGCAAAGTTGACGAAATAATTACTATTTTGTTGTTTGTATTTTTTCTATTAAATGCTAATTACCTCTCGTTTCGTGTTTTTTTTACTCATCGTATGCGCGTTTTCCATTGTGCATTGGAATTGAAATAAATAATTCCTGACTAATTATACGTGGTAAAATGACGGGGAAAATTGGCAAATATTCGATGATCCGACCATTGTCATCGTACTTTTACGCTGAGCGAGGATATTTTTTTCCATCTAGAGGATTTTTCCTAACGCGATAACGCAAATACCCATTAAATTGCATGCTCGCGTTTTTTTTTCGGTATTTTATACTTTGAAATTGGCGGCAAATATTGGTAGAAAATACAAGAATTTTTTTCCAAACACTCGAGATTACAATTTCAATATTTGCCAATCAATCAGTGCATGACGTAGAACAGAGTTGGGTGTAAAATACTCGTTTTATAGCGCGTCAAACAAGGTAGATCTTTGACAAATAACTTGATATTTTTTTCAAATTTTTAATATGAATAATAAACGTATCAAGAGTATGGAATATAAAGATGCCATCATGTTTACTGAATAAATTACGACATCGAGCTGCGATGAAAAATGGTAATTTAACGAAGCGGCATTCTTTTAATCAACCACGATCAATCATCATTTTCAACAGACTATGGGGCAAATTGAAGAATGCAAGTAATTTTTTTAAATAAAATAATTATTGTTGAGAATGATAGAAAATTATTTTACAAAACGAAAAAACCATAGTGGTAGATGCGATGACTGTGAAATTAAATTGACGAATGATATTGATATCCTTAGTAAAAGGGTGAGGATGGATTGAAATGTTCGAAAAATCCAGGAAAACATTTCAGGGCACCATTTCACTCTACATTTCAAATTTTCAGCCTTCCAAATTTACTGAAAAGAACTCTACAGCTGGGATGGTCAAAATGGAAGGGGGGAAGGAGGTAGCTCGTTCCTTCATGGCAAATTTGCAATTTTAGTTTGAAAAATTTATTCGAGTTGGCAAATCTTTGAAGGCGATGACTTTTTCTCGGGAAATCTTCGTATTGGAAAAAATGAGAAAAATTGTTTTATACCTTTCAAAAAATCAAGAAAATTTCATTTTAATCAGGAAATTTCATTTTAATCAGAAAATTTCATTTTTTTTTGCCCTCTCGATATCTAAATAAACCAACTACGGGTTATCCCTTCTCTAGAAATAATACAAACCGAAAAAGTATACAAATAGAAACAGAAATTTTACGAGGGAGGAGGCTGGAAAGAAGGAGACCTAGTCTGCTTAAAGAATTTTAGCAACCTTCATGGTTTTGAAAACTTAATTCAGACAAATTTTGAAAATGACCCTAAATTCCCTGAAAATTTTCAATTTTTTTCAAAAAAAGCCAAGAAGCTGAAATCATGAATAAACATTTTAAAAGAACTTGAAATATTTTACTGGTCATTTTATTCCCTTAAATCAACATTTTATTAGTTTCTAGAAGAAGTACGAGTTGAGAACCACTGAAAAAATGAAAAAAATCAATTTTTGCAGCAGAGAAAAGGTGATAATTTAATATTTGAATAAAGAACATCTGAAGTGTCCATTGAATTAACGAAGGAAATTTCAGCCGTTCATGTTATTTCAATGAGTTCCATAAAATAATCAAAACCATTGAAAAATACCGAAAATTCTATTTTCGACTATACAAGTGGGTAGAATTTGAAGGAGGGGAAGATTATTCTAATATTCCATTCTCTACTCTTCTCTTTCAATGATGTCTTTTTGACAAATAATCAATATTTACAACACAGTAACCACCAACTTCCAAATTTTCCAGGTTTTCCAGATCAATTTTTTCAATTTTTCGAGTATTTTTTACGTAAGTATTTCTGTAGAGACAAAAACATACTTCCATTTTGGATCGAAATTAAGTTTTTGATAAAATGGAAGGAAGTCACATTTTTTTGCAACAAATATTCAAACCTTCTAGGAGGATGGGGACTATTGTTGAAGAATTTAATTTTTTTTCAGAAAATTAAATTTTTATAGAAAAAGATGTCAAAGCTGTAAATTTCAACATCTTTTTCAACATTTCAGTTTTGTTTAGGGGAAACAAGATTTTCAACTCATGTCCAAGTGAAGCGAGGGCTAAAATTTGAAAAATTTGTAATTTTAAGATACAAAATTATTAATTTTTCAATTTAAAAAAACAACTACGAGCAAATTTTGAAAAAAAATCCAAAATTTCACGAAAATTCAAATTTTATGAAATTTTTATGACATTTTCAGGTTTTTAAAAAAGAGGTAAGTGCCTAACCATGAATGTTTTTTTTTTCGTAAAAAATCAAGCAATTTTATTTATACTGGCTCCCGCCTATCTCCCCCCCCCCCCGCAAAACCAGAACGTCCTGAGACCTGTAGGACGTTCTCGTTTTTCCGATTACACATCAGGAAAAACTGGTATCTCCTGAGACAGTTAGGCCCAACTAGCTCCTCCGAATGATATTTGGCCAAACTAATATATCCGGCATGCTTCTTAGGAGAAACTAGTTCATTTGATTTATTTTAAGCTGTACCAATACGACCTGTATTAAAAATGAAGGGCTAAAAAGTGATTTTTTTTCATGCCCATATTTTCAAAAATTTTTCAACTCTAAAACTTTTCTCAGCTCTTAAATTTTTTCCTCAATTTTTTTTTTAAATTTGAGATACAAAATTATTTTCATTTCCTAATTTTTTTCAGCTCTAAAATGTTTACATTCGCTGAATTGGGTTATTGTTTATTATTAATATCACTTATTGATTCATTTCATTTTGAAAATGCTGCATTTTTCAAGGCTGGCCCACTTTCTTCTCCAACATTCTAAAACGATCGAACTAGAACCTCCAATTTCACATCAAACATACTAGTTTTTTCTAAAAATATTTGTTGGCCGAACCAGTTTGGACTAATTGCCTCCGGATAAACTAGATTTTCCTAAAAATATTTGTTGGCCAAACTAGTTTTTACTAATTGCTATCGGCTAAACTAGTTTTTCCTATGTTTTTTATCGGAAAAACCAGAAGGTCCTACAGGCCTCAGGACGTTCTGGTTTTTGCCTAGTCCAAACTAGTTTGTCCAATTGCTCTTTGGAGATACTGATTTGGCCTAGGCAAAACCAGAACGTCCTGAGGCCTGTAGGACGTTCTCGTTTGGCCTAGGAAATTTGGGTTTTTCCGAAATTCGGGTTTGGCCGGTAACATTTCGATATATACCTACTTGGAAAAGGGGTGAGGATGGATTGAAAAATTTAGAAAATTTAGAATATAAAGAAATTTCAACAACACTTTCAACTCACAAGTCCAATAAAAACAGCTTTGGTTGACATAAAATCAAAAAATATAAAAACATGAAAACATTAGAGAAGAGGAGAAAGAAAGATAGACAAAAATCATAAAAATCTCGAAATTTGCAACAGACGTAAATAAGTAAGGCTAAAAATTCTTAAAAATTGGCAAGAAAATTTTCAGTCCCAGTTCAACTCAGACAAGCTCTAAAAATCATTCAAAACTTGTTCAAAATTCTCAAAATTCAATTTTCAAAAGGCTGAGGAGCTGAAACTCCCAAAGAAAAGTTCCAAAGTTAAAAACCATCCTGAAAAAAATTCAAAATATCAATTTAGAAGCAAGAAGAAAGTGAGGTGAGTATTTTCCCATAAAACTAAAAAAATCATCGTAGAAGATGCGACGATTTACTCAAACTGGCATAATAGGTAATATTGATATAGGTACTTGAGAATAGGTCGATTGAAATATTCAGAAAACCTAGAGCCATTTCAGAGCACAATCAATTTTTAGCCCCCTGTCCCCATCAATTTTCCAGATCAACTAGGAAAAGCTAAAAAAAACTATACAAATTTACTAAAAATTCTCGAAAAAATTTAAAGATATTGAAAAGTTGGAATTTTTTCAGAACCATATAAATAGCATCTTGAACATTTGCTCAGTAGTTATGCCATAGGTATGTATTCTAAAATCAAAATTAGGGCCATTAAACTGATTTTTTAAAAGAACTTGGAAAATTGAAAGCCAGTGAGGAGGAAATTCAAAACATCAAAATTTAAGGTAGGGAGAGAGTTCAGTTTTGATATCTGAATAAGAACATCATCGAAAATCCATTAAATTAGCATATGAAATTTTAGCCTTTCATGTTCATTTCGATGAGTTCCAAAAACATTTGAAACTTAAAACACTAAAAAAATGTCAAAAATTTCACATTTGACGATAGATACAACAGCGCTCACCCCCCTTCCCCCATACCTAAAACATTCATTAATAATATGCAAAAAATCCACCCACTCAAGTTGATACAGAAAAAAGGCTAGGGTGACATGATGACTTTCAAGGTCAGAAAACATATGAAAATTGAAAACCCATGTTTATTCCCTTTTTTATAACTCGAGAAAGCTGAAATTTGAAATACGATGCACATCAATTTCTAATTCTTTATCGATCCCATCGAGGTACGAAATTTTCGACACAATTTTGACTCCAATATCAAATAAAAAAATCACACAGGAACTTTCATGAAATTGTGAGATTACCAAACATACTTTAGGAACCCTCTTCCTAGTCTCTTTTTATTCTTCAACTTCAACAAGCTGAAATAACGAATCGCATTCGCAGCCACATTTTTTCCAAACCAAATCCGCTCAACGAGACAAGTACCTCGACATGTTTACAATTTTCAGAAAAAAAACCACCACGAACAAATTTTTCATCTATATGCTGTCTGCTGTCAACCGAGCTCGTCTATTTCTAAATATAATTCTACCTGTCATGCGATCGAATCTTACCGATGGTTATTCACCTTAAAAACGATAAAAATATCATTAGATTTGAATTACCTTTTCGCCTTCCAAAAGGTCCCAAAAACGTGACATTTCTACCGATGATATTCTCGTCGATGTATTTGATCAGTTTGGGAAAATCGGCGGGTTTTCCGACCACTGTCGAACGACATTTGACATTTTTGAACGGATAGTCTTCCGGTAAAGTACAAAATTTACGATTGGCACATTTCTTTACAGTTGACATGGCTGGTATACGCTGTGTTTACATACTAAATCGTATTGGATATGCGAAAGGGCATTGTAAAACACATGTACGAGTTTCGTAGCACTTAACGATCAAGTTAGTCACGTGAGAAGCCGAACTCAACTATAAAATACGCACGTTCGATGTTTTAGAATTTAATTTTTTAAAGCACGTGAGTTAAGGAAAAAAATAGTTGATAAGACACGAATCTGGTCGAGAAGAAAAGCCGGAATGACCGAATTTTTTCGAGCCGTCGACCTTGAATTTTTAGGTTAAAATTTCACCACCGAATCACCTAGCGGATTGTTACCGCGGGTAGAAATAATGAATTATCGAAAACGAAAGGTAAAATTACACTTGGATGTATGAATTTCAAACGTATGATTTCAGATTCCACGAATTCGATTGCTAATTGGTTAAAGATAACGCGAACGAACATCCACAATCGTATTACGTAAACGAATACTTCAACAATATACGATAATTAAACTCGGTAGAGTATAAAAAAGGTGTTAATTACAATTTACACCCCGAAATTAAAAAATAACGCGACACTACACATCCACTTCCGATATTCAAACACTCTATGTGCTTCCAAACAAGACATAAACAGTGATTACAAAAAAACGCGAGCTTGGTTACAATGTTGCCACATACGAAAACTTAAAAATTCTTATTACGTTGCGGACGCCAAACGAGTGTTTTTTAGAGGAGTTTAATTCGACGATGGAAAATTTCTACTTCATTGAGTATTCCGAAATGGGTCGACCATTATGGTCGAAAAAAATATGAATTTTACGTGGCGGTAATTTGAATAAAAGGTGATTAATGGCTCGGTCGCGTTACACGCAAGTGTTGTTGTTTTACTCAACCTGATTGGGTAAGGGAAATGAAAACAATACGCAGCTGATACTGACCTACCTTCAAAAGGTGTTAGAATTTTTTAAATGTAACGCAATTACGGTGAAAATTTTATTTGTTATGAAGTGTGATTTAATTATTGGTTACGTCAGCGTGAGGGTAATTTATAAATTCAGATAAAATTATCACGTGAAGGTTCTCGAGAATTATTCGATTCTGCAGTACTTTTTGCGTAGGTAATAGGCACTAGGAGAAAAAATTTCATTTTTGGTTAGCTGAAATTTTAATACGGAAATTGTCCAAGGTTTCTCCTAAATAATTCCTAAAAAATACTATTCCCAGATGGTCAGCACCAGACCTCCACCAGATAATTATTATGGAGCTGATTTCATACAAAAATAACTCATGTATCAAATTTTGGAAATTTCCAACAACTTTCGCCTGAATTTTTTTCAAATTTGTAAGTAACATGCTTCAGGCGATGGGCTAAAGTAACTGTAAAGTGACGTCGAAAGAAAAAAAAAACGAAAAATTGATCAAATACCTACATATTTTGAATGGAGTTTTTTGAAGAAAAAGTTGAAAATTTTGCTGCAAAGAATATTTGAAGCCAGTATGTGAAGGAGAAGGAAGCCAAACTGAAAAAATGTTTCGACAATATCGAATGTGGTAGGTATCGAAATCTATGTTTTTTGATCTCTCAATTCGAGTTCGTTTCTGATGTTACTATAAAAAAAAAAAAAATGAAAGGCAAAAATAGCGAATTTTTCAAAATTGCCAATTAAGGTACCAAAACATTTGTTTTTGAATTCTAGAATCCATTTCTGAGGTTATTTTGACCCTTGAACCAGACCACTGCCCTATATTTTTTTGGAAGGAAAGGAAATCATTAGAGACAAAAGTTTTTTTTGAAAGTCAAAAAAGTAGCACGAATTTTGGTTTTTTGATTTCAGTACGACAGGTCAACAAATTTCTCTCTTTTTTTAACAATATAAGTCGAAAATTTTTCATTTTTACCCCTTCCCCCTCCCATGAGATTTTCGCCTCAAGCTTCGTTTCTGTCCATTCATTTCACGACTTCAGATATGCTGGGAAGATATCAAAATTACCTAAAGCTGCTTTCGAGTGGGCATATGATTTGAATTTTAATCTTCTTTTGCTACTGTATTACTTATTTAATACACCTATTTGAGTTTATTTACGTACATTACTAATAATTATTACTTATTACGGCTTTTTTCAATTTTTAATGCGTATTATGAAGTTCAACTAAGTACTTGAAAATTCAATAAATAAATTAGTCATAAGTCGTTTAGGTACGTTTCATTATTAGGAAATCAATGCGGGAAACCCAAACACGACTTGAACCATATCAAATTAAAGAAGTATTGCTATCGTCAGAAAAATAATCAAAGTACATTATCTCGAGATAATTTCATGGACATTTCGTTAAAGTTCCATACATTAAAAACAATCGAGATACTAACAGCACTACAAAAATGAAGACGATTCCCTCGTTTCAATCAGTGCGATATTTACGAAGTTGTCATGGCAATGAGATTTCCAAATAATTATTTCTAGAGCAATCAGAATTAGAAATCTTTCATTATTAAATTATTTTGATTAAAATAAAAACAGCTAAAATGATATCGGAGGATTATACTGAAAAATTGAACAGAATGCGAATTTTGGAAAATGAAAGGAAACGACGAATTTTCAACGATAAACAACGAATAATCGGAGTAAGTGGCGATTATTTTTCTATGTTCTAGCCTATAATTGATGAAATTAGTAATTTAGCTTCAGATTTTAGAACTTGGTGCTTCTTTGATAGAATTCAAGATGCACATAAAAATATACATAACTAATGTACTTACTTACTTCAATTAAATCGTATTAAATATTGAAATTATGATTCGACAACCTGAATAATTATTAATTACACAGGTCGACATGGAAAATGCTGTTTAAAATTTAATGGGTGATTTTTATAGTATTTTTCGCACTGAGCACGAGAAAAATAGTGAAAAAATCCCATCACCCAAGGATTTTTTACAATTAGAATTTTTTGTTAAACTGTTTTTCTACTTTTTTTGATAACTTTTGATAATTAAAGTCGATTTTCTGAAAAAAGAAAAGGTTCTACGAAAAAAAGAAAAATATAAATTGTAGAGGGTATAATTTCCATTCAGTAGAGTCCAATTCGTTTTTTCTTAGAAGGCTTAGCTTCCGAGAAATTTTAGTTGAAAGTTGAAAGTTCAACTTTTTTTGAATTGAAAATATCTCAAAAACTTGGCCACCTAAAAAAAAACTGATTAGACTTCATTAAAATAAAATTTTACGCTCTACAATTTATGTTCTATTTATTTTTTTCGTATGAGCTTTTCTTTTTCCAGAAAATCGACTTTAATGGTCAAAATTTACTTAATAAATGTAAAACGAATTTTCAACAAAAAATTGCAATTATAAAAAATCCTTGGGTGATGGGATTTTTTTCTCTGCTTTTCTCGTGATCAGCGTGAAAAAAGCTATAAAAATCACCCATTAAACTTCAAACAGGATTTCAAAAGTTCAAAAATGTCGACCTGTGTTATGTATCCAAAATTTGGTTACCAAAACTCTAGTTATATGCATATGATGGGAAAATCAACCTGAGAAGCCTTTTTCATTTTTTCCCTCAAGGTGAAAAATTTGATTTTATACAGAATAAAATAATTTTTGACCTCTCCTCCCCTCAAGAAAACACAACCCGGATTTTGACAAAAATTGATGAGGTCGTTTACTCTAAAATGGAGAACCATTCTAAGAAAATTTTAGCAACCCAGCCTAAAGGAGACGGGGAAACCTCAAAGTGAGGTCATTTTTGAAAAAAACAAAAAAAAAACAGTTTTTTGCTACTTTGGAAAAATGCTAATGCTGGGAACTTTAATTTCTCTCTGAAAGGCACAATTTGAGTTTACTATTCTAAAATTTTGATCATCGGGAATTATTTTTGATCAAATACTTCAAAAAAAATTTATGACATTATTGCCAACTTCATTTATTTCGACTAACAATTTTATAAAATTGAAGTGTTCATTCAATTATTGCTTAAAAAAATAAACCAAAATCTGTTTGGTTTTTGCAATACAAGTAAATTCTAATGAACTTTTTTCTTTAAAAACTTTTTGTAGCAGTGCTGCCAATTGAAATTTTATGGAAATTGCACATATCAAATACAGTTGGCAGCACTGCTACGAAAATTTTTAAATTTTTTTGAAAAATGCAATCAAAAATTATTTTAAATGACCAAAATCATTTTTTGAATCGATTTTCGATTTTGAAGAGCAGGAGTGAGCGATTTGAGCTGGATGGAAATTTTAAAAATCCCAAAATTCACGATCGTAAGTTTTTAACCTCTTTGTAAAGGGTAAAAAGTAATATCCAATTTGACAATCGGTTTTTGGAGAAAATACTTGAAAAAACTTCTTACTAAGGTCTTTTCTGATACCTACCTAAAATATTATGTAATTTTTGTCCATTAACCAGGTAGATAAACACGCTTTAGACGAACAAGTCAGAGAAAGAAAACAAATCGAAGAAATGCAACAAAGAGACGACGAAATAATGCAAAGAGACCTCATTAATTGCAGTGTAAAAGCCATGGAAAAGGAACAAATAATGAAGCATCTAGCTTACAAGTGATATATGTTCAATTATTTTTCATTTCAGCATTCAATTTCTTGAGAACTTACTAATCGAACTATAAATCCTTTTAGGGACGCAGAATACCAAAGACAGCTTCAAAATATCTTACTAGCCAAAGAACAGCGATACAGAAACCGTATAACAAATCACGAACCTTTAACAAACATTCCAACAGATGATTATTACAATTATTTCAACACGAGTAGCAGATAAATAAAAATTTTATTAGTACGGTAACATTCTACGAGTAATAGGGGGAAATTAATCCTAGATCGGCAAGGTTCAGTATCGAATCGGCAATTATTTTGGCAGTACATTTCGTATAACCGCCACTGGTCAGCATAACAATAGGTATTCTTCGTTCTCGTGCTTTCATAAAAACTATTTTGTCTCTTTCGATGATTCCCTACAAAATGAATTGGTTTTTAAAAATAAAATATTCAAAAGCGGTCGCTGGTTTGTATTATTATAGTGAAATTACTTACTTTGGCGGAAACGCACATTCCCCCAAGAGGATCCCCTTCTAGAATATCGGTACCGGCATTGTAAACTATTATGTCAGGATGGAATTTGTTCAGTGATTTTTCAATACGTCTGTAAAAAAAATTGATAAATAAACGTTTTTCTGATACCAGCTTACATATTTAAAACAAAAATAAAAAACTGGTATTTACTTTTCTATCAAAGGTAAATATTCATTATCAGGTATAAAGTTACGTAATTCTATGGCACAACTGATCCCTTCTTCAGCCTTCTTATCATGTGGATAAATATTTACATTGAAGGCATCCAAAATGAACACCCTTTTGTCATCCGTAAAATCTCTTTCATGCCCATTTCCCTAAAAGAAATTCGGTTAATTAAATCATCGCAGAGCTGCAAGGAGCTGCATAGCGTTTTAAAAATAGGGGGTTCATTTTTTCCAGAAATGATTTTCCTGACTTCTCCAGGTTTCCCAGACCAATTTTTCTGTATTTCAAAGTATCAAAACGTTACAAAAATGTTAAATTTATCATCACTTTTAAATTTACTAAAAATGTTTAACAATTTGGAAAATTAGGAAAAAATTTAAATATCCAACATTTCAATAAAAAATCTCTTCTGAAACATCCGTTCATAATTCAAAAGTTTTTGCTCTAAATCAAAACTTATGTACTTATTTTCATACCTATTTCTCAGTTTGTGTAATATCCAAATATCCCTCCCCCTCTTCGATATCATTTTTTCTGCTATCCTCGACTTCCATTGTTTTACTGTGGAAAAAAAGAAAGTAGCATGAAACTCTTTTCAAAATTTTTTTAAATTTTTTGGAAGCCCCACCCCAACTTTGTCAATTTGGTACCTATACGCAGAGAATAATTCACTATTTTTTATTTCTTTCAATAAAACGATCGATTTTTTTCAACTCTAATTCTGACTCATTTTTTAAAAAGTGAAAAAATAAAAATGTCATGTCTAAAATAGTTTTAAGTATGTAGAGCACTATTGATATTTTTACCCAACAGTACCATTGGCGTCCACTTTTGAACGTTGACCTTTACTTCAATTTTCAGGAGTGTTTTTTAAAAGTTTCTTTTTCATGTTTTTTTTATCTTCTGCAAAAGTCAAAAAAATTATTTTTCAAAAAATGAAGGCAAATAAGTTACTTATACGAGTATTGACAAGCATTTTCAAGTATGTTTTTTTTTCAGAATTGGAGGTAACAGTGAAAAATAAGATCATTTCTGAACAAAAATTTTCAAAAATTTCTCCAATTTTTTTACAGAAGATTAAAGAAACAAACTTCTTGAAAAATAGGTTGAATGATATTTTCGGGTAAAAATATTAATTTCAAAATCATTTTTGGTAAAAAAATTAATTTTGTTCACCCTTCTAAGTTGGAAAACGAGTTTAAAATTTTCGAAAGAAGTGTAACCTTAGGGAGAGAGAGAAAGAGTTACAACAACTCTGAACTTCAATTATCGTTAATTATCTACATTTTTTTCAAAAAATGTAGTTTTTAATTCCTTCCTTCCCCACAAAAATTATTATATCTCATTGCTATTGGAAAAATGCAACAAAGCCTTGTGTAGCATACAAAAGGATTTGAACAGAAAGATTTTAATTTTTAAAGCTAAAAAATTATTTTTTGGCATAGAGTAAATATAATTATTTTTTTTTTTTTTAGATAAAACGTAATTTTGAAAAATTCAGATTTCGGAATGAAAATTCCAAAAATTCCCTGATTTTTCCTAGTTTTTTTTTACAAAATGTACAAAAGGTCAGTTGGTCAGTCTGCAAAAAGTCATACTTGATGAGCATCCAAATCAATAATCATAGCTTTCTTCAAATCACGATTTTCAAATAAATGATCGATCAGAATGGTAATATCGGCATAAGGACAAAATCCTCCTCCTTTGCCTCTCGAACAATGATGAAATCCTCCACCAATATTTATCGCCCAACCGTGTTTCACAGCCAAAGTACCAGCCAATACGCTGCCACCGACTTGGTATCTAAAAATATTATTTTTTTTACCACGAAATCTCAAAAATACCTCGATAACAAGAAATACCACCTCATACGTTTTAAATACACTTTTTGGACCATCACATTCGGCACGAAAGCCAGTATAGGTAATTCCGCTATAGCAGCCACTCTGAAACTCCACTGAAAATAAATAATTTTCAATACAAATTCATCTCTTAAGTTAATTAAATGCAATAAAGTAGGTAAAACATACTTACATTCAAACTATTCAAGTATTCCTTAGTATGAACCTTTAGTAAATCATTCTTTTTAATTTCTTCCGGGGTATGGATATTTTCATCAGTTATTAGTTCTTCTCCTTTCAAGTACTGAAAAAATTACCGGTAAAGTGAATACTCGTGATGAGATTTTTATACACTAACCATATAGATACATACTTTGATTATATTACCCCATTTAGACGCATCAAATGGATGTAATTTTTCCAAACCGCAGAATGACACGTTGTAGTTCGGATGATATACAATGGGCCATCTTTTCACCTGGTTATTTTCTGTCATAATTTATACTCCAGGTTCGACGATTAGTTACCAATCCAGTCAAGGAATATTTGATCTGTACGAACGAGCCTTATCTCACCAGGAAAAAATGAACGTCGTTCACTCGACGTACAATAATCTAAATTCTGGAAATAGATTTATCAGTGAACGTGACCATGAGCGTTTTACCAACTAATTAAATTACAAAAAGTAATTATGTATTATTTATCATAATACTTACCAGAGAAGATAAAATTTCAAGAAGGTCGGATCTTGAATGCCAGCATGATGAACTGATGACAGGGATAAGAGTTCAACTCACTCATGGTAAAATTTCGATCGATTGAATGATAATATTTCACAATGAAAACGAAACATTTCCAATAAAATTTAAAGTTTTACTCATTTTTTGAAAAAATTGCGTTTCGCCAATTTTTTTTATCAATCAATAAAAAAAATGTAAACATAAACGGCACTGCCGACGGAGTCCCCCCAACAATACAGCAGAATTGTGAAAGTAGTATGACGCGGTAGGAGTAAGTTTCAGGACGACTCTATCAATGTAACCAACTCCCGAAGTATCATTCGAGCTATTTTGATAGTGCGCATGCGTGTGGACTTGATATTTTTTTTCTCGTTGTGATTCTAAGTTCTATTAATTTCTACTTGTTAATTTTATACGTAATTTTACATTACTTTGTAATATTAAATGAATTTTTATTTTAATATTAATTTAGATGGATTAGGGATCGAAATTTTTCAATCTCGTTGTGAATCCAACCAATCAACTGCTACTGCTAGGTGCTAACTGCAACGGCAAAATTAATTTTAATTAATAAGAAAATGAATTTATTAATTCGTTCATTAACTTAATTTTAATTAATTAGTTAAATCACATTCACATATTGTTAATTGTTATCATGTTGAAAATAATTAGGTCGAAAAATTTTAATTTTTAATTTTTATCCCATTGATTAAAATAGAAAAAAAATAAATCTCTTGAATAAAAATTAAAATTTTTCGACCAAATTATTTTTAAAATAACATTTACCAAGCAGTTACCATTTAGCTGTTGATTGGATTCACAACAAGATGAAAAATTTTCGATTCAAAATTCATCTAAGTTAAATTAACATTAAAATAAAAATTCATTTAATATTACAAAGTAATGTAAAATTACGTATAAAATTAACAAGTAGTAATTAATAGAACTTAGAATCACAACGAGGAGAAAAATATGAAGTCCACACGCATGCGCACTATCAAAATAGCTCGAATGATACCTCGGGAGTTGGTTACATTGATAGAGTCGTGTTTCACGAAGTTAACGGGATACCAGGTAGCCCGCGAACGTGTTTAGGGAAGTAATGGTAGTGTCGTTCTTTTTTAAAGCTGTGATTATTTATATTGACGTTGACCGTACACCGAAAATTTAGCTGGTTTGTAAAATGA
Source organism: Pseudococcus viburni (assembly GCA_033439095.1). Taxonomy (NCBI): domain Eukaryota; kingdom Metazoa; phylum Arthropoda; class Insecta; order Hemiptera; family Pseudococcidae; genus Pseudococcus; species Pseudococcus viburni. Next base: position 436,367 of record JAVBJF010000172.1, read on the forward strand.
GTGGTGGATTTTATTTCTGAAGGCAGAGAGTAAAATGAAAATGAAGAAAATATCTACTTACTAGAATATTCTCAAGTTCTACCAGACGCAGACAGAAAGGTTTCAAACTCATCGAGTAATATTATCCTTTTACATTGTCAAATTCACTTGTGGTCCAGTTTTTTTAAATGAAAAATTCAAAATTTATTGGTCGGAGGGAGATGGGTGTTGCTAAATTTTGAGTGGTAGTTCTACAATAATACGTAGCATAAAATGGGCAACAATTTCGATTCTATGACCTCAAATTCGAGGATAAACATGTATAGTTTGTTTTATTTAATTTCATTTCGCCCAAATTTGGAAATTTGTCATTTTTTGAAAATTATTTTTTCCGGACCTAATAAGGAAAGTATTAAGAAAATCGAAAAATTAGTAATCACAAAAATTACTCAGGGTGTCATGTTCTATAGGAATATTAAGTTTTGAAAACCGAATTACCAACCTTTTTCATTCGTATTAGCCTATTGTAGGATGAAAAATTCGAGTAGGTAATCACGACTTCAAAACAAACCACTCCTATAGAATTCAACATTCTGAGTAATTTTTATGATTACAAATTTTTCAATTTACTCAATAGTTTCCTTAATATTGAGGAAAAAAGAATTGCCAAAAAATGGAAAATATCTAAATTTTGGGCAAAAAAATTCATTTAGGATAGACCGAAAGTGATTCTTCCCCAAATCGAGGTCGTAGAATCTAAATTTTGGGTCGATTTCATCCTAAGAGCAACCCAAGGGCCCCACTCAAATTTTCATGCTTTTTTCCATTTTAAACTTTTGAAAATAATTTTTTTTTGAAAAAATTCCACGCGTGCACCGATGATGTAAAAATTCAGAAGTGTACAAAATTTGAACCTTTTTGGTTGAGTAGAAGCTGAGAAAATTGATTTTTTTGTCGATTTCATCGCGATTTTCTGATTTTCTGCTGCACTCAAAAAAGTACACTGTATGCTATCCTACTAGGCTACGTTTTTTCATTCGAAGCGAAGAAGCGAAGTTTCCTGGTAAATTACGATATTTTCCCATTTCCTCAGCTTCTACTGAATGGATTTTGTTCAAATTTGGCAAACGAATACATTTTTACATCTTCGATGCACGTGCGGAATTTTTTCAGAAAAAAATTTATTTTCAAAAGCCGAAAATGGAAAAATGCATGAAAATTTGAGTGAGGGCCTTTGGGTTGTTCTTAGGATGAAATCGACCCAAAATTTGGATTCTGCGACCTCGATTTAGGGAGGAGCCACTTTCGGTGTATCCTAAATGAATTTTTTTGCCCAAAATTTGGATATTTTCCATTTTTTGGCAATTCTTTCTTCCCCAATATTAAGGAAACTATTGAGTAAATTGAAAAATTTGTAATCACAAAAATTACTCAGAATGTTGAATTCTATAGGAGTGGTTTGTTTTGAAGTCGTAATTACCTACCCGAATTTTTCATCCTATAATAGGCTAGTACGAATGAAAAAGGTTGGTAATTAAGTTTCTAAAACCTACCATTCCTATAGAACTCGACACCCTGAATAATGTTTGTGATTACAAATTTTTCAATTTTTTCAATACTTTCCTTAATATTGAGGAAAAAAGAATTGTAAAAAATTTGAAAATCTTCAAATTTTGGACAAAAAACAAATTAGTGGAAACCGAATCTGTTTACCCCCTATTTTGAGGTCGCAGACTCCAAATTTTAGGTCAGTAGTTACTCCCCTCCCCCACACTCACACACAAACAAACTTCAACTCATATTCCCTCTTTCCGTCATGGAAAATGAAATTTTCTTTGAAAAAATTCAACACAGGCATCGTTGATGCAGAAATACAGAAGTATGCAAAATTTGAACATAATCTATTTGGTAGACGTCGAGAAAATGGAAAAAAATCGTAATAAAATTTTTTCAGGATTTTTTTTTTATAAAACAAAAAGAGAGAAATATGTGCCAAAATGGGAGTATGGGGCACTGAGGTAACTCCTAGGATGGAGTTGATCAAACATTTGCATTCTGCGATCTCGATTTAGGGGAAAACACTTTCGGTTTGTACTAGGTAATTCTTTTTTTTGCCCAAAGTTTAGAGGTTTTCAATTCTTTACAATTGTGGCGTTCTATTCTATAGGAAAAGAGTCAACATTGTCGCAAAGTTGATTTCGAGAAAAAAGCAAAAAAGTGAATTTGGGTCAGGGCTCCAAAACCAACTTATTCAGATTCTACATAAAATTCTCTATAAGGTGAAAAAAATTGCAATTTTTGCACCATAAATACGTTTTTAACGAAAAAAAAATCATTTGAAAACTTTTAAACGCGTTTTTCTCGAAACGTATGTTTTTTCAACTTCAAATTTCAAACTCTGTCATAAAACCGGCTATTTTGTATGAAAAAAGGTCACTAGTAGCTCATTTGAAAAGTAATTTCATGTAGTTTAAAAATATGGTAATATCGCGAAAATGACTTATGCGACAATGTTGACCCTTTTAAAGAAAGCCACAATTCTTGTTTTCTAAAGTGTAACGAAATAATTAGGCAAACTAAAAAATTTATGATCACCAGCATCATTCAGTCTATCGAGAACTATCGTAATTAGTAATCTCGAATTCTTAATTACCTACTTTCATTCGCATGCCTATAGGTAATAGGATTAAAAAGTTGATAGGTAATCAGGACTTGAATTTGAAGACGATGTATTTCCATGGACAATGGGTGTTGAAAAGTGTGGTACATTGTACCCCCCTCCCCCATCAGTGACTGAAGTACAAAGAGTCAAATGAACAAATGTCTCCTCCTTCCCCTCCCCCTTACTTACATCAGATGAGGGGTTTCAAAGAATGAAAAAAAACGGTTTCTTTGGAGATTAAAAATTTATTTTTTTTCAAAGCTTTGCTTGGGCATAAATACGTATATTATTACCATTATGTAAATTATTTGAGGCGATAGAACAGAAGAAGGCTTCCTTTTATCTCCCCCCCCCCCCAAAAAAAAAATCTCCCGGTTAAAAATTTCGAATTTGGGCAAAATAAAATGAAATAGTAAGTAGAAAACGTATGTTTTTATCCCCGAACCCCGTAAAAAATACCCTCCCTCTTTGAAAGATTTTAAATACATATATAATGTAGAAAATAAGTGGCAATTTTTCAAAATTTGAACAAAATGCAATTCTTAAAGTTCAGTTTTGTAGCAAAATTGTTCTCAGATCTCAGTGTTCCACGAATATTCGGATTTTTCCGAATATCCGGATATTAATATCCTTCACATTTCACATGGATTTCTATTTTCAAGAGAAAATCGAATTAAAATAAAATGTTTTTTGATATAAAGGGAGAGAATAATTGGTACCTACAGTACAAACTAATAAAGGAGGTATCTCAACTGGAAGTGAAATTTTCAGCCGAAAAAAAATAATAAATCGAAATAAGTACATCATAAAAGAATCCTATATCCGAAATTTTAGACGTTGAAGTTCATTTTTCGAAATTATTTTATCACCCTGAAAAATATGAAAATTTGATGTTGACGTACCTACAGTGACGTACCGAAGGCATTTCCCCCCCCCCCCCCCGGGGGGGGGAGAAGAGGTGAAAATCCCAACTCAAATTTCCAAAATTCCCAACTACATACAGCTGATATCAGACTTCCGAGGGAGGGGGTAAGATTCAAATTTGCTAAGTATCTAATTTTTTTCAAACTTTTCCGGCTGATTTCTTAAAATTTACATGTAGGTACTAATTTTTCCCAAAGCACGTGAGGTTTTTTTGATTTTTTTTACTCGTTTTCATTATTTTTGCGAACTTTTGAAGTTTATACAACCCATTATAAGACCCTTTTCGAGGTAAAAAATTTGAATAAATTTTTCATTGGTTACTCAAATTTATATATTTTTTTCAAACCTACAGGCAATCTCATTGTAGTTGAAAAAACATACGAAATTGTTTATTTGCCTTGAGCAAAGAAAGGGTGGAAGTTTCGAAGAAAAATCACCTATAATTTTACGTCAATAAAATTTTGTAATTTCAATGTAGAGAATAAGTAGATGGATTTGGCCCGAGCGAAGCAAGGGCGAAAATTGTAGAAAACCTCAAATTGAATGTGCAATAAAATAGTGTTTTGGAAGAATAAAATTTAATGAAAAATCGACTGCTGATCTACTTTGAAATGATTTCTCAAAGTAGAAATATAATATAGCCAAGTTTTAAGGAGAACAAGAGCAATGAAATTAATTGGAATAATTTTGAAGAAAAATGCGAAAAAATCTCGTTCAAATTACAAGTACCCACCAGTATAAATTTTTTTTAGTTGACGAGTGAAAATTTTTAAAATGACAAGGTAATTAATCGTTTTTTTTTTTCTAAAAAAAGCATAAATTACAACGGGTTAATCCTTCGCTGGGAAAATGACAAATTTTCAGTAGGAAAAGGTTGGAAAAATGACTAAATTTCCCCAACTAACAAGTGAAAATTTTGTTGATTGATGTCCGACTTTTAAAATAGGTAACCATTTTATTTATTCATTTTTTATTAAGAAAATAAATGCCAATCGTCCCAACTGATATTTTTACTTATCTTTTGGGAGAATGATCAATTTTGAGTTAGAAAAATAACCATTTTCGAGCTGGGAAAATTACCAATTTTGGGTTGGAACAAGTGAAAATTTTGTTGATTTCCAAATTTTAAAATAACCATTTCATCCATTATTTTTCATCAAAAAAATTAATCCCAACTGTCCAATTTTCCCAACTAATGTGTTGAAATGTTAAGTTTTCCCGACTCACAAGTAAAAAATTTCCTCGGGGGAAGCTCCCCCTCTCCCCCTATCGCCATCGGTACGTCTTTGAGTGCCTAATCAACAAAAAAACGGAAATTTGAAATAGGTAAACCTTATTTTCGACCTTCAGAATTGATTGAACGTGGTTCTGAGACGTTTTGAAGTCTGCAAATTTTTTTGGAAATTAATGGTCCATAAGAACGTCAGTACCTATAAGGTAATAGTAGATTACCCATACCGATGATCTATTTGATAGATTCAAGCATTATTTTCTAAAATTCGTATTTTTCAATTTAAATCCATATATCTTTTTGGTAGAAAATTTTTCTGAAAAAATTTTTAAAATACGTCAATAGCATATCTACGCATTGAAGTAAAAAGTTGAAAGCTGGTAGATACCCTATTTTAGATAAAACCTGTCACTAATATGTGTAATCTGCGATTAAAGGGGTGGAAATGCTTTCAATCGATTCGAAAGGTCGAAAATGAGGTATATTTCAAATTTCAGATTTTTCTGTTGATTAGAAATTAGATTAAATATTCATGTTTTGCTGGGTGATGAGGTAATTTTTTAAACTTCAAAAATTCGTCAAAATCCGAGAAATTAACTTCAGCGCCTGAAATTTTGAATGGGTTCTTTTATGACGTACTTTCGAATTATTTTTGCTCTGGCTAAAAATTTTACTTTAAGGCTGTTACAATTATATTTTTTTAATTTTTACATCAGAACCTAAGAAATAGAACTCGATTTGCCTTTTTTTCATACTACAATAATACACAATAGAGTGACATTGAACGCATGCCACATTCCATTCCAAAAAAAAAATATACCGCCCTTCCACCTCCTCCTTATGCCCTAAAGGTAACAGTTAATTTCTTTCATCGCCTTGCCATGTACCATGTACACGACTATATACTAAGGACAATTCCAGGAACCGGTTTCCTGTAGTCTCCTTTCTTTCCTTGTAATGTAACTGACTCATCTACAAAACCACCCACGCATAGAGATCTGCGCCGAGACAAATTCGAATTTCACCATTCAGGGAAGAAGCAGGGAATTAGACCGAATACGTAACGTAAAAACTAAGGTAGATCCCATGATTTGTCAGGTCCTCAGGTACCTCAAAAAATAAATGCACATGCAACGTTCAATGCTGATTCATTTATCGAGGTATACCCGGGTATACCGGGGTTCACTTCTCGTTTCGTCGCCTCGTTGCAGCGTTGCCAAATAGGGTATGGTAGGGGACCCGGTCGGTAATCCCAACATAAACAATACTTTTCAATCAAAAATATGTGGCAACGCTGCAATTCGGTCAACTGTCGTACAATGCGCGCGCATTTTCATACCTATCTGATTACCTATTTATGAGTGAAAACTAAAGGTTACTTCACACTAAAGCAATAAAATAAAATTCAAATGAAGTAAAAATCTTAAAAATACTTTCGTACGTAAAAAATTAAGAAAATTTGATTTAAAAATTTCTGAAATATAATTTTATAAAGCTTTAGAAAGTTTCCCAACAAATTGAAAGCTTTCAAAATGAAAATACGTCGGTTTGACTTGCTGTGCAACTTCGGTGTAAGCTCATCTCGTCGAATTATTTAAAAGCAGGATGATGAACTGAGCATGTTCTATCAGTTATACTTGTGTATGCATTAAAGATCGGTTCATTTTAATTGCGAATATTTATGCACCGGTTCATAGTGATTATTTTTATATGTAATTGAATTACAATACCATAACGAGCATTCCAACGCCTTCAAGTGTTTGCAAAGTTGACGCTGTTATCACGCTTATCAACGTGAAGCTGAACAATAATTTTTATAAAAGTAAGATTTAATTCCATCGTAGTACTCGCTTCGTAAATTATTTTATATTTCGCGTTGCATTTGTTATCAAACTCATTTAAATATCGTTTGATAAAATGCACTCGCTAATCTGGTGCAATATGGAAATCGCCGTCGTATATTGACCCTTCTGCGGCTCCAACGAAAGGGATGCCGCTGAGCTCGTAGTGGGTGTTCATTAAATTAACAGTGGAGTAGGTTCGGAATTTAAATCCACCCTCGCGTGACCGTTTGCCGTTTGTTTTAGACTTATTGACTAATTCGAGTAAACATGTCGAAATATAAATAAATAAAATCATCCATTTTCTCAATTCCGATTCCGTACCGAGGAACCTGGTACTTGAAATTATACGAAACCGATAGATTTCAAATTGAACGTGGAGTATCTCTAGTTAATTTTATTTTTCGGTTTCAGGATGATGGAAGTGAAACATTTCGCTATACATATTGACAACACACATCTACCCAGAGCGGCTTTAAAGATTATAGAAAATATTCGTCTGGATTGGAAGGCCGAAGATGTACAATTCAAGGTAAATTACTCGTTAAATACTTCCTCTTAGTCGAATTAGTCTATAAATACTTACATTGTATTATTTGTTCGCAGGTCTTTACCGATGGAATAACAAACAAGTTGATTGGATGTTATTGCCTTAATGATCCCGATGATATTATACTAGTTCGAGTTTACGGCGAGAAAACCGATCTATTCATCGACAGGCTCGCAGAAGTACAAAATTTCAAAGTAAGCAGTCTGCACCTAAAACAGTACAAAAAAAATAATCATTATTACTCGAACTGCCTACGTAATTAAAAATTCTAATTAAATATTGGCAGGTAAACGTGGTATATAAAACCACTTTAAAGAGATATTTCCGGTTTTGGGGCTAAAAATTAACAATATCTCTCCGAAGTAATCGAATCGATCAACATAGTCTACATTGATGTTTTTCTTTGACCCATATCGACATTATTATCGTTGAACGAAATGTTTGTTTTTCCTTCGCACTAGGTCTGCATACCTACTCTGACGTGGTTTGCGTAATTCACGTAAAAACGTAAACATAGCACTCCAATTGAATGAAAGTTGTCTGCGTAGAAAAACGTGCCAAAACCACGTTCCCATTAATTTCTCAGGGAGGCGATTTTTTTGGAAAAATATTCATTATTTGTGATTAATCGCATTGTTCTGTTTGGTAAATTACGACATAACCTCGGCTCGAACACGTAGAATGGCGTTAATTTAAACGATTTAATCTAAAAATGGCGTACACCCAAGTGGAATCTCGACAATAAAATAACCTGTCGGTTAGTAATTCCCTGCGGTAATTATTCTTGTAAAATGGAACGAATTGTCGAGCTAGACTATTTTTAATTGGTCGCGTCTCCGGGGTGTGGTGGTTTACTGTTTCGGTGGCGTTTTCAATACGAGCTAATACAGGGTGGGCCATTTATAGCGTCGAAACGTAAAGTTGAACCGCGAAGGCATACAAAGAGTGATAGAGTTTGTTCGGTTTATGGCATTCGATTTTTCAGGAGTTTTTGAGTAAGAAATATTTTTTCTGTTGGAGGAGAGGGATGAGTTCAAATTACAAAATGCAACAAAAAAACATAAAGAAAACAGCTCTAAACAAAATTATTCGATTTTTTTTCAAATGGATATAAGGAGGTTTTCGACGCTCTTGAATCCATTTCTGAGGTCATTTTGCCCCCTAACTCGAAAATTGGCACTCGAAGTGAAGGGGAAAGAGGACTAAAATTGAAAAATTTTCCACTTTATCGAGAGAGGTATCTGAATTGACAGTTTTTTGATCCCATAAATCTCCTTGAGAGATTATTTCGACTCTAGACGATTCAGGGGGAAAAAGTAAGACCATTATTGAAAGTTGGGTCTCTGGGGAGGAAGGGATATGGAAGAGTTCAAAACTGAAACTATTCGACAAAAAAAATCAATGTTGGTCTCATGCCTATCATTGAGAGTTGAATAATTCTAGATTTGAGCTTGAAATAACCTTAAAAGTGGATTAAGGGAGTCAAAAAACATAGATTTCGAAACTCCATTTTATAAAAATGAAAAATTTTCAGCTTTGATTTCCTGAGGTTCCATTTTTGTTTCTAGAGTAGAAATAATCTGAAGTCGCTTACTTTTTTCAAAAAATTTAATTTTTCCGATTTTTAATTGATCAATTCTGTTTATTTTCACTCGCCTCAGAATTGGACACACAAAACTCACCCATAACTATTTATACCTTCGAGCCCCCAAACCCAATTGCCCTTTTTGCAACTCAGAACCCTTTGACACTCAACATCTCCTCTTTCACTGCCCTAATTTAAAACAACTGAGACAGAACCTAAACATCTCTGAAAACAACCCAACAATACCAGACTCAAAAACAGAAATGCAAAAAATCATCCTCTTGATAAAAGAACTTAAACTCCAACACCAAATATAACCCCCTCTTTCCAACCTCTCTCCACACTGGGCGTAAAAATCTTGGCAATTACACACGCCCAGTATAATAAAAATTTAATAAAAAAAAAAACTTCAAGTTGATTCTCTATAAACGCGTTTCTTTGTTAAGATGTCTTCCAGATCAAAAACGTCGAAAAAAAGTCGCGAATTTCATTTCGTATTGAAAAATGGATTATTTGATTGTTTCTAAAACCAAATTCAAAGTTTTTGATTTAGAGTTTTTGTTTTTTGCTTCGCTAAAGAGTTCGTCTATATTTTTTTATTCTTTAAGTACCTAATATATTTCAAAAATTTGAGACCTTTGATCCTTTGAAATCAAAAAATTCTGAAAGAATATTTTGAATGATTTTTTCCCTTTCAAAAAACTTGTATGTTCTGATTTCTGAAGCTGAAAAATTCTTCTCCCTCCCACCACACCGTTACTCATTTTATCTGCCACTGATACCACTGTATTTAGGATTTTTGAAAGAAAAACAGTAACTTTTTTTAGATTTTTTTAGGGGGAAGGAGGAGGGAAGTAATATTCATTTCTAAAGAACCGAAAAAATACCCCATGAAAAAAATTTACATCAAATTATATCTGATTTATTTTTTATCTGTTTTTCTCCATGTGTAATTTGATTACATTGAACTGAATATTTATGATTTATCTCAAAAATTTCCTACTAAAATTATATCTAATTACATCTGTTTTTTCCATGTGTAATTTGATGAAAATACATGATTTGATGTAATTTGATAAAATTAGATTGGTACATTTTTGAGATCTGATCTGATTTAAAAAAAATTCCATAAGGAACTAGAAAAAGTTGAGAAAATCAATTTTTGAATTTAACACTTTGCATTATGTTCTTGATCGTGGTTTTGAAATAAATGGGGGGGGGGGGCAGAAATGTTAGGGATGTTTCGAAGTCATAATTTTTTTGGACGAAGAGGACGATTCCGTTAGTTTTGTGATTTTTTTGGTCACTTTTTACTTTCTTTTGGGTAACTTGAGTTACTTTTCTTTTAAGAAAACAGATTTTGATACCTTACTCGATAAAGTTAAACTTTTTTAAATTTTGCCCCCCCCCCCCCCACAGGTCCACTTTTGAGTTTTAGGGCAAAATACGTAACATCAAAAATTAATTCAAAGGCTTCGAAAATACCCTTACAGTCTTCTTAACTTTTTTTTTCATTTCCTCGTGATTTTTTGTCCTGGTTTATGGTTCAATTGAACTCACCCACTGGGAAAATAAAAAAATTGAAAAAATATTTTTCGACTCGAAAATTTCCAAAGAATTGAATACCGCAAGCCCGAAGTACTTTTGGTGCGACTACGACTTTCAAGTTCCGATTACACTATAAATTGATCCACCCTATATATCGTTGCAGCTAGTTTTCCTGGTTTTTGAAATTAAAAAACGAAGAATGCAGATTATCAAACAAAAAAAAAACATTGAAAATGAAATTTTAGAATTTTAAAAATAAAAAATAATCGCCAGCTTAGAAGTTGAAAAAATTCCATTTAAAATTAGTAATCGAAACGAAGTTTCCCAATTATTCATTATTCGCCGAATAGCGAATATTATTCTCATGGAAAATAGTCGCGGCAGTCTTGTTTCGTGCAAACCATTTGGTAATTTATCGCATTGAATACATTTTTACGGTGATAACGAATCGAAAACATCGCCAAAAAGGTACACGTTGCCTTTTGATTTTACACGATCAATAATGTCTCGCGTGTATGAACCAAAATAGGACTAATTTTGTTGAAATGCTTCAATTTTTCATGTTAGTACAGTTTTTTATCTTGTGAGAAAAAAATGCATAAAAATTATTAAATTGGAACACATCTGCCTAATGCATTTGGTTTTATGGGAAAACTTGTTGAATTAATGGCATTCCTCTCCACTTGCTGATATTTTAATTATTACGAAAGTAATTTATTGAAATCTGAGGCGAATTGAACGAAAAAAATGGTTTCAAAATCTGCGAGAAATTTTTTTATTGCTTTATTTTTTTGTAAATTTTTACGAGAACGTTATCAAATTAGTTTAAACAAACGGTACCTAATACATGCAATAAAAAATTATACAATCACGTGAAAATTTTCCTAAATCAGAACCCAATCACTTCTCAACTTGATCCTCGAATTTTCTGATAATTTTTTCTTTACAAATTTCATCAATTTCCAACGTGTTTAAAATCCTTAAACTTGAATTAGATTGTAAATACTTGATCATTTATATGGATGGGCCTACGTATAGTACCGTAATAAATTGTATTACGATGAAAACGTTTGTAAAACTACAACTACGAGTCCCGTATAATAAACAATAATTAATTTCTTATCGATTTGAAAATACGCCGTCGAGCTGAGAGTGTTGAAAATCATATGGGTGCGTTTTCAGCCCATTAGAAAATTTAACGAATCGTTCCGAGACATTCGAATGATATATTTCAAATGCCAAGGTCTTCACTTTAATTCGTATTTCATTCAGGTGCCCACAAATTACGTGTATGGTACGCGTAACAAATGTACTAGGTGTTTCGAAGGTGCGTCAGTGCGATATGCAATTTATGCAAAAACCTCGTAGGTACTATACAAATAATCGACGTCATTCGTTGCGAGCTATCAAATAAAATAGATGATTTTTTACGAGCAATTTTTCAAATGTATCAGCCAAACACGAAAATACGATCTAAGAGAAAATAATTGAAATTACGTTTGAATAAATTCAATTTTTCCCTCTTAATTGATCTATTTTTTGATATTAGAGATTACCTACTTTGATCAGTAAAAGATTTGAATTTGAAAGCAATAAGAAAGTGATTTTGTGGTGGGTGATGATAGAAGAGGAGGAGGAGAGGGGAAGGAGGACTGGAGAATGGGAGACGAGGGACACTCTTTCGGATAAACTTTTGTTCTCAGTTGAAAAATTTTCAAAAGGGATGAACTTTTTAAGAGAAAATTTGGAAAATTTTGCATATTATTATTGAGTCAGAAAAATTGGAGAAAATTTCACAAGTCAGGTATACCTTGAGGGGAAAGGATTTCTGGAAATTTTTTATGGTAACTTTTTAAAAGGAGATTAAAATTAGCTTTTAAATGATACGATTACTGTTTAAATTAGTTTATACTATTTTTTATGAATCATAGCTTTTTTCATGATGATGTCGTAAATGTAAAGTAATCATTAAAATATGGGATTATTTGACAACTGAAATCCTATTAATGAAACACTGAAACCCAAAATTCCACTGGACAGATTAAAAGAAATCCGAAACTTGAATTTTATCGACCAAAAACCGATACCAAAGCCAAACTCTCAATAAGCAAAAATCGACATCAAATCCAAAATTTTAATTACTTATTAAAATCTGAATCTACAATAATTGAAAACTATAATTAAAATTTCATAATCAAAAACCAAAATACCGAAATCAGAATTGTCATAAATCCAAAAACCGAAACCGAAATCAAAAATCGTAATCGAAATCCCATAACCCAAAGCTGGAAGAAATGCATTTTCAAAATTATTAATAATTATTTTCGAACATCCAAGGTCCACAAATTTCAAATGATGATTCGGCTTGTTTGTTTCTTTGTTTTATTATTGTTTTGACAAAATTTTTCGTAATTTTTTCTGCATAAATTGAAGTAAAATTTGATTGTCTTTTGTGATTTTTTTGATCACTTTTTACAAATTTCAAGCCAATTTTTTGATGCCCTTCCCCGGTTTTTGCTCAAAAACTCTTGTAAAAAAATTATTCCTCAGGACCAACGAAAGGTGTGGAGAATTATGAAGGAGAAAAGGCAGGGCTGCCGTGGAGAAAAATTATGCTAAAAACAAACCGGTTTAGTTCAGGGTTGGGCAAAATCCGAGACAAAACGATTTTAAACCTAAAATCCGAAATCAATCGTATAATAGGATTTAAAATCTAAAATCTAAAATCCTTTCAGAAAGTGGATTTAAAATCCAAATTCCAAAATCTAAATAAAGATGATGAAAAACAATTTTTAACCAGGTATTCTGAACTTCGAAACGTTTTTATTATAAAATTGATTACAAAATTGGACATAACTACGAAATGAAATGTTGTGATGCCTGAACCTAAAGCCTGAACACTATTTTGAATTTTAAAGTAAAAGATTTTGAAAAATTAGGATTTCAAATCCAAAATCCGAAATCCAAAATCCGTTATGGAAGTGGATTTAAATCCAAAATCCGGATTTTGAGATTTTTTGGATTTAAAATCCAGAAGGATTTAAATCCTACCCAACCCTGGTTTAGTTAGAGCTTTCGGGTTTATCTACTACCTACACTAAATTCGTCGAGGTTTTTTCAAATAAGAACAAGAAATGTATACTTTCAGCGAAAAAATTTCCAAGGGGAGAGCATTGGTCACATTTCTAAATTTGATATTGTATTTTAGTATACTTAAGAAAAAAACACTGAAAGATGAGAATATTTTAGAAAATTTCTTCCACAAGAACTGAAAATCTGGTTTCAACGAGTTGACAAATTCCCACAATTCTTCTTCGGGTTCATTCTGACCTCAGATTCAAAAAGTGATGTGATATGCCACTAAAATGCAGAATAGACCAAAATTCAAAGTTTTTTGACGTCATCGAGCGAAATATTAAAAAAACACTGCTTTTCTAATGAATTTATGTTACGATATCACTGTATCAAAAAATTCAACAGGAGTTAGAATCGGGGGAGAAGAGGGAGAGGAAAGTTGAGGGGCTCGACTCGAAATTTTTCAAAAATTTCAAACTCGATGTTTTGGATGCCTACTGAAATTCAAAAAGCAAAATTCGTTCTATTTTCGTACCTTTTTCGCACTTTGATAACAAAATTTCGTCTTACACATAGCTTTGAACCGTGGTCATCCTCTCCCCTCTACTTTATGAGATTTTTGCATGAAAAATTCGGAACAAATACACAGATTTTTTAATGCACTCGCGCGATAAAAATCACTGAAATTATCCCCTCCTCTCCTAAGTTTCCTCAGTTCCTACTTCCTAAGGGAAAGGTTTGAAAAAAAAGATGTTATAAATTTTTTTAAAAATCTGAATATTTGATGAAAAAAGCAAAAAATTTTGAATCCGAGCGAAAAAAAAGAAAAAATTGGCCAAAAATTTTAAAACCTAAAATTTCGTAATAATTTCTTTTTAAAATTTCCGTCGACATGAAGAAATTGATACTTCTCAACCCTCCCTTTAAATATTTTCCTGCTTACAGTTGATGCAATTTTAATTTTTTTCAACTCTTACTTTCTATTTATTTTTTGCCATAGAAGTGCACGTTTGTTGGTCATTTACAAATAAAAAAAATAACAATCATGACTCTAAATTAGCTTATGAATGGATTTCCGAAGTCAAAAAACATCTTAGGTATTAATTTTAAATTTCTTACAATTTGAATCGAGCACCTCCATCTGACCCCGCTCCTTCACGCTGACTTTTTTCAATTTTGGCTGGCCAAATTTTTTTTTTGATGTCATCTCGTATCTATTAGTTTGTATTTTATTTGTATATGGCAGAGGGAAAGATCCTCTATCAAGAGGACACAATTGGAGGTTCGTTTTTTCCTAGAATATTCAAAACTTCTGACTTTTTGCATCTCAATTTGAAACACTAAATTTTCATCAAAAGTCGAAAAAATTTCATCATTTATTTCTATCATTAAACTGGATTATGGATTTGGACCATTTAATTTATAATACTTTTGTTTAAAATGTTATCAGTCTTAATAAACTAGGTGATTCTAGCTGAGTCACTAAAAAACAATACCATAAATTATTTAGGTAGATAGGTGAATAATAAAAGGAGTTCATTGGGTTTATCATTTTCATTTCATAGAAAGAAGACGACCAATGTCGAGATACTAAAGAAATATACGTATACATACTTATGCATACATATTATCACAATAGGATGATTTTTTTTATCTCACATTGTTGTTTACATTAACAGGATGTTGGATATTTTCTTGGTAATAAAAAATATTATTACGTAACTTGTCGAGTACCTGTACGTACACGAGCAATATACAATACCTAGAAAAACTAGTAAAAGGAATTTTTTTCTTTGTATTGGCACGTTTCAAAGAATTCAAAAAATTTCTAAACACGTCAAAAAAAATCCAGTAATATAATTATTATAAAAAGGTTATAAAGGGAAGAAGAAATTTTTCCATAATTAGAGCCATAAGCATACTCAAAAATAATGTAAGAGAAGGCCTGAGAATTCAAAAAAATGGAGGATGGTCAAATTTCGATGAAAAATTTGAGTAATCTGTTATTTCAGTGGCGTTGGTGGTCATGATATTTTCAGTGAATGGAAAAGAAAAATTGAAACAAATAATCAATAGTTTAGAATCGCTGAATCTGAATCAGTCAAATTTGGTGAATTTCTGCTTTTTTAAATCAGTAAAATAAAATCTAACTAAAAATCAATGACTTTTCTCTGAACTTTCAGTCAGAATTGTTGATTTTTTTTCTGACAAATTAGGAATTGGCTGTCGATGAGAAATCAAAGATTTTTGACTGAAAGATCAGTAAGTATCTCATTTCTAGTGAAATTTGTTCAGGGGCGCACCCAGGAAGGAGGGCTCGGGGGGTTCAGGGAGCTCGAGCCACCTCTTTAGCTCGGCAAGGAGATTTTTCTATCATAACAATGTCAAAGAAAAGTATGATTTAAAAAAAAAAATTCGCACTCGCTTCGTTCGGGAAGTATTTTGGTAACCATTTCTTAAAAAAACATACCACTCTTTGAATCAGTTGAATTTGCAAAAATTCTGTCTTTTTTAGTGAGTAAAATAATTTTCATTCACGGGCCCCGTGAAAACCGTGGAAAAAATTCTCACGGTTCTCACGGGCCCCCGTAAAAACCGTGGAAAAAATTCTCACGGTTCTCACGGGCCCCCTTGAAAACCGTGGAAATAATTCTCACGGTTCTCACGGGCAACCGTAAAAACCGTGGAAATATTTTTTCCGGGTCTCACGGGCCCCCGTGAAAACCGTGGAAATAATTCTCACGGTTCTCACGGGCCCCCGTGAAAACCGTGGAATCAATTCTCACAATTCTCACGGGCAACCGTGAAAACCGTGGAAATAATTCTCACGGGACCCCGTAAAAACCGTGAAAATATTTTTTCCGGATCTCACGGGCCCCCGTGAAAAGCGTGGAAATCAGTAATTTTGACTAAAAAAATCATTAAATCTCACCGTTTTTCAATTTTTCAATTTTTCTTCGTTCAAATCTGTAGGTAAGTACATATGTGAGCCTGGATATCGCACCTCCAGTGCAATAACAACACATCTCAAAAAAATTTGACCTTCGTATTTTTTCCTGAAACGTGCTCATCTTTGATCAGTTTTCAATTTACATCAAAAATAAAGAAGTTCATTTTTTTTTAGATGTGTTGTTATTGCACTGGAGGTGCGATATAGAAACCACCCTTAGGTGTAAAAAATTGATTTCTGAGTTGATACTGATTTTGGGTGTTTCAGAAGGTATAGAATTAAAAGAGAACCTCCACTCAAAAACCAATTTTTTACACCTAAGGGTGGTTTCTATATCCAGGCTCACATATATTATTTGTCTACTGAAAATACCCAACTACTCCAGCACCGCTGAGATAACAGGTTACTTCATTTTTTTCATTGAATTTTGACCCCCCCTCCCATTTTTCTCGAAATCTGAGCCCCTCCCTCACACAATTCCCGGGTGAGCCTATGAATTTGTTTCAATGATTTCGAGGTAGATTTTTTCACTAAATCGCTTCACTATTTCTAGTGAAATTTGTTTCACTGGATTGTATTTCTGACTTCTGGTGAAATTTATTTCACTGAATTATTTCACGATTTCTAGTAAAATTTGTTTTACCGAATTGTATTACTGATTTCTGGTGAATTTTTTTTCACTGAATTGTTTCAAAATTTCTAGTGAAATTCATTTCATCGATTTCTAATGAAATTCGTTTCACTGATTTCTCGTGAGATTTGTTTCACTGAATTCTAGTGAAATTTGGTTCGCCGATTTCTAGTGAAATTTATTCTGATGGTTTTTAGTGAAATTTGTTTCAATGATTTTTTTCTAGTGAAATTTGTTTTGCTCATTTCTAGTGAAATTGGTTTCAATGATTTCCAGTGAAATTTGTTTCGATGATTTTTTAGTGAAATTTGTCTCAATGATTTTTAGTGAAATTTGTTTCAATGATTTTCTAGTGAAATTTGTTTCAATGATTTTCTAGTGAAATTTGTTTCACTAATTTCTAGTGAAATTTATTCTGATGGTTTTCATTGAAATTTGTTTCAAAGATTTTTTAGTGAAATTTGCTTCCATGATTTTTTTGGTGAAATTTGTTTTACTGATTGAAAAAGGCAGAATTTCATCACATTTGAGTAATTCAAATTTAGCGAGGGGAATTTTATTTTGAAAAATTGTGTTTGGAACGCAAAAAATATGCACTTCTTTTGATGAAAAATTTCCACGACCAACTTGAGGAGGGCGCTCGGGCTCCCTGAGAACCCCCCCCTCCGTATGCCTATGTTAGAGCAAACGGAATACGATTTAGGCGATTTAGAATATAAATATCTTAAAATATTCCTACTTGCAACATTGCGTCGAAACCTAACAGTTTTCTTTAATTTCTTTCAGTTAATGAGCAGCAAAGGCTATGCCCCCAAGTTATTCGCCACTTTCGACAACGGTATGGTCTACAACTACATTCCAGGCGACGTATTGAACGTTTCTAGCTGCAAAGACCCATCAATGTACCCCCTGGTAGCGACCATGCTTGCAAAAATGCACAAACTGAGTTACGACTCGACAGTGCCAAAGATACCGGTCGTATGGGACAAATGTAAATGTTTCATCGATCTTATACCAGACCAGTATTCGAGCTCTGATAAACAATTACGGTTGGTTAGACGACACAGAGAAGACCTAAGTCGTCGCATTAATTCGCACCGGTCGCACCGAGCATCGTTGATTGATTTGACATTGTGATTTCAGATTTAGTAAAAATTTCCCCGGCGGTAAGAATTTCTTAAAAGAAGAACTCGAAGAGTTGAAGCGGACATTAGAAAACGTCAGTAATCCGGTGGTGTTCTGTCATAATGATTTATTATTGGCTAATATTATACATCGTAATAATTCAGTCACTTTTATCGATTACGAATACGCCGGGTATAATTATCAAGCATTTGATATTGCTAATCATTTCGCCGAATTTGCCGGTACGTTGTGGTTGCTTTACAAATTGTTACATGAGGTGATCTGGTTCAAACGATCGTGCTCGATCGATTTGATTTCTTTGATTTAAAAAAAAAAGATAAAAAGAAAGTAGGATTTGATCGACGATTATTTATACCGTGATCAAGGTTAAGGTGAAATTTGACGTAGTTTACGTGCTTCGCAAAACTTTTATTATTATTTTTTTTATTAAATATTTCCGCAAAATTCAAAACGACTAAAGTAAATACGAAAATAATAACTCGTAATGACTGCGAAGCACGCTATTGACATTCGTAAACCCTACATGTCTTACGGTTTTGATTTACTGTTGCGAAATTCGCCAGGCTTCTGTACGTTGCTTTTATTACGACGAATTTTCAAGATTAAATTTTTTCTGTTTAAATAGGCGTATCCGAATTCGATTGTACGTTATATCCGTCGCAAGAATTCCAAATGGATTGGCTGAGGATATACTTGAAAGAGTATTTGGAAAATGGAGTTTCCTTCAGTGAAGAACGTTTAAACCAGTTGTATTTGGATGTGTGTAGATTTTTCCCAGTTGCTCATTTTCTATGGTCGATGTGGTGTCTGGTGCAATTACATCATTCTTTTATTGATTTCGATTATCTAGAGTAAGTGGATTGCATGATATAGGTAATTCCATGTCAATTTAATCAATTTTTGAACTCAGATTTTGCTAAAAAAAAATTACGAGCTTCTTCCGTCCCGAGGGTGAGAAAATCATTGCTGTTTCGGGTCCAGCCCTCCTGAGAGCTTCGGGAGGGAGGGAGGGAGGGGAGATTTTTTACCAAACAGTTTTTCATGAAAATCCTACTTTGATGATTTTCATTTCAGAATTGAAACAATTTACTTTTCTTAGTTCAAAAGAGGATTGAAAATGGACTCGGAATCATTTTTAAAAAGTTTTAAAAGTTCGAAATTGAGCTTTTCAGCAAAAGCTCAGTTTTCAGTGATGTATCGACGTTCAAAGTTTCAATTTTAAAATCAGCAAAACATCCTGCGAATAGGTTTCCTTACCAATACTCGAAAATGGTAATTTTCGTGATGGAATCTTGACCCTCGGGGGGGGGGGCAGAGGGCTCCAAAATTTTCATTTTTTTTTAAATTTGAAAAATTGAAAATAACATGTGATACATACATTGTTTATTGTGTTTTCTAAAGTGTTGAGTTCGAATATCAGCTTAGTTTTTGAATTTGGCCTACCTAATTTCTTCCACGAGGGTAGAAATTTGACCTAAGAAATTGAAAAATGAAAAAACTTAGTGATATTTGTTGTTTTGGACGACGTAAAACTCAAACATCGAATTATTTTTGGTTTCTATCCTCTACCACCCCCTTACCCCCTTCCCCAACCATGATTCATTTTAATTATTTTTTCATGAAAATATCATATGGCATGTCGTTCGTTATGTTCTTTGGGTCGCTGAGTTAGAATATGAGCTCCTGTTTTTGATACGATCTCATCTAAACATGCTATTTTTCAAAATTACTTTGCATTTTTCGGTATACTGGGGAAGAGGTTAAATTTCACTGCCCCAAAACCAGAAAAATCGTTAAAACTCCATTTATGAAAATCTGAAACCAGAAATTCACGAACCAGAAACCGGTTTCAAAACTAAAATTCACAAAATTTATAATTTAAAAACCTGCAAAAAATCCCATGAATAAGTTTTTATAATCGAATTTGAACATGGCAATTTTCGTAATGAGATTTGGACCCGCAAGGGGATCACAGCAGCACCCCAAAAATTTTGTTGGATTTAATTCCACATAAACTCGAATCAAAAACGAAATTGGATCTTTCGATTTACTTCAGATTTTTGTACGAGTCCCTCTGCTTGATAGTCTAGTGAAATAACTTTATCATTTCCATCCTTACCCTTCTAGGAAGCTGGAAGAGGGGCTCGTAATTTCTATTCACTAGGTAAATATGTTGCCACGATTTTTAAAATTTTTTAGGAGATTTCAAATCGATAATCAAATTTTGAAAAACTTGAAGTTGAAATTTTGCAATTTTTTATAATAAGTTCAAAAGTTCAAAGCTACTATTAAAAAGTATGAAAAAATCACAATAAAAAGTCCCTTCCATTTTTTTCAACCAGCAAATTTTCAAAATTGGATCTCAATATCCTGAAGGGGTACAGGGGTCTTCAATTTAGACCAAAATAAATATAAAAAGTGAAGTATCATATCGATTTCTACTAATTCAAAGGCACTGAATTTGAATATGTCACTTTTTTAGGGTGTTTGTCACTTTTTTCGAATTCAGTCCCTTTTGATTACTTTTCACGTCTAGAAGGTCACTCTGGTTACTTTTTACCCTCAAAAGTCACTTTTTCTTTGCACTTCCAGGCAAAAATTCAAATTTTTACGTTGAAATTGCTATTTTTCAAAATTTTTCAAGGAAAAAATAAAAAACTGATTCTTGCTAATTTGTTTGTTGTTTTGACGAAGGAATTTAATAAATTAAATTAGGTATTCACGTATTTTCAGTTGATTTTTTATCTACGAAATGTTTGCAGAAAACTACAAAAAAATTGCCCCCCCCAAAAAAACTGTAAAAAAATTTGCTCCCGAAAAAAATTGAATTTTTGGTTACTTTTGGTTACTTTTTGGTCATTTTTTGGTCATTTTTTGGTCACTTTTTGGTCACTTTTTGCTCAAAAAAAGTTACTGAAAGTTACTGTTTTCTTCAAAAACTTCGGCATGATGCCTACAATGCTCCCTTCAGAGTCCCTTGGGGGACTGGAACTCAAATAACATTGACTTTTTTATCTTCTAGAAAGGTGAGCCCTCGAAAAAAATTTTTGAGCAAAATCTGAAAACCCAATGTCAAAAAGTGGTTAAATTAACATGGAATAACTTTTTATTATAATTTATATGTACCTGATTTTTTTCATCATCGCCTTGTCGGCATGACAATAATTTACGATACGATTTCAGATATGCCATTCAACGTTTCCAAGAATATAAAAAATTCAAGAAGAATATTTATTACGCGTAAGATACAGCTACGCCGAGTACTAGATGAATCAAGTACTGAATAATTAACGAAGTTACCTGGTCAAGTCATTTTTATAATGATTTAAAAAAATTATTTATTTGTCCAGAATTTACATAAATTGTATTTGTAATATTTACCTACGTCAATACCGCGTATTCGTTTTTACAGCTGTATACAGCTGCCCCTATGTATACTCCTTATTTATTATTATGAATTCCGTCACAACCGAATCAAAATCATGTTATTACCTACACTTTGATAGAAAATTATAATTGGTTTGAAGAACCTATGAACCATATCAAAAGAAATTCCATTCGCTGTTCAGTATTCTATTCGTATTGTACTTATATGTTATTTTTTTATCCTAAGTATGACTTTTTCCTTTTCCTCCGACAAATACGCGTATGTGCCAAAAAATGTTTGAATTCTGGGTTGCTGAGTGACCTAGGATTCGAATCGAATGTGATGTGTTGATAAATTGCTACTATAGCAATAACACCATTTTTTTAAATCAATTTTATACACCGATAGTATTTTAAATGTAAAACGTGCGCAGTCGTCACCTGTTTTTATTAATCGTAATTATCTATGTGATGTATTATTTATTTTTCTTTTGATATTATTTATTTTTTTCTTCTTTTTTTTTTGTATTTTTGTAGTAGTTCTAATTTGACGTCGTTATGAATCGTGTATTTTGCGTGATTGTGATAAAAGATTATCCGCATTGGTTAATGTGCACGGCACAAAACGTTTTGTGGTGATAAATTTTTACCTACGAAGGTGTAAAGACATCACGTTGTTTGGATATAGTCAATATTGTTATGACTAGACTGTTCACTTCAGTTTATTGTGCTGTGCTTCGCTTCCTTTATGTATTACTTATAATCAGTCTAATATATTCGTTTTAATATTATAGTTGGTTATCTTTTTGGGGACATTTTCAATGATCAATAAATAATTTTGATTTACGAACTGTGAAGTGCATTTAAGATAATTTTAACCCGAGCAACACTTCAACGCGACATTGAATCCATTAGAAGAAAATAAATTTCTTATCGGGGAATAAACAACATGTTAATTGAAGGAAACTCGCAAAAGCAGACCAGCAAAACTAATAAATTATTCATTTCGACTAATGGCTTTTCCTGATTTCAAAAGGATAGAATATAAAATGAGAAATTTATGGAACTTGTGTTTTCGTTTTTTACGTCGTAATAAATGATAATCAAGGTATCGCGAAGTACGACAATAGATATTCACTTGAAAAAATAGAATTAATTGATGATTAAATCATTAAAAATGAATAATTAAAAAATTCGTCATTAAAAAAAAATTACGACTAGTAGAAAAAAAATTAAAAATTGAAAAAATAAAAGACGCAAACTGTATCTTTTGATTAAGTAGGTATGGTACCTACACGTCATACAACCGAAAATAAACTATGTGGCAACACCGCTTGGCACAAACACGTGAATTTTTATCAATTTTTGTTCTCTTTCGAAAAAAATAAATAATGCGAATGTAAAATTACAAATTTTGAATTAAAATCACGATTAATAAATTAATAATGACTAAAGCGACAAAAAACAAGTTCAAATCTAAACCATTCAAAGGTCAGAAGAAACCTCTGAACCTTAAAAAAGGTCGTCTGATCATTCGAAATCTACCTTTTTCGGTACGTATCCATTCTATTTCCACAGTTCAAATTCGCCATAATTTACCAATTTCGCACTAAATTATTCATTATTTCCCACGCAAGATCACAGAAGACGCTTTAAAAGAACATTTCTCATCCTACGGCGATATCCAAGACGTGAATTTACTCAAAAAACCAGATGGAAAACTAGTCGGTTGTGGTTTCGTTCAATTTACTCGAAAACAGAGCGCAGCCAAAGCAATTCATTACACCAGTGGAAAACCTCTTCAAGGTATGTCATTTTATTACTTACATAACAGTCTACAAATCTCTATCGTTCGATATTACCTACAGGAAGAACAATCGTCGTCGATTGGGCAGTTCCGAAAGATAAATTCGCTAAGCCAAAAGTACCCTCTAAAACACCCAAAACCGAAGTAAAAGACGAACCTAACGATGAAGAATCTCGTCCACAAGACTCCTCCGACGATGACGATGACAGTGTCAAAAGTGAACCACGATCCGAACCTAGTATCAAAGATGAAGTCGATGATGATGAAGAATCAGATTCCGAAGCCGAAGAAAAAGGAAGTATCGATAACGAAGATTACATTTCGATTAAAAAAGAAGACTCGATATGTAGCGAAAAACCTCGTCCTAAACCTTCGCACGATATTAACGAAGGAAAAACCGTGTTTTTGAAGAATGTACCTTTCAATGTGACCAACGACGAATTACGAGCATTTATTACCGAAAAAATAGGTCCTGTTTATTTCGCTGTCGTGTGCATGGATCCGTTGACTGAGCATTCTAGAGGCACTGCTTTCGTTAAATTCAAAGTACGTGATGTTTGATTCGGGATTTTCAAATTTATTTCTTAAATTTTGACAGAGATTTTATTTTGTTTTGAATTAGGATGCCCAAAATGCTGATAAATGTCTCAACGCTGGTTCAGAATTGAAATTCAAAGGA
Organism: Pseudococcus viburni; assembly: GCA_033439095.1. Taxonomy (NCBI): domain Eukaryota; kingdom Metazoa; phylum Arthropoda; class Insecta; order Hemiptera; family Pseudococcidae; genus Pseudococcus; species Pseudococcus viburni. The sequence goes on from JAVBJF010000172.1 coordinate 460,341, forward strand.
TGCGCAATGGAACCTCTACCTGCTCTAGATAAGAAAGATTTGATGAATAATAGAGACAGACATCCGGATAAGAAGAAAGATAATCGAAATTTATATTTAGTCAAAGAAGGAGGTTCGATAATATTGTATAAATGTTTAGAAAATTCATCGAGCCAATGTAGTAACGAAGTGTTTTTTACCCCCTTACAGTTGTAATCGCTGGAACCTCATCAGCCAAAGACGTTTCTATGGGAGATATGAAAAGGCGACTAGAATTAGAAATGTGGAAGAGTAATATGCTACGAGACTTGAACATGTTTATTTCTAGAACAAGATTAATAATCCACAATTTACCATTGCAATACGACGATAAAATGTTACGAACGTTGTTTAAAAAACATTCGCCGCCCAAGTCTAAAATTATCGAAGTATGTATTTTTTTTTCTCGTGAACGATTTCGATCCAATTTGTTCTTCAGCTTGAGTAACTATTGAACGTAATATTTCAGTCTAAAGTTATGCGAAATATGAGACAATTAGATAAAGATGGTAAACCTATATCGAAAGGGTATGGATTCGTCTCGTATACAGAACACGATCACGCTTTAGGAGCTCTACGAGCAGTCAACAATAATCCAAATGTATTCCATAAAAATAAGGTAACTCGACATAGAATTGATTTCGTCATTGTCAACATGTCATCGTGATTTTGATCAACATTTTTCATTTTTTTAGAGACCCATCGTCGCATTTTCGATAGAAAACCGAGCTGTACACACGATTAAACAGAGACGTGCCGAGAAAAGTAAACAAAACAATCCTCTGTGTCCCGAATCGAAGAAACCCAACACAAATGATCAAAAACCTAAATTCGAATCGAAAAAGAGACGTCATCGAAGTGACAATGTTCCTACGTTCGCCGGAATGGAATCCCATCCTGGTCATACCAAGTTACCATCCAAAAGGAAGATTTTAACTCAGAAGGGTATTCATAGCGATATCGTTAGAGTAGCTAAGAAAGATAATAAACGAAAGAAACAAATGTTGCAAACTCGTAAAGAAAAAATACGCGATCCAAAGGTAATTTCGGAATTTAAATTTTCAATTTTTTATGGATTTTTCTGTTTTATTAATTTGCATTTTTTCGTTTTAGGTTAAACAAAAAGGAAAGAAGAAGGATTTCAATGAAAAACAATTCAACACGTTAGTTAATCAATATAAGAAAAAGATTTTACCTAATGTTTCGTTAAAGAAATGGTACGAAAATAGTTAAACTGTATTTGATTTTTATAATTATTTTTGTTGTAAAAATAAATCGTGAAATTTTTCAAAACCCTGTTTCAATTTTCGTTTATTTTATTTCTTAGATTGGACATATTTTTTAAATCATAGGAAACATCGTTCACATGGATATGAATTTTCTAAGTCAATTTAATTAGTTTGCGAGTGTCGATTAATGATTTACTTACCTTAACTTGACAGGTTTCTGTTTAATGTCCCGAGGTGTAATCTGTGAAGAAAACATACATTTACTTAATTTATTATTAGATTACAATGATTGAATTCAAGATTAAATGAAAACATGCAAGTACATTTCGAAATTTTCGCGACTTTCTTATTAAAATAACATTCATTGAAGTAACAAGTGAGTACTTTGGTGAATGTGAAAGTGTTTTCACATGAGAACCTAACCTCATCAAGGGATTTTTTTCAACAACCTGTGGATCAATATCGAGAAGATTTTGTTATAATTTATTCAATAACCATCGATAATCGTCACAAAATAATAATAAATGCTCAAAAGAAGTGATATTGCAACAAAAATCGATCCGATGCCGATGGCTGAATTTCGTATACAGATACGCTTTAATTTCGTTTATCAAAGAAAATAATACTTACAAACAATTTTACATTTTGAGTATGGTTTGAGTAATTTCGAGTTAGAATTGCTGGAAAAAATATGAATTTCAGGCTGAAAATTTCGATTTCTCGATACTTCGTCTCCCTTCCCCAATAAGTTGCACAAAAAATTTTCGTTTCGAATGAGAAAAAATAGGTAGGTATTTAAAAATTTCGAGTTGAAAAAATCAGAAAAAATTCCATTGAATTGGGAAATTTTCGATTTTTTTGATTCTTTCCCCTCAATATGTGAGAAAATGTTCAAATTTTCAAAGAAAATTTTCGTCGTGAGTTAAAGAGAAATGGAAAAAATATTATTTTCAAGTTGGAGAAATTAGAAAAAAAAAATTCATTTTCGTTGGAAACAGTCGATTTTTCTATCCCTCCTTCCTCCCTTCTTCAAATACATATGTGACGCCGCATACGAAAAGGGTGTAGCAGGCCAAAAAACGACTTTTGAGTTACATATCAATCCTTATGTAGAATTTCACGTAAAATCCGAAAAACGTATCGCCAGATCGATTACTCGCTTTTAAAGTGCTGAAAACCCGCTTTTACGTAAGGCAAAAAAATCAAAAATGGTCAAAAATGGTCAATTTTTTTTTTTTTTTTTTTATTAAATCAGCATATAATCCAATGCAGAATACCACAAAACCATCGTCCGGTCGATTTTTCCCTTCAAAATAGCCGAAATTGAGTTTTTGGACACCGCGAGAAAAACCTGAATTGTACCTGTACGTCGCCGACGAGCGCGAATGGATCGGACAATTGCCGCGAGAGTGAGCCAGAGACACACAGAACCTGAAAAATCAAACCCCGCCCCTCAAGGTTTCCTTAAACGGGAGAAATTCAAGTTCAAAACTTAAAATGCGTTTTTCTCGAAACGCGTTTTTGGCCTGCTACACCCTTTTCGTATGCGGCGTCACATATTACAATTTTAATTTGTTTTTGATGGATTTCAGATTTTTTTGGTTTTCTTTTTTTTTTCTTCAAAAAATACAAAAATAGAAAGAACTGAATCTAAATAGAGTCTAAAAATTCAAAAAAATATGAAAAATATCCTTTTTTTATCAAAAGATTATAAACCTAAATCAAGAGTTTGGAGTTTCCTTGATTGTTGAATTTTTTCTTCAAAAAATTGCATCCAACCAAAAAAAAATCATTACTTTCTTTTCACAATCTTCAAAAAATTGTTTTTTCTTCTTTATTTTTTTAAGGGGGGAGGGGGAAGGGAGGGTACAAATTAGGACCTAATCAGAAAATAATTTTTTTGACTTATTTTTGTTAGGTAAACTTGTAAATTAAATTGAACTTTTTCCATTTTTGAGACTTTTAATTAAAATCATTGTTCACTTCAAAATTACTCACTTTCTACATTTGAATCATGATTTTTTTTGAGATTCTAAATGACTTTTTAATCAAAATTACAAATCCGAATGTTTTTGGTCCAAAGTAGACTTTCTTACTTACTACTTTTCATAATTTCTGCCAAAACAAAAAGTTTTTGGTTTCAGAATCAAATTGAGCTTTTGTTATGTAATTCGTGGACTTTTTTAAAATTACAAATAATTCGTCATAACTGCGACTTAATTACTGCATTTTTCTTTTTTCGAACTAGGTAGGTATCTACTTGGTTTTCATTAAAACAGCGGCGATTTTGGAACGAAAAATCTGAGGAAGTCGGAAATATCAAAAAACTCAACATTTAAAAAAATCTTTTTACACGAATTTAACAAAAAAAAAAAACACAAAATAAGGATAGGTTCACGTCTTTCATGCCATCGGAATAGTTGTTATTTTCCATGACGAGAAGGAATGAAGAATAGTGTTCTAACTATAACAATCAACGATACTGATCCTCCACGAAAATCTTCGCTTTCGCTCCAAAAATCTCGAATTGGCGGCAATTTCATTTCTCAATTCACATTTTCATCTGTAAAATTTTCTCAACTCATTTTTTTTAATTTCTTATTTTTATTACTTATTTTTTAAAATTTCCTCTAAATACTTATCAAGTTAAAAATAAATTTTGAAAAATATGAAGTTGAAAACGTTTTTTTAAATTTAGGCATCTTCGATTTGAAAGAAATTTAAAACAGTATGAATTTGAAAAACATTTTAAGAAATCCTACTTGGAAAAATTTTTTATTTTAAAATGTTTTCCAAGTGTAAAATTTTTTCAATTCAAATTTTCTCAAAATTTTTCAAGCTTCGATTTTAAAAAAAATTTCAACTTCATATTTTTTAAAATTTCTTCTAATTTTAAAATTTTTTGCAATAGTTACCTAGGTAATCTTAAAATTTTTTCTCAATTTTTGTTAACCTTTGAATTTTTGAAAAAATTTCAACTTCATGTTTTTCAAAATTTTTGTTGACTAAATAATTGGAAGGAATTTTTATTAGAGTTGAAAAAATTTGTTAGATGGTTGAAATCCCATTTACCTATGGCAAAAATAATATTATTTCTGGACACATTTTACCAAAAAAATGGTATTAGGAAAAAATCTCAAGTTGAAAAAATCCATGGAAGTTTGACTTTCCTAACTTCCCTTGAAAAATCGCCTCTGCATTAAAATTTTACTTTTATGGTCAAAATTACCCATCAAAATTTTTTGCTGAAAACATGACTACCTTACCTATTTATGCTTTTTTAATAATTTTTGAATTTTTTTTTACCAAAACATAATAAGATTTACTTAGATTTGAGAATCATAGGAGGAGCAAAAAATGGAAAATGTTGACTCAGAAAGCATTTTTTTCGATTCATTTCTACTTAGAATAAAATGGTAAATTTTTCAAAAATTTTTGTTCGAAATCAAAGTAATTTTACCGTCTGAAAATGTAAATTTGTGGGAGGCAGGCTTGCTCACTCTGTTCCCATTCGCCCATTTAGTCTGATTCAGATTTTGAGGTGTTTTTTTTGACAGTTTATATTTTTTGAATAGGTAAGTAATGTTTTTTTTTTTGGTCATTGATTTCCATAACTTGTGTTTGAATCACACGATAGGTAGATTTAAGAATTCACTTTGATCGAAAACTAGGTACCGAAAAAAATATGCAAGTTTCAAAAAAAATCCAACCACAGAGAATACACCCGGCGTTTGAAAATTTCGCCAAATATATTCTTTATTTTTTCTCAAGAGTTCTTTTCTACGTTTTGACATCATGTCACCTATTTATTTCCATTGCCTTCTAACGGTACTCGAAACGGACACTTCAACGAAAAAAACCCTTTATAATTAACATAGCCGAAAACTGAAAAAATACCGTTGCAATTTTCGCACGCGGTTTTCGGAGTGAGAAAAAAGGCACAGCAACAATGAAAGAGTTGAGATTTCCAGAATCCCCAAAGATTATAAGAAATGAATACACAAAAGGGGTACTTTTCTACCCGGTTTCGGCCCGGGAGCGATGTCAATTCACAAGGGCAGTCATTGATAAGGATGCAAACACGAAGAAAATATAGTTTAAAAATCAATTGTATTAGTACGTAGCTCATTAGACGTCAATAAAAATAAACCTTCCTTTCTGCTACGATTCTCGCCGCCGTTAACGGTAAAGCCAATTTTCCAGAAGCATTGATATTAATTTGCTCGGTTTAAGGATTCGCATACGCGAACCAGCATACAATACTTGTTTACGGCAGCAGGCAAATGAAACCAGTCGTAGATTTTATAAGAAGACTAACTGGCGCCCGTCAAATTTTACCACCCACGTTATAACCTGACAGATAGATACATTCGATATAACTACTCGGAAAAAGAGAAAACGGTACAAGCTACCACCCGTCGTTAGTGCTTACCTAGTTGAAGAGTATCTTTTTAAAATGTCTACAAAAAGTATAGGGTTAAATTTCAAAGATTTGAAAAAAAAAGTCTACGACGTATCTACGAGTAATCTGCCGTTATTGTTGATGTACTGTAGGGTCATGTCGAGTTGTTGAGGTACCTAAGGTAAAGTAATATGTATGGGGAATAGATGTAAGAAGGTCCTCTTTCTGCTTTTTTTTTTTTTTGTTCAAATCATAAGTGTACGTATTTTACCCCTTTGCTTTTTTTGAATTGGTAGAACTGTAGACAGCCCGGAATCTTTCAACAGCTTATAAAAGATTCATCTTCTAGGCGCGTTAAGGTTAGTTTTGACTCATGCGAAGGATTCTCTGATTCGATCGATGGTGCAGAGATGACTTTCAATAGATGATAACTCCTGCAATACGTGAGGTAGTCAATATTTGTCACACGATTCATAATTTTAATAATTAATGATGGATGAAGCTGAAAATTATATTCTACCCTTCTCTTGAATCATGATTCATTGATTCTGAGTTGATCCAAAATTAGTTTTTTAGAGGGCTAAAAGTATTGGACTTGGATAGGTTTCAAAATTTACAAATTTTGGACTTTTGCAAATAAAACGCCAAGAGAAAGAAGTTAATGATTGATCAAAAATCTCCCCCCCTCCCCCTGTAAATTCCATTATATATTTACAAACGCAAAGTGTAGATGAAATTTCAGTTTCCTAAATCATAATCAGTTCAAGAAAAAAAATTATTCAATAATGAAGCTAAACCTAATAAATTAAGGCAAGAATAGGTACACTGAAAGATGCAATCATCATATGATGAGGGGGGGGGAGGAGGTTAAAAAGGCCAGAAAAATTTAAAGTTTTTCAAAAATGACGAAACAGGAAAAGAATAAATAATAAAATGTAACGAATTCCCTACAAACACGTATTCAATTTTTTTTTCAAAATTTCGTTCAAAGGTACAATTTATTTTGAACATTTCAATTAATTCTATGTATTTTTTGCTGAATTTTTGAGTGAAAAGTTTTTTTAAAAAAAAAATGAATCTGAAACAGTGAAATCTAGTAAAATTTTGTCTTTTTGAATAAGTGAGATGAATTTTCACTGAAAATCTGTGATTTTTTTCATTGATTTCATATCGAAATCTCTGAGATTTATTTATTTTTAAAAACAGATATTTTTAGATACCTAGGTAGCTGAAAAGTCATTCATTTTCACTGATTCAAAAAGGGGAGAACCTTATCAGGTTTCACTAATTTAGATCTAGAAAATTGGTCAAAAATTTTAGGACCTCTCCCTACTTTAAACAATTCGTTCAAAGATTAATCATGAAGAAGACAAATCAGACGTGGAATAATTTGAGGAGGAAGGAAAATTTATTTTCGGCTCAGCAGATCAAGCTGCTATACACGACTTGATTATAAGAACAATGAATTAAGTATAAGAATTTTTCTTTACAATTCCTGATTTTTTACAAAAGAATTAAAGGTAGGTAAGTAGAATGGAAAATATTTTTTTTTTTGAAAAATTGCTGTTTAAATTTCTTATTTAAATATTTAAAAATTTTCAAGTAATGTTTAATAAAATATTTAGAATTTCGGTTTGAGACGAAAATAGATTGATTGGAGCATCATTCATACACCAATTCCAAATCCTACATAATTCAAAAAAATCAAATGTTGAAGTATATTTTTCGAATTTCGACAAATTTTTGAAAATTTGAAATTACCTACTCTAATCCAAAATAGGAAACGATTTTGAGCTGATCCACAGCCCTCTAGCGAATTTCAACAGTGTCCAGATTAAAGGAAATTCTAGGTATTTAAAGGGTCCTAATAAACATCGATAAATATTATTACTCATTTTCGCGAATTCCTCAATCGATTCAAGCACAATTTTCCAAGACTCATTTATTTTTGTAAGTGCGGATCTGTATGTTTTTCTGACAAAATTTCTCGAAAAAATTGCAAAATTCACATAGATATATGGCGTTTAGTATTAAGGAAATGAGAACAGATTAGTGTTGGGCGATTATTCATCGATTATCAAAAAAATCGATTAATCGATGTAAAAGATAATCGCAATGCGATTATTTTATTTTTGTCCAATTTTGGTCCAAAAAACTGAAAAATTCTCTAAAAATTTCTAAAATTCAAGTTATCCCCCTCTTCAATCCCAAATGTCGCTCAAAATTTGCAAGGATCTCTATGAAACGTGTATTTTTGCGTTTTTATTTAATTTTTTTTTCAGAATTGTAAAAAAAAAACGGTCAAAGATTTTTCACCAAAAGAATTTCAGCCATTTTAAGGAATTTTTGAAATTTTTGTGGCAGCGCTGGCGCTAAAATAAAGGAAAAATCGTACGGATTTTCCACTGCAATTATAATCTATGAAACGATTAATCGAAGTGTCGATTATTTTCAAATAATCGATTTTGCCCCACACTAAAACAGATGGGAAGAGGAGAAAATTTTTTTCATTTCAAAAGCTCAACATTTTTTTAGTAAAATGTCATAAACAAAGCGTTTTTCGATTTTCTAACGTAATATTTCCAAAAAAATTACCCTTGCTTCATTTGGGAGTTGGGACAATATTTGGACCTTCAATCGTACAAAATTTCATTGCATATAAGATTTGTTACTTTTTTGTCGCCCAAGCCTAATTTTTTCCATATCAGCATTATTGTAACAATATGTTTCGCCCCTGCTAGAAAAAATCTAAAAAAAAATTCAAAAAATTCAACCTTTCTCCTTCCCCACAAAAATCTGTGTCTAGATCTCAGCTGCTTATTGTTTCCCTAAAGTTTAGGTAGGTATGAGCTGTCAAGGTGAAAATTCTTTAAGAAAAGACGTTTGAAAACGTTCCTATGTATAGTTAAAACAAATGAGGGACAAAAAATTAGGCAACCATTACGAATTTTTCTCGTATGTAATTTAATACATACGTTTGAAAATCGAAATTTAAAATGTAATTTACTTCAATCTTCGACCCATCAAAAGAGGTCAAAACTCCCATCCTAGTCCCTTAAATCAATCCTTGGTGTATTAATTCAATTTCGCTCGAAAATAATAAATTCAATGACAAAACTGATTATCAAATTTAAAAATTCATGAAAAACTATTTTTGTTTTTTCCTCAGAAATGCTGAAATATAAGTAGATTTACTTATGTATTTCAATGCAGTTCAGGATAATCCTTTAACGAAACGATTTTGAAAAATTGGATTTGAATTTTTTCACGGTTCCAAAATCAATCAACGCGAATTAAAAATTACAGCAACTTAAATATTTTCCATCGTGTTTATTGGATCTGAAAAATGGAAATCCTTGTTATTTTTTGGATTCATCTTGGCTTTCTATATACTTATTTCCTTTGCTTCAAAATTACTCAGAAAAGACCCCCTTCCTTGCAAAATTCATATACTTACTCGATACTAGTCTTATAAGGAATTTTAAGCACTTTTTTTTGGCAATTTCTTTCTGCTAAGATATTGTATTACGCATTAGGTAAAAAATAATACAAATTGACGAGAAAAAAATTTAATGTGTCTAAGAAATCCTCGAAATCAACAGAGATAGGATTTTAGCAAGACCTTTCATTCGATTTTTGGAGAACTTTTCCCCTGTGCTTTGGAAAAACTTTCTTTCCTCATTATTTTCCAATATTTTTTCAATTGGTAAATTTTAATTTTTTTCTAGTAGCGCTCTCTTCCATTTCTCCCCAAAGGTTGAATTCAAATTAGTCTATGAATTTCGCCCCAGCAAAACCAGGGCAAAAATTCAGAAAATAAAAATTTCAAATATCAAAAAAATATTCTTGAAACGAATTTCATGGTTTTTTTTACCGGTATTTCAGATAAAAAAGATTAAGATACCTATAACAATTGTTAAATTTTAGAGTAAAAAAATGTTCAGCACAAATGAAGAATGGGTAAAATTTTCAAAAAATACAATCTTAAACATAAAATATGAAAATTTTGCTATTTTCTGGCTTTCCTTATTTTTCTTTCCTGCAGACCATTAAGGTTACTCAAACCAATTTGAGTCATGAGCTCCACTCAAAAAATTTAAACTCAAATCATAGGTGTGACTGTCAGGTGTGCCGGGTGTGCCTTGGCACACCCTACTTTTCCCAGATTTTTCAATTTTTTTCTCTTCAGGGACAATTTTTTTTGATAAAATTCCCAAATGTGTCCTGGTAGCAATATTCTGTTTTCAAGAAAATTTTCAATATGTACTGAAAACTATTTTGAGAAAAAATTCGGAAAAGTACATTTAAATTAAACATGGAAAAATGTGAGAAAAGTTTAGGCTGAAAAAATTCTGGTGTTGGAAATAATTGTGAAAAAATTAAGAGTTGAAAATCATTTTAAGAAAATAGGAGTTGAAATTTGAAAAAAATTCAGAATGGAAAGAAATGTACATATGGTACCCCGAAAAAATGGGAATCTATTCGCCCATTCTTTCACATGGGTATTTCGTCAAGAATAAACTCACCTATACAGCCCAATTTCTTGAGAAATTATTTTTTGGGGGAACCCTTACAATTTTTATGATACATATAGAATTTCTTTTTTTGAAAATGGTCCAAGGTTTGGGAGATTCCTCAATTTTTGGAAAATCGTTCAGGCTGTGGAAAAAAGTTGCTCTACTTTTGGAAAATTATGCGAAGTATTGAATGATTTCCCAGTTTTTGCAAAGTCATCGTAAGTTATGGAAAAAGGAAAAATCAATTCAAAATCGAGTACAAAATCTCTGAGAATTTAAATAACGCTGAATGCACAAATTTACATTCTTCTAATGGGATACTTTTTGTCATGTGGTGAAAAAACCCCTCAAATTACCTTTTTCGATGAAAAGTCACTTGCTTAATTTTTATTTCTAAAATTCACCAAAATTTGAAAGATGAATTTCAACATCTAAAATTTTTCATATTTATGAGGTTCTTTTATAATAAGTACACCTATTTTTGATTTATTTTTGTTTGGGCTCAAAATTTTACTCAAGAATTGGAATAAGGTATCTAAAATTTCTGGAGCTGAAGTTCATTTCTTGAATTTTGGATAATTTTTGAAATTTCAAAATTACCTCATCGGCCTGCAGAAGATAAAAATTTCATCTTAAAATTTGGTAGGTATTATGGCCTATTTTTGGCCTCTCGGATCGATTGGGGGCGGTTTAAAGACGTTTTGGAGCCTCCAGAAAATTTTAGAATTTTCCAGCACTGGGGAAAAGCCCATAAAAATGAGCCATATACTTCAGCACTTTCACACATTTTGAAGTAGGTATCTAGCTATCTACCTAATAAAATTTGAAACTTTGTTTTTGCAACACGAAGAAAACAGCCGATTTCTCGATAACATTTTTTGAACATAGATATTATTTTTGATTTTATTGGAGGGCCCAACGTTTTGGCACACCCTACTCAGAAGGTCCAGTCACGCCTATGACTCACATCAGGACTGAATCAAGGACAAGCAAAGAGGGAACATTTCTTTTTCAAAAAATGACTAGGTAAATTAGATTTTCATTTAGGAAAATTTTAGTTCAAATCAGAAATTTTTTCGAAACTATCGACCTTTTTTGTTTGAAAAGTTTAGAAAATTATGCATTTTTGATTTGAATCAATAATTTTCAATTTTTAGTCCCCCAAAAATATAAATTTCAATTCATTGCTATAGCTCGTTTATAATCAGTATTGGAAATCCCCTCCTCATCTATCCTGTTTACATCCAATATTCGTACTTTTTCTCAAAGAAAAAATAATTCAAAAATTCCTCATCCAAATACATCTCAAAAGACACTTTCCCAGCTTCTGTTGGCAAATGAAAACATTCGAAATTACCCAAATTAAAAAACCAACTCCCCTCTCTTCCCTATCCAGCTTTAATTCCATATGTAAACTAATCCATCTCTCGGCGTATCCGAGCGGCTAAGTTGATAGGTTTTTAAAGAAATTCGGGTTTCATCGTCGCTATGAATATTCGTTGATTTGATATCAACCAAGTGTTGCACCTCTCTACCCACGAGTACCTGTATTGTAGATACAACGACTACACTTACCGCGGATATATAGTTAATAGTCCATTTGTATATACGTGACAAGCCGTCAAAGCTGTGAAACCTAAAGCACACATACCCAGATACCGGCTGCCTAAAAGTACCGTGTAGTGGAGAGTAAATGAAAAAGCCGCCAGTGGTGTATTCGCCTCGACTACGCGGCATATTATCTCCCGCGGATCCTCGTTAATGACTCTATGATTACTACTGCCGTGTCATTCTTTATGAAAAGCTGTTTCATTAACTGATAATCAACGAGTTGCTTTGACCTGTTAGATATATCGTGTAACGCTTTATACAATACTTTACCCAGAGACGTGCGCTTTTCGAATCGTTCGCGAACTTCTCCCAGCGTACCAACTTTTGAGGGAAATTTTTTTACACTCGAATATGGAAAATTCTTCTTTCAACTTATCACTCGTTGTGTACCACAAATGAACGTATAATATAAGCCGAAAGCCCTTCCAAAAGATAAGCCTCGCTCTTGCTGCAGCGCATTGTTGACAACACATAGAATCTCGTATTGTAGTAGGAAATTAGGCCGCCGATAATATAGGTTCAAAGGCGACTGTGTAGTCTGGAACGATATCGCCCTTCGTGGTGTTATAACTAATAGAATTTATAGTAGCTGTTTATACACGTTGGTTGCAAGCTCCTTTCGAAAATCTACCATATAATAATAGTATAATACCGGCAAAAGAAACCGCCTTGTTTGTGTTTCTTTCCGACAAAGCTAGTTAAACAATATACCAAGATATCAGGAATCCGCGGTCTGTTTTTTGCCTCCTATAACAATACAATGTAAAAGTATAGTGCGAGTACATACAATATACACACCGTGTACCTACCTACCCTCAAACTACACGTGTGTTTCGTATTAAAGTTATCCTCGAACGTTATCAAGTTTTTGGAACGTCAGAGCCTCTGGTTTTAGAAAATTTGGAAGCCGAAATGAAATAGAGTGGATGCAGTTGACAGCCAATTGGTGTCCTATTGAAAGGTTGGACATGGTGTCCTGGATTTGTGGATGTGTTTATGGCATTATGGCAGAGGTGACCAGAGTCCGAGAAAATTGGGCTAGGGAGTCCAAATTTACGAGTCCATAACTGATAGACTCTACTCTTTCAATTATAAATTAGTGAAAATTATCGAAAATCACTGAGAAACAGTCAGAATTGCAGCACAAAAGAAAATCAGTAAAAAAATTTTTACTGAAAACAAATCAGTGAGAAAAATCGCTGGAAAATTCGTGAAAATTCACTGAAAAGTCATGAAATTTATAATATTTGTTGAAAAATCAGCAAAAATTCGCTGAAAATCTGTGAATTTCACTGATTTTTTCTGTGCTGCAAATCAGAGGCCTTCCGAAGTTTTATGCTCGGGGGGGGGGGGAGGGGGGGTGAGAACTTCAAATTTTCCAACTACTTTTTTTTAAATTTTCCGACTATTTTTTCCAAATTTTACCAGCGCTAATTTTCAAGGAAGCAATATTCATTAAAAAAAATTATTTAGAAATAGCAATTACCACTTTTTTGGTATAAAAACAGGTTCAAAAATAATAATAGCAAAAAAATGTTACAATCTCAAATTTTTTCTTTGACGAATTTCATTGCAGATGAAAAAACCTACGGAATTGTCTTATTTGTCTCAAGCGAAGCAAGGGTAAAAAAATTGCAATAAAAGTAAAAAAAAATATATGTTGTACTTATGCAGTTTCAATATGAATAAGGTTATAAACGAAATGAATGAAATTGGCCCGAGCGAAGCGGGGGCGAAAATTTCAGAAAACCTCAAATTTAATGTGCAATAAAACAATATTTTGGATTAATAAACTTCGATGAAAAATTGGCCACTTTTACTTTAACAGAAGGGGGAAACACCCCCCCCCCCCCGGTCGGAAGGCCTCTGGCTACAATTCTGACTATTTTTGAGTAGAGTCTTTTGCAAGTCCGTTTTCGAGTCCTTTTTTTTCAACAAAACTGCCAAACACAAACTTAATTATTTTTTAAATTCTGAATTTCATTAGGTACCTATTTATAAAGTTACATCATAAAATGAAAAAAAAAAATAAATGAAAACACACACATATCTCTCATTTCTAAATCAGTGAAATTTATCAAAAATCACTGAAAAACGGCCAGAATTGCAGCACAGTAATAAATCACTGAGAATTTTTTCACTGAAAGCAAGTCGGTGAAAGAAAATTACTGGAAATCAGTGAAAATTTACTGAAAAATCTGTGAAATTTTTTGAATAATCAGTGAAAAATCGCTTTCACTGATTTTTTTGTGCTGCAATTCTGACTGTTTATCAGTGATTTTCCACTGATTCGGAATGAGAGAGTAGGTACCTACCTACATAGGTAAAATTCCCCAGGAAACAATATCGCCTGAAAGACAAAATCACGTGAAATGATGAAACAATTTTATTTTTTTTACTTTTTAGCATTCGGACAGTGGAAATTTTTACGGAATTGCAAAATATAATGGACCCGATTCAACTGGACTCGGACTCGTAAAAAAAAAAGGTTCTAAATCGTTGAAATTGGACTCGCGAGTGCATGCAAAATGGACTCTGACTCGGACTCAGAGTCCACGAGTCCGACTGCGAATCATTTTTAGAACGGACTCTGATCATCTATGGTTTATGGTATGGCTATAGAACATCAGGAATAATAATTGAGAGAAACACATTTAAAAGAAATTATTTCTAGGTACAATTTATTTATTATTTTTGACAATTGAGAAAAGTGATAATTTTCATTTTCCGGATTTTCCGACCACTGCCTTCAAAAATGAACATTTTCTAGAAATATAAAATTCGGGGAAAATGTCAACGTATTTTCAACTGTTTTGATTTATTTCAGCCCATCGAAGTTATTTTGGTTCAATTTTCGAAAACACGTCTTCTTAATCCTCGAACGACTCTGGAGGATTTCCAAGATTCTTTTACCATTGCCCAAAAATGACAATTTTTTTCAAAAATAGGTACCGAAATCTGGAAAATTACTATTTTGTAACAAAAATTACCATTTTATGAACAGAACGATCGTTTTTAGTCAAAATTATAATTTTCAGAAAAAATCATAATTTTTTAAAAATCGATTGTAAAAATTATCATCATTTTTGGAACCGAAAAATTATAGTTTAAAAATTCTCCATCCATCAGTGAGAATTTTGAAAATTTTCAATTTTTCATTAATCTGTTCTACAAAGATAACGCACATTAAATTTTCAGCATAATAAGATCTTCCAAACATGGAAACAAGCGGTGGTGGGGTGTGAGAACTTTTTTTTGAGATGGTTTTACATTAAAGGAGACACGTTATGTACATCACTTTCGGCTTGATTTGGATCAAGTATAGTAAGGAATCAGAAAAAAATTTGAAAATTTTTGAAAAAAAGTGTCAAAATTTGGGCCAAAATACCTGCCTTAATATTGAAGTTTTGCAGAATTTTCGACATTTTAGGCATAGTGTCTAACAATTAATATTTTTGGTAGGTATAATAAAATACCCATGGAATATGGACCCAATAAAGTTCTTATTCAGAATTTCGACTGTAATTCGAAAAAATTATTAAATTTTGAAAAAATAGTTATAAATCTGATCCCTATAAAAATTAATTCAATTTTGTATTCAGGCAATTTTAAAAAATTGATAAAAACAAAAAAAACAATTTTATAAACGAAATTATTGTAATTTTTCATTCAAAATTCATGTCCTTGCGAAAAATAGATCGGGATTATTTGCGTGATATTTTAAAATTAATAGAAAGAGGGGAAGGTGGGAGGGAGGATCGCAATCGCTTCTACTATTCTGTTAATACGTAATTCAAATTTTGCTCAAATCGATTTTTCAATCTGGTCGTAATTACTGGATACCTATTTCAAAAAAAACAAACGAAGTTGGTTTTATTGAGAAAATGAAATTTGAAATTGAAAGGGTTTCAAAAAAGAAAAAAAAAGAAAAAAAATGGGATCATATTTTTCAAATTTTTTCAATTTAGAATCGAACTTTTCTTGATTTTTTCGAGTTGAGATACAACATTTCGAAAAAATCGTCAAGAGATCCTTTGTACGTAAGGTTATTCAGAATCCAATTCCTCAAACCAAGAATGCAATTTTGTCGTCCACGACTCGAGAAATCGTATTGTCTCCTTGACCCCTCCATACTCGTTTGGTTCGGTCCTGAATATTTCAAGAAAATTTTTATGAAGTGTTTTGTTTTGTTCAAATAATTTTTTAGAATTGTTCAATTTGATTTGTAAATTATAGCACCTAATATTTGGTAATTTTTTTTTCTTTTTGGGTTTAGACTACTAGGTCTATCAGCCAACACCAGTAATAATTAGAATTCACTAGAAGCGTAAGTATAACACCATTGGTGAACGTAGTCACCTCCTGTATAAAAGAACTTAATGCAGAGTAGATTTTTTTGCTGGTATAAACTATGAACTTGAACCGAGAAGACAGATTTTCCCTACCTGAATTTCCAAAATTGGAAGAACGTAATCAAATTTGCAAGAAAACATCACATTCACCCCTGACGTAGGTAACAAAAAAATGGAAACACGTATCACTTTCACAATGACCTCTCTTCTCCTTCAAAACTCCACAACCAAAAATATTTCATTTTCAAGCCAGAAATGCCAGATTTGATGAAATTTGTAAGAGGAGGCGTACGAGTTCTACAGTTCAACAGAAATTCCTTACGAATAAATACGTATTTTCTCATTTAAAAGTTTGAAAATTTTCAAGTTTTACCAAGAAATTCCAACTTTTCCCCGTAAAGTTTACCCGTTGAATCGACTATTTGGATATCACCCCCCTCCCCCTCTGTCAAAAAAAGTAAATTCTAGTTTGAATTCGATTGAAAAAAAATTTCAAGTGTTCACAACTATTTTTCAAGGAAAAAAATAGGGAAATGCGACATCTAAAATTGGAAAATTCAAGGAAAATTGAATAAGACTCGCTTTTAAAACACGTGCCTAATTTATGAAATCAACAAGCAATATTTTCCATCGTTCAACTCTCCGAAACCATTTTTGAAAAATGAGTGGCGACGACGAAATAAATAATTCATCTCAAGATTTTCAAAAAACGTATCGAGAATTCTTTTGAAAAAACATACGTCAATGGAAATTTACAAATCTGCGTCATAATATTTTCCAAGTCCCCGCACACGCTTTTAATGTGGCATTTTTTCGAAAATAAATTCAGTAATTGACGTTTCTAACCAATTGTTTTCCATAAATTTGAATTTGAAAAAAAACAGGTATGTCATTTGCAAAAATATTCTGGTTTTCCATCTCATACGTACTTTTCTTGGAAATTATCTCACAGTTGGTTGAATAAACTGTACCTTTAGATGACAGAATAACATATTTCAATGATGGGATACATGCGTCAGAGAATTATCTTACGTAAAACCTTTTATAGGCATCTAACAAAGGAAAACAAGAAAAAACTAGCCATGCAAAAATATACGTCAGAATATTTTTCGGAAGAACAGTTATCGCCGAAAAAGTTTCAACTTCGGTTGTTTCAAGCCTTGTACCTATACCTGATACGTTTCAAGTAAGTATATTTTGTAGGCATACTTATTTACGATTATGTACTTACCTACTTACCTACTTACGTATAGTTGTTTAATTTTCAAAGTCAAGTCAAAAAGTGATGGGATAAATGATAAATTGCTTCAGAGGAACGATCACTTGGTTATAAAATGTTAAATCATTGGCTTGAAAATATTCTATCAACTGACCAAATTTCAAGGGCAATTGCAGTATGAATTTACAGGTTTATAAGTATGCAATATAATTTAAAAGTCTCGCTAAAATTATAGATTCAAAAATGGAGCTTTTGGAATTGCGAATCAAGTCGAAAAAAAAACAAGGAAGTATTCATAAAAGGATTTAAAATAGACGTTATCGAGGAAAAAATTAAAAACTTGATTCTGCGGGGAGTATTCGAAGCGATCCCTAAATTCAATTTTGAGTTTATTTTGACCCCAAACCCAAACTCGAACCCGCAGAGGTGAAAGGAAGAAGTCGTGGTGTAAAAAATTTTCGGCAATCTCGAGTGTGGTATAGAAATCCTGAGAAATCCACGTTTTTGACCTTCCGAGTTCATTTCCTCAAAAAACGTAAAAGAGGCCCATGAAGGTGGAGAGATGAGGCAAAACGAATAAATTTTTTCTGTATTTTTTCATTTGTTTCTGAAATTTTCTACATTTAGCATTTTTCTTACAGCTATCGCACTTTTTTTATAAAGCACCTAATAATATAATTGGAAAATTCCCTTTATGAATACTTTAAAAAAAGAACAATTTCATACATGGAATACTTATAATTATGTCACGATGAAGGAATAATATCTTCCAAACAAGTTTGGAAAGTAGATAAAGCGGTGAAATTTATGTTTGGAGACATTTTTAAAATTTGAAAGAGTTCAACCAGAAACGAGTTTTTAAGGATCCAGAGCCAGTGCTTGAGGAAGAGAGGGAGGATGACAAATCCTGCCAACTTTGTCCTATGAAATTTAGTTTTCACATTTGGGAAGATACATTCGGGAAAAAACCTTTCGTGAAAATACATTAATCGGGAAATCAGCCATTCGAGAATTTGTACTCAGGATTTTTCCATTCGGGAAAAAGCATACAGGAGGAATGTTTTCACGGGATATCTTATTCGGGAAAATGTCCGTTTGGGAACTTCACTTCGGGAAAATGAACGTAAACCGGACAGTAGATAAGTATACGAGATCTAGGCTCCTGTTTGACTATTGAAGTTCTGCAAAATACTTACCTTCAATTCGCCCGCATCAGGCTCAATAAATTTTCTGAACTAAATAATGAATGTTTTAAAATTTTTACACAAAATTTCGTTTTGCAAAAGATTCCGTTTTTTCTTCTTGCCTTTATTAGTATGTAATATTGTCCTAATACAAAATATACCTACATCGCATACTTACTTATTATGATAGATCGAAAAAAATATATACATCTGGAATTTGACAAAAATTGGCGAGATAGGTAGCCCTTCCACCCAAAGGGGAACGAAGCTAAGGGATCTTCAACTGAGCAAAAATATTTACAGGACATTTACTGAATCCATTCCCCAAATGACGAATCTCGGAATTTTTTTACCCGAATTCATTTCTCCGAATGTCTTGTACCCGAAATAAAAACACCCGAAGGTTTCCAAAATCAATTTTATTTAATATTTCTCATAAAATATTATGTGATAATAAACATAAAAATTCTAATTCTTGACCTTCATCCAAGTTACGACAAATTACGGTAATTTACCAAAGAATTTCGACATATTACGGTAATTTACCGAAGGATTTCGATAAATTACGGTAACTCACCGAAGAATTACGACAAATTATGGTAACTTACCGAAGAAGTACGACAAATTACGGTAATTTACTGAAGAATTTCGATAAATTACGGAACTTACCAATGAATTACGACAAATTACGGTAATTTACTGAAGAATTTCGATAAATTACGGTAACTTACCGAAGAAGTACGACAAATTACGGTAATTTACTGAGAATTCTCGTAAATTACTATAATTATTTGAGAATTACCGAAACTTAGTACCATCGATCAATAATTAAGGTACCTATCGTAAATTACGCTGATTACCAAATACAACCAAATTACGATTTCCAAAATCTATTCAATTTCCAACCAATTTGAGAGCCTCAGTTATAAAACTTCTAACTACAAAAATCTCCAAAATCAATTTAATTATGGATTTTTTCAATTAAAAATTGGACTGACGAATAATTTTATGATTTTCATGTAATCTTCATATGACCAACAAATAGAAGGAAATGAACAAATATCTTTAAATGTAAATTCTAATTCGAGGATAATTTAAGACAGCTGAAAAAAAATCATAACCACGCAAGAGACTCAGGAATGGGTAAAAATCAATCCAATTGTTCTTCTTAGCATAAATGATCAAAATTCTCACAAATTTTCGTTCCCATGGTAAAGATATTCGGGGGATAGGCATTCGGGGGATCGGGGCTACGGTTCAGGTAAAAGGCATTTGGGGAAATGGATTCGGGTAAAAAATTCAAGGATTTGTCATTCGAGGAAAATGTGTTTCGGAGGAATGGATTCGGGCAAATGTCCGGGTACCGAGCAAAAAATTTTCGGACACCTGAAATAATTTTTAATAAAATCGTCAACTAGTTTTCATGACAGTGCTGCCAATTTCATTATGATTTAGGCAATTTTCATGCATAAAAATTCAAATCGTCCATTCGGTAATTTGAAAAGTGAGCCAAATAATTTTTGGCCAGCAAAATAAATTAAAATTTATTTCCTGAAAAATTTTCAAAACAGTGCTGCCAACTGAAATTTTCTAAATCAAAAATTTCTAATCGTCCATTCAGTAATTTGAAAAGTGAACCAAATAATTTTTGGCCAGCAAAAGAAATTAAAATTAATTTCCTGAAAATTTTTCAAAACAGTGCTGCCAACTGAAATTTTTCAAATCAAAACGTAGTTGGCCATACTGTCATGATTTTTTTTTGAAAAATTTCATCAAAAAATTCTAGGTAATCAAAAATATTTTTTTACTCAATTTTGAGAAATTTGAGCGGGCGATTTGAATTTGATGAAAATCAAACATCCTTCAAGTGATTTCCAAATTTTCAACTCCTTTGGCTTTGTAGAGGGCAAAAAGTGGTAAATCTATCTAATTTTGTGATCAATTAGTTCAGGAAGATTAGAAACTCTAATTGCATATTTTTAGGGAAACAACCGAGGTTCCCAGCACGTTATTTTACCCAAAAGTAGCAAAAAGTGTTTTTCATTTCGAAAATATCCTCACTCCGAGATCCCATAATTCTGTCTCTCTTTGACCTGGGGTTTACAATTTTTCGATAGGTTTCTCACTCAACTTAAATTACCTCAAAAATTTTCCTCAAAATCCATATTTTTTTCAACTCAGCCAATCCCTATCTCCCATAAAGGCAAATCGACCATTTTCCCAATTAATCGGCTCACAGTCGTCAAAAACCCGTCCACTCCACAACTTCAGTACATACTACTCGAATTTATTTGTTAACCTTTGCGCATTGTATCACATGAGCGCAGTTACGTTCAACAAGGGTATAGGATAGGTATGTAAGATAATGAGGCGGAATAATGAAGGACCCAAAGAAGACGAGCCGACGCATCGGTGTGCCATTAATTCTACCAGCGTAACGATCGAGTCGTGCAGAAGACCGTTTATCAAAATAATAAGGCAAAAATTAATTCCCCATTTAGAAAGAATATCCCATAGGTACGTATACTTGGAACGTCTTCGATAAATCCGCAATTCATCCTCAAAACAGATCATGACGCGAAATTTGATGAATAGGCATTTATTCATTAACGCCCGACCAAGTTTAATCGTCATTTTTGAAATTTCCCCAGTATACCTACATTCGATACCGTTAAAACTCGAAATCTTTTTCATATTTATAATTTCAAATCTCCTATTGACTTTACAGATGTCTCACAAGAAAAAAAAGTATATTTTGCAAACTTAACCCTGAACTCTGTACATATAAGTTATATTTGGCAAAAGAAAACACCCTTTTTATATAAATAACCAAACATCTTATAAATAACAAAGTAGCAGGTATATACGCACGTGTACGGATAAATTTCGTAAAAAAAAAAATACCAACATTTCGAAAAACACCCCATAACCAAGTTTTCCTTTTCATTTCGCCAATACCTACCTTTTGTACACATTCACATTCGAAAAGAAAAAATATTACAATTTTTGTCATATTTTTCGCCCCAGATAAAAAACTTCTTCGTAGGCATAAATTCCACACACAAGGACACCAGAAACAAGACGAAAAATAAACTTGGAAAATTCATCGACACATTAGCTTTCGCGACCTTTGAAGACACCAGGGGATCCAACTAATCGACGAGATTTCTCGATAACTTGTAAAACACACAACGTCAAGAGGAAGGAACACGAATACCATGAGAAACTTCGAAGGGGTCAATTACACGTTATTTATCGACGATGTATTACTTCATGGTGTTTTTCTTTTGGTTTTTTTCATTTTATTTTCTATGATGTTAAAAAGGACCGCGGCGACGATTAAATTTAAATAGGATTCGCGTGCGGTATCTGACGAGAGGATTCGTCTGAGGACCAATAACAGATAATAGCAAATGCTGCAGGCTAGACTGCCGAAGTTCATTCATTCGTGTATAATATATCGCCACGCCTCTCCCATTGTTGGTACCGCTAACCAATGGCTTTTCTCCCTTCGTCCTCTCATTAATGGTAAATTCGATTTTCAACTCGACTGGTGGGGCGCCGCCGCTTCGCCAGGCTGACGTAGGGGAATTTTCAAAAGGGCTATCTTCTCCTTATTTTCCTCTATATGCGCTGCCGTATCAACGCAATCAATACTCCACCTTGAGCGTACCACGCCGAAAGCGTCGAAAGCGCGTGCTACACGAGCTCTATCGTCGTTCAGACGTTGAATTAAGTATCGCTGTCGAGCAGTTTTCAAGTTGGAGTTTGGAAAATTAGAAAATTTTCCGATTTTCCGCATGTAATATGGCAAGATGATATCCTATCTGCTCTGTTATTGTAAAATTTTAAAAATTATGCTGCCAAATGTGACGATTCTGGCAATACCACACTTTTAGGTACAATTCGAAGGCTTTGGGAAGATTATACCTTCGTTTAATCGCGCTCCATTGAATTGCTGGCCGCATATAATGTTCCAATCTGCTTATAACTGTACGGTATTTTACTCAGAATCTGTATATTCATTTGTTATACCATCAGAAGCCAGTGTTTGAAATATAGGCAGAATACAAGTTTTCAAAATGGGTAAATGAACAATGAGTATATAAGAGGGATTACAGAGATAATCATTCTGTACAGATATACATTGATAAATAACAAAAACATTTGTTTTTCCAATTTCACTGCAGAAATGCGTATTTCCAGCAAAAGGAAGAGAGTGAAACATGAAATTATTGCCCAATTCTGCTTATCCTCTTTATGAAATTCAGAATAAATTATTCTTGGTCTGTTGGAAAAATATACTTATGTATGACCCGGGCAGGGACAGGGTACCTAAAGTCGGAAAACTGAATTTTACGCTAAAGCCAAAAAACAAAAAAAGAACAATTTTTTCAATTTTTTTTGCATTTTCAAGTAAGTACCAAAAGTTTTTCTTCGAATAGTCTATCTCTCTCATTTATGAATCAGTGAAAATTATCGAAAATCACTGAGAAACAGTTAGAATTGCAGCACAGGAGAAAATTGGTGAAAAAATTTTCAATGAAAACAAATCAGTGAAAATTCACTGAAAAGTCAGTAAAATTTATGAAATTAGCAGAAAAATCAGTGAAAACCGTTGGAGAATCAGTAGAAATTTTTAAAAATCATCAAAAATTCGCTGAAAATCAGTGAATTTTGCTGATTTTTTCCTGTGCTACAATTCTGACTGTTTATCAGTGACTTTTCACTGATTCAGAATGAGCGAGTATTAGAACACGTCTGAATGACGTTTGAATCGACTGAAGAAAAGATACCTGAAGTCGAACGTAAAAAAAATTGACGTGGGCTGCAAAATGCGGTCTATGAATTTATCACTTTTTTGGAGACTCGTCAGTTTAAAAGTAAAAAACTTCAGAAATCTTGAAATCGATTTCCCTTCGTTGAAAATAAGCTATACTTTTTGTAATTCAGGTAAATCGCATTGAAATGGCGAATTTTTTCATTTTCCTTTCTCCTAAAGTCATTTTTGACGCGAGAAACGAATTCCTCGTGAAATTTCAGTACAAAAAACTAGTTTTGGCAGCTTTTTTGATGATTGATAAGTACGTGAAAAACAGGATTTCTTTTTGTAATGATTTTTTTTTTCAAAATTAAACGCATTGTAATGGTGAATTTTTCATTTTTCTCTTCTTCTAAGGTAATTTTCGACGTTAGAAACGAATTCATCGTGAAATTTTAGTACAAAAAAGTAGTTTTGGTAGCTTTTTTGATGATTTATAGGTTAAAAATAGGAGTGAAAACTTTGAACGTGTTTTTCTCAGAATTTGGTTTTTTTGGAATTCATGAATTTCTGAACTTCAAATGTCTCTATCTCGGTGGAAAATCTACCTTGGATGCTCATCAAGGTCTCAAAAATACTCATTTTTGAAAACTCCGACTTTAAGTACTTTTTCCCGGCACGAGTCACAAATAATAGGTACATAGAAAAAATCAATTACCCATTTGAACCTAAGTTTTTCCGAATACAACTGAAATTTTGTAATTATTGAAAGAGCTAGCACTCAGTCCTTCCCTCCTTCGTTCGGTTCAGGCTGACCATGTGAATGGATGACTACTGTGACGATTTATCAGAAAATTGAAATAAACGAGATGAGAAAAATTCAAAATTGAATTTAAAAAAATTTCGTACCTATTGGAAGAAAATGAATTTTTAATAAAAGACGCAATATTACGTTTGAGCCAAAACCAGAATTTTTGGATTTTTACTGGACTTTTTTTCATTTTCAATATCACTTTGTCAATTACAAGACCTTTTCATCACTTTAAATACTTCCAGTGCAGCGGGGTCTGCTAGGCACTGAAAATTGACTGCTCAGCAGATGAATATTCCTGCTTTGTGAGAAAGTTCCAACTGCTTCAGCAGATAATTATATATTACCTATTTCTATTTATTCGGAAAATTTCATGGCTTCATCACTGCATGACTATCACTTCTTCTAGGTAAATTTTTCATGTCCATTTACAAGGTTAGGTACCTAAATCTATGTATTGGACTCTCTGATTTAGGTAAGAATAAGTGAAAATTATCGATAATCACTGATAATCAGTCGAAGTTTTCGCTGAAAGAAAATCCATGATGGATATCACAGGAAAATTAGCGAAAATTTACTGGAAATTCAGTACCTAGGTATTAAAATTTATGAAATTCTTCGAAAAATCAAAGAAATTCTTCAAGAAATCGACGAAAATTCGCGGAAAATCAATGAAATTTGCGGATTTTTCCTGTGCTGCAATTCTCACTGTTCATCGGTGACTTTTTTCACTGATTCAGAAAGAAAGAGTAGGTATCTATATATTTTCAGAAGAAACAAATTTTGTGCATCGCTTTTCATTTCGGAGATATCACGATTTCAAGCTTTCTATTGTAAATATCCTTCCCCCTCTTTCCAAAGGGGAAATTTTGAAAAAATCTTGTGATTAGACCCATGTTTCGTCTCTGGATTGTTGGTAGAATGAGAATTTTCTTTTCGATATGTACGAAATAGAACTTTTTTTTTAAAAAAACCGCAAGGTAGAATCAAAAATTTCTGATCTAAGACTTTTTTTTTAGAGGTAGGTACCAAGTACCTAGCAATATTCAGTGAAAATTTTAAAAATCTGAAGACAGAATATTTCAATCTTGGGCTATTGGCTCTTTTAGATCATTGAAAATCCCTCCCTTATTCTCAAAAAAATTTTTAAAACGCATTTTTTATTAACCGCATCTTCTTACACAGTACGTAGCATAAAGATTCCATAATGATGAAGCATTATCATAAATTATATTCAATAGATAGTTAAAATTAAATTTTCTCAAGAATAATGGAAAATGACTCAAGTATGTACTTACTTGGTAACATATGCATGTGGTAGTTGCTCCAAACTCTACAAATGAGAATTCTTGAACCACCTGAAGCGGAAAAAATTTTTTTTATTAATAATTTATGAAATTAGTAAAGTGGAATTTCACAATAGAAATAAAAGGCTTGGAAAGATGCAGACTTCGATTTGATGATCGAGGTATTTACTAAATATCAAGCATTAAAATTCGTTCTATTTTCGAGCTTTTTTCGAATTGAAAATTTTTAATTTTCATAATTTTATACTGACCCCTTCCCTTTGAATAAATACGTGCCTGATGCATTTCAGGTAATTTCTCGCAGATTTTATAGCTTGCCGCACTAAATACCTAATCACATGTGTGTGGGGGGGGGGGGGGAGCCCGAAGGAAGCGAATGCGATTATTTTTTGAGAAAAGGACAATCAAAAGCAAAAATTTCATCATTTTCTTAACATTTCAAATCAAGTGAGAGAATTTGGGGCCCAATTCTACATTTTAACCAAATTCGTACTTTTTCAGACTTTCTTGTAGGTGCTTTCGGACCAGTTCAACAATACACGTATTTTTTCAGATTTTTGGACTTTTCGTATTCAGTAGACCCTTTGAAGATTATTTACGTTTCACCGACCATAACTTTTTTCAACTTCAAAATTTTTTTTCAAAATTTTATCCAAATCTGAAATTGTTCTCTTCAAATTTTTCCTATTCCAAAATTTCTCAATTTTTTCAACCCTGACATTTTTTAATCCTATTTCTTCTCTAAACTTCTTTCAACTCTAGAATTATTTTTTCAATTTTTTTCTTAGGTAGGTATTTACCCTAAAATCTTTTCTAACCCTAAAATGTTTCTCAACATATTTTCCAACTCTAAAATTTTTCTTTAGAAATTTATTTAAATACAATTCTTTTCAAAAATTATTAAACACAAAAACTTTTTTTCATAATCCCCCCCCCCGTTTTTCTGTGTTTCGTAAACTCAGTATCTTCAAATGAAAAAAATCATTTATCCAAAGTGCTTGAACAATTTTTGGAATTCAAAAATATCTTTGAAAATTCAATTATAAATTGGTAAGTTTCAAGTTGAAAAAAATTTCTAGTCGAAAAAAAAAAACAGAAAAAATACCAAGTCAAGAAAAATCTAAGAAAATTTTAGGTTGGAAAAAATTATGGTGTGAAAAAAGTTTTGAAAAAATAGTATGAAAAAATATAGAAATTTGAAAAAATAAATTTAGTCGACAAAAATTTAAATTTAAAAAAAATTTAAGTCGAAAAAAAAGGTGAAGAAAAATCTTCAAATTCGAACGAAAATCTTTTTGAGGACTTGGTCCTCAAGGAATCAAGTTTCTCAACACTCCTGGCGCTCGATCGTCTTATAGGACAAAAACTGCACAAAAATCTAAACTTTATACGCAAATAGGCATTAAAGCATTTCCACAATATAAATTTTTTAGTAGGTATCTAGGGTGAATCAATCAGCTGCCCAGCATCCCAACATGATAAACTTCCCAACCGATCCTTCCAAATCCTCTCTCGGACATTGCTTCTCCCACCCTCGATCAAGGGACACCGGCGAGTACATAGAAAAATCAAACATAAGATTTCCTCACAATCCTTATTCCTCTCGGTGGACTTTTACCCATCACAAAACATTAAATACACATCGACGTTAAGTAAACTTCACCCAAGCCGCAGCAAAAGCCCGAATCGTTACAGTCGATTGGATCCCCTTTTTTTCGCACCACCGCAGTAGTGGCGCATGAAATCACAATCCATAACCCATCAAATGAGTCGAGGCGTCTGAACTCCAAAGCCTGTCATATTTTCCAGCACAGCCATGCAAATTCACCTTATCACTTAGTCATCGGTCAAAAGCTCTCAAAGTTCAAGTTATTAACACCGATGCGGAGGAAGGAGAGCAAAGTCAACGAGAAGCAAAGTAGCCTACGTAAAGAACTGAGAATTGTCGAGGAAAATGATAAAGAGTGGTTGAAACTTGACACGGTGAAATTTTCCAAAATTCTATAGTTTGAAAGTGGCTGACAGAAACAGGCTCTTTGATTATAGTGTAAAAGTTGCTCAAGTTCGATGCTAGAGGAGCATTTCTATGTTAATCAGATAACTTCTGTGACGAAGGGCGAGAAAATGGACAACCAAAAACGTCGGTTTTCGACGTATTAAGCCAGCTATTCAGCTTGGTTCTGCGGTACCGACCGTTAAATGTGTAAAAATGATCTTTCATTTGGTTCGAATGTTACAATCGAACACCTCGATCAGCTACTGTCGAATTATCGCATCAAAAAGAGGGATCTCATTCTAGGGAGTCTCTTTCTATCTCTGTACAAAACCTGAGAGGGTAAGGTAAAAAAAACATCATACAATATAATTATTCTATCACACGAGCTCCTGCATTACAAGGGTAGGTATCAGCAATACACTGGTTGGGCACCCCGAAAGAAATGGCGACCACTTTTCCACTAGGAAATTTTTACTGCGGTATAAAAATATCGTATTATTATGCAAAGTTAGCGGTAAGCCAAAGAGAGCTGGCTGGTGTCTTGTACTATGTGCAGCCGAATTCTTGTTTGATAACTTCCGCATAATAAGGGGGAACGTGGTAAACGCTCGGGCAACATCTCCCCACTTCTGTGCCGGTTTTGGAAAATGCCTCGATCCAGCCACGCCCACCTTAATAGCCGCTATTCCCCTACCAGTGAATTTTCGAAAAATACAATAACAGCTGCGACTATATCGACGGAATGGAAAAAGGGATATTTTCAAGGGGGTGGGTGTTCGACCTTCCACTCGTCCGCTACCCAAAGGCGGACGAATTGTTACGTTCGGGGCATTTAAACGTTCAGTCAGTCGTGTATGGTTTATTCAGCGAAGCGTTTACCGTGAATTTTTGGGTTATCGAAAAATTTTCTCGTACGCTTTGGCGCCCTTTTTTAATTCGCAACGCGCCAAATTAGACGGTTCGCTGATGTAGCGTGAAACCAAATTAATCGGTGATATGGTGTGTATTCAGGTACACACAATCGAACACTTGTTTACACTTTAATTACCTCATCCGACCGAAATCTTATCGCGTAATTAATTTTTACAATTTTTCTTCGTCGTTTTTTTCACTCATTGCCCGGTTTCGGCGGTTTTTTGTTCGCATCGTAGTCCCGAGTTGTGTTTTAAGTTTTTTTTTTGGTTCGATTCGAAGGTCTTCGAACTGTATAAGTTTGGAAAATATCGATGATTTCGACACCACATCTCGTGATTTTTCTATCGGTGTTTTTGATTCGACTCGAATAAGTTTTTCGATTTTCTCGATTGTGCTGGGTTTATTTGGCCGGCCAAGACGACGGTGTGGTGCAACGTTAGCTGCCCGGCATTTACGCGATTTTTCCATAAACCACAATGATACGTAGGAAAATGGGAAATAAATTTTGAAATCTGGAACAAGACGCTTGTATTGTTGTTTTCATTCGTGTATCGTGGTAAGTTGGCTGATCAGGCGATTTTCTATTCTATATTATTCCAATGGAAGGCTGACGAGTGGAAGAATTCTCTTTCAATTGATCATTTTTTTCGTAGTTGAAAGTATCATCAAACAGGGGTAGGTGTCGATAGTTCAATGACCTTTTGACATGTGAAATTCGTTATAAAACTTTTGGAAATTGATCAACGTTTATGTATACGAGAACAGCATGAATATTTCTATGAAAATTTTCACCATTTGCTTCCCTACGATTTTTAAAAAAACAATAATAAACAGATAAATTGACTATGGTACCTTCATACAAAAACGATTGGGGTGATCGAATAATATTGAGCTTTATTGAAGCCTACTAGTAATTTTATCAACCTAATATTCGAAGATTTTGGGGCCTAAGAACCAAATTTTGGTGATTAAAATGAAAATACTCCAATTTATTTCAAATTTTAGGTTTCATATCGCAGTAAAAAGGTTAAAAATTGAGGTCATCAGCCGTCAACTTTGGTAAAACTGCAAGAAAATATTTCAAGTTTAATAAATACCTATACTTACCTCAAAATTAACGGGCAAGTCAAATTATGGATTTTCTGGTGCTTTTGTGAGCATGTTCTTCCAACGACAGAATTTTATTGAATTTTTTATTTGTGTGTTTTCAACAGAACTGAGCTTTTCCCAGCTTAAATTTGTAGGTATTTTTTGAATTTTTTGAATGAAAAATTAGAAGAGTCTTGCATAGAAATAAAAAATAACGATAAAAATGGGTTCAAATTAAAATCATGTTTCTTTGCAAAAATAAGAAAAAAATTATTTCGCCCCAAAATGAAATTTGTTTATTGCAAGTGATATTTTAGGGGGAAAATGCCACAAAAATGTTGACAAAAATGAGCTTTCTTCATACTAAAATTTTTAAGCATTTTTTGAATAAAAAATTAGAAGTATCTTACGTAGGGGTAAAAAATAACAATAAAAGTAGGTTCAAATTGAAATCAAGTTTCTTTGAAAAAATAGGAAAATGTTGAATTTTTATCAAAATGAAATTAATTTTTTTTCAAGTAGGTAATATTTCAGAAAAAAAAATCCATAAAAATGTTGACAAAAATAAAAAAATTGTATAGGTATATTTCTGAATTAATTTAGAAATTTTTGTTCTATTAGATCCTTGAAAAGTAAGTACACCCCAACGATAAAAAATTAAAATTAATACTGGACCAAGATTTTATGCCTTAAAAATATACCTACGAACAATTAATAGCTCATTTTTCTCACGGAAAAATGTTACCAATCCACTTAGTTTCCAAATTCACCTAACTTAAAATAGAAATGTTTCGCCGATAAATTTTTTTTTCTCAAATAAAAAACCCAAAACGTCAATAAACATTGTTTGAATTACAAACACAATAGAATTTCTCTTCAATTAGGATAAAATCGAGCTAAAATAAATAATCGCGAATCACCGCTTCAAATGTTATTTTTACATCTTTATCTTTATCTTTACATTTCAATAGTAAAACCGATGTAAACATTTATCAAGGATGAAATTCAATTTTTCCAATGTTTTTTCTCATTTTACTATACACTTTGTGGAAACTCATATCTACCAATACTTACTTTGAATTTTGAATTTTTATTTGTGTATTTCCAGCAGGATAGGCAAATTAAGTAGCCCTATACTTTCCATCGATTCAAGTTTCTCATGCTAGTGGCACAACTATCGTTTCGAAATATAATTTCGAGGATAGGTATTATTTTCTAAATGTGGATATAATTTGACTTCCAGAATTATTCGATTCAATTTTGGTGAAAATTTTGATTTTTTTCAACTTCAATAGCTAAAATTTTATTTTATTTTTTGCTTATGTACTTATCTACTGATCGACCATTCGATTACTGATCCAGATAAATTTGATTGATTTTTCACATTTTTATATTCTTACCTTTTTCACAACTTCAGTAGCTTTTAGACTTGTGCACCAAATTTTTAAAAATCATTTTTAAAATGTTCGGTCTTTATTTTTGCAACTCTTTACTGAATTTCACAATTCATCAGAGGATGAGAGAGAAAGAGAGAGCCAAAAATAACAACATTCTAAAAATTTATAATTCATTTCTTGAAAAAGAGTAAAAATTGAATCAAAACTGAAACATAAATTTACCTAATTTGATTGATTTTCAAAATTTTTACATTTGTTAGTCAAATTTTAAAATTAATTGAAAAAATGTTCCACCCTTATTTTTGTAATTTTTTGTTGAGAAAAATGAGAGAAAAATAGCACCGTTTCAAAAAATTCAATTCAATAGGCACCTTTTTGGATTTTTTTTTTTTTAAAAAAGAAAAAATGTTTTAAAATGTTGAAAGGTATTTAAAAAACAACATTTGAAAAAATTGACACATACATTTAATTAGAATGATTTCTCAAAATTTTAGATCCATGCCAAAGTCAATTTTTTTAAATTTATAAAAAAAAGTGCTGTGTTCCAAATTTTTACAATTTTTTTAAAATTGAATTTCACCATTTAACTAGGTAGAAAAGAACAGAAGAGCAAAAAATAGCATCATTCAAAAAATTTTAAAATAAAACACTCAAACATTTTTTTAAAACATAGGTACGAAAAATTAAAAAAAAATCAAGTACCTATTTGGATATTTTTTAAAAAGAAGACTGATTTTCCAAAGTTTTAGATACAAAAAATGTTTTATTTTTTTACAACTTCTTCTTGAACTTCACAATTCAACTTGAAGGAAGAATAAAACTTTCCAAGAAATTCAAAAATACTTGATTATTAAAAAAAAAAACAACATGAATTTAATTTGATCGATTTTCTGTATTTTTCAACTCGTGTCGTATGTCAAATTCTTGATATTTATTTTTAAAGAAATTTCATATTTGATCACTTTTTTTGTTTACTGAATCCATAATTCAACTGCGAAGGAAAAACTAAAAAAAAAAAATGAATCTATAAAAAGCATACCTAATTAATTAATAATTACATTCCAAAAAAATGAAAATGATGAAAAAAAATGAAAATCTCATACCTTTCAATGACTAAAACCGGTAAGATCGAATTTTACGTAATTGTCATCAGTTCTGTTGACCTTAGAAAAATTCTTCAAATTTTTACCGTACCAAATGATGGAATTTTTTGTTTCCCTCCCTTTCAAATAGGGATCCAAATTTTTAATAAAAATAAGTTTTGCTATACTTAGAGCAAAAGCTTTTAAATCGTGAATTTCAATTTGAGAAAAACAAAGTTCAGATATTGTATTTCCACTTCTTTTTTTTTGCCATTTTTCTAGAAATTTGGTAAATTCTAAGATTGGTAAGCAATTTCAATAAATTGAAAAATATTCTCTCATCAAATACCTAACTTGAAATAGGTAACTGTAAAAATATTTTTTTGGCAAAATTTTGCGTAAATATCTAAGTTCGTCGTTCACATTTTTTTTCATCTTTCAAAATTTATTAAAAATTTTAATGAATACTTACTAATGCATCTAATGTCACATAAAAAAATTTCCAAGTTGTTTTTCAATGTTCAACAATACTTCATTATGTATCAGATCAAGTTTATTTTTTTGTTTGGAGAAATTCCTCACTAGACATCCCCTCTTGGTATCGTAATAGTCTACCTACCAAAAAATTCTACTTTGGCAAATATTTTTAGTAAAAAATTTTCTTTTTTTTTGTCTGACAAGCAAACACGCCATTATGTCAAAACAAGTTTTCTTACCTTTTTTTTAGCTGAAACATTTCTAACCAATCTCTGCTCTAAACCAAATTCACATGAAAATAAAACTAAAAAAAAAACAAATGCTTGAAACTAAATTTCAATACTTAGTCATGCCTTCAAAAAATTCAAAAAAATTTCTTCAAATTTCCATCGAGTCCACAAAGTAATCGAAAGTTTTATTTTTTCCATTCAAATATTTAAATTTTTGATTAAAAATTTTACATCTTTTTATTTTTATTTTGCTTCCAGGTACAAAAGAATCGGCACCGTGGGTGCTGTAACGGAAAGCGCACTCGGGTTGAGTTTGACCGTCAAGACGCTGTTCGGGCCTGGCGTGGGGGTGGGGTCTTTCCCCAGGGACGTGGCCACCTCCTGTGTTGATGCTTTCTGGAAAATGCCTCACAAAGGTAAGATCGCACGTTTATTTTTCAAACATTCACCTCAAAAACTTCACCCTTCTTCCTCCCAGCAAAAAACCAATCAAAAACGAATCCTCGAACCACATTCGCCTCAAATTAAAAAAAGCCACCACTAAATTGTAGGCAACTTTGACCATCGGCACAAACCTATCGAACTAATTACAACAACATGTAAATTATCCAACAATTTCACGCTCGATCGAGTCACCATAGATGGAAAAGACCGCAGAGAGCGGCCAGCGTTCGGGGTAATACAACAACTCTATAACAACATTTACAACACCATCAATCAAACGAGAAAAAACTCGGATAAATTGTCTAAAATAATCAACGATATATTTTCACACCTCAACGCAACACGACAATACTTTTTAATTTTTTTCCTCTTCGACGCATGCTGGTTGGCCTATATCATCTAATAACCTGCCAGGGCACACGACAACCGTGCATATTTTCGGCAGATATTATAAACTTCCAATATACTACGCTTTGTAACCCCCTGACCTTTCTAGGACGGTGGAACATGGAAACCGAGCCAAGAGCCGGAGGGACATAGGTGGGTTTTATTGAAAACTGAACCTAATACGCAGCGTTATCTTTAGGTTTTGAAATAATTCCCCGAGTTGACACGATTTTTGTTTTTGCGGCGCTCTGCCGACATAAGACAAAAAAAGACGTATAAAACCGACCAGACATCACGCTACTAACAAGACTAGTTTCACTGTCAAACGATGAAGAATTTGATCCTCGGTGTATTTATTTTTACGTGGTCTGCGTCTTCTTCGTCCCCATCTCCGGACTCTTCGGTCATTGTTACCTCTGCCCGGCCACATATTCGAGCTCCTATTTCATTTATACATAATAACAGATAGCTTTCACAGATTAAAACAACACCATCGCCATCGCCATCGGAATCCCATCGTAAAAACAAGACCTGCCCGGGTCTTCTTTTTTCCCTTCTCTGTTTCGCTCCGAACTCTAAATGGTTTCCCAAATATCCACCGCGGGTTCGCGAATCGCAAACAATGTTACAACGTCGATATGAAAACCTAGGTGAATACCGCGAGCAGATGCCTTCGGCGTCGTGTCGTGCGATTACATTACCGATGCGTTTAAAGCCCGAGGTGCTGATCACCCAGCGATGATATGAAGTTGATAAGTTGTTTATATTACGAATACGTGTGGATGTACGTCGTCTATTTAACCATTTATAAGTCGTATATATCTAGAAAGCAGTAGCCAGTCCGAAAAGGTTTTAATTAATTTACGCCCTGCCCCCAACATACCTCATTTATTCTATACCAAGTCTTCTGGTTATTATTACTTAGCCTATGTATTTGCATCGTATCATGTTCCTGTTCGTGTTTGCTGTTTTTTTTTTCCATAATATCAGAGGTATTTTTATCGTTAAAAAGAAGACCGCGTATGAATTATAATTAGTTGATGTTTTATATAACCGAATCTTGATTCTTCAACCATCCGTGAAATCGATCGAAGACTTTTAGAGCAGGCGCGAAACAAAGTCTTGGCGAAAATATTTCGATTCGTGCAAGGTGTCAAATAGTTTTATAAGGTAATACGAACGTCTGATAATTTCGATAATCGTGACTGGAAGCATAAAATTAGGAACGGATTGATTTTAAAATCTGAAAAAAGAATCAATTTTTTAGGCAAGTATACTGTCATAAACGGATTTCTTTTTATTTCATCTAATTTCTTTTTAAAAGCTTCAAAACTGGTGAAAAAATTAGGTACCCAGTATTTTTCAAAATAGGTACCTATATGAATCATGTTTGAGGTCAAAAAAATGTAGAAAAATATTCCCATTAAATTAATCTCGGAACAGCTCTTTTTTTCGTTCATATTTTAAAAATCCCATAAAGTTGGGTACAACTAACCACAGATTTTCCATCCGAGTAAATTTTGCAACTGAATGTTTATTTTTCTGAAAACTTTCTCTAGGCCGATTTTTGATTTTTTTTTTTGTATTTTATAAGTAAAGAGGAGGTGATGAGAAGGATTTAAGGTACTCAGTTTCAACGTGTAAATGAGAAAAAATTCTCTTAGAAAATTTAGATGTTTTTCATGTAAAAAATTCAGTTTTAAAAGATTACAATAACGTCTCTGCCACACAAAAAGAATTTTGTCCTCATTTCAGGAAAAATGGTGCAATAAAATGCTTTGCATGAAAAAAATTGAGCCAAATTTTTTGAGCCCCAGACAGGTGCCTTGGAAAAATCTGAATTTTTCAGGGAAATACAGGGCACACGACGTCCCACAATTGTACTACTTCAAAAACAATAATAAAATAATTTTCATATGTAGGTAGTAGGCACGTCCCTGAATTGATACGTATGGGATAAAAAGCGCGATTTCTTGAGATAAACAAACTGCGATGGAGATGAATTAGGAACACCATGTCTGAGTAGGTCACCATGTCCATGTAGGACACCATGTCCCAGTAGGACATCATGTTTCAGTGTGGACATCATGTCCCAGTAGGACACCATGTCTCCATTGGAAACCATGTCCCCGTAGGAAACTATGTCTTAGTAGGACACCATGTCCCAGTAAGACATCATGTTTCAGTAGGACACCATGCCCCGTAGGAAACCATGTCCCAGTAAGACACACTGTCCAAGTAAGACACCATGTCACAGTGGGACGCCATGTCTCAGTTGGTCCCCATAGGACATCATGTCCCAGTTGGTCCCTATAGGACACCATGTCCCCGTAGGACACCATGTCCCCGTAGGACACCGTGTCCCCGTAGGACACCATGTCCCCGTAGGACACCATGTCCCCGTAGGACACCATGTCCCCGTAGGACACCATGTCCCCGTAGGACATCATGTTGCCGTAGGACATCATGTCCCAGTTGGTTCCCATAGGACACCATGTCTCTGTAGAAAACCATGTCTTAGTAGGACACCATGTCCCCGTAGGACACCATGTCCCAGTAAGACATCATGTTTCAGTAGGACACCATGTTCCCATAGAAAACCATGTGCCTGTAGAAAACCATGCCGTTGTAGGACATCATGTCCCAGTAGGACATCATGTCCCAGTTTGTCCCCATAGGACACCATGTCCCTGTAGAAAACCATGCTGTAGTAGGACATCATGTCCCAGTAAGACATCATGTCCCAGTTGGTCCCCATAGGACACCATGTCCCTGTAGAAAACCATGTCTTAGTAGGACACCATGTCCCAGTAAGACACCATGTCCCAGTAAGACATCATGTCCCAGTAGGACACTATGTCCCAGTAGAACACCATGTCCCAGTTGGTCCCTATAGGACACCATGTCCCCGTAGGAAACCATGTCCCCATAGGACATTATGTCCCAGTTGGTCCCCATAGGACATCATGTCCCCGTAGGAAACCTTGTCATGGTGGGACACCATTTCCCAGTAGGACACCATGTCCCTGTAGGACATTACGTCCCAGTAAGACATCATGTCCCCGTAGGACATCATGTCCCAGTAAGACATCATGTCCCAGTAGGACATCATGTCCCAGTAGGACATCTTGTCCCAGTTGGTTCCCATAGGACACCATGTCTCTGTAGAAAACCATGTCTTAGTAGGACACCATGTCCCAGTAAGACATCATGTTTCAGTAGGACATCATGTCCCCATAGAAAACCATGTCCAAGTTGGACATCATGTCCCAGTAGGACACCATGTCCCAGTAGGACACCATGTCCCAGTTTGTCCCCATAGGACACTATGTCCCTGTAGAAAACCATGCTGTAGTAGGACATCATGTCCCAGTAGGACACTGCGTCCCAGTAGGACATCATGTCCCAGTAGGACATCATGTCCCAGTAGGACACCATGTCTCAGTAGGACACCATGTCTCAGTAGGACATCATGTCTCAGTTGGTCCCCATAGGACACCATGTCCCTGTAGGACACTATGTCCCGGAAGGGACATTGAAAATAATTTGATGATTAAATAAATGATATCAGTGCGAGATGAAGAGAGGTGAACTAGTTTCAAGTTCTAATGTGAGGATAGAACCAAAAATGGAAACTTTTTTACTCAGATGAGGGGTTTCCCATTTTTTTTATTCAAAATTCAAATTTTTGCACTTTTTTCAAATTAATTAATAAAAAATCTAAGTTTGTGATTGATCGGGGAAGTATTGATGAATTGCTACACATTTCATTTCTTGTTCAGTTTGGCCCCACGTGCATGTAAGTACAAATTAATTACTCGACCAAAAAATGTTTTTTGTCACAAATTAATATCTGTTATCTACCTTCAAGATTTTGTTCAAAATTTAAGAAATAAGTACCCGTTTTCATTCAAAATAACTTTTTCACTAAAAAAAGCATTTTTTCAAAACTTGTTTGAAAAGAAAGGGAAGGCCATCAATAGTAGGTACCTATTCATTTTAACCAACTAAATTTTCAAATCAAGCCTCTTATTCATTATAAAATGTCGTATATTTTTCATAAAAATCCTCTGAATTTTCTCAAAACTGAGTCAGATTTTGCTCAGATACGAAAATTTTTCTATCACCCCAAGAACGTCAACTTTAGAGCCAATTTAGAAACTCTGGTGAATATTTGCTTTTTTCATTCAAATTTCGTAAAAAAGTTACTGGAGAAAAATATGGATTTTTCGATTTTGAAACCACTAGGTGATTGAAAATATGGTATAAATAAATATCTATCAAAATTCACATTTCGTCCCTGATTAGAATCTTATATTTTACACTGAGCAATATTTAAAATTTTTGAAAATTCACAATAAATTCGAAAATTCAACTTGAGCGCCTCAAACTTTGTATTGGGAGATATTTGAAAGCACCTCTCATAAATTTTCAAAACCGATTTTCAAATTATAAACCTTTTTCCCTTCTATTTCAGACAATTGAATATTTTGAATCGGTAAAAATATGTTCTTGTGGGAGACTTACTTTGTAGCGATCACGATTGGGATTTTAAAAGGGAGTATCGTGTCCATTCTCGGGAAAATCTAAAGAATCGGAGAATTTTGGAATTTTCAGTGGGATGTTTAAAAAATACAGAAGGAGAAATCATTTGGAAATTCGTCTCTTTTTTGCTGTTTTTTAAAATAAATTCTGCAAAAAAAATTTCGCTCTCCCTGCGCTCGGGTCGAATAATCACATCATTATATTGGTAATTTGCTAATGTTTCAGACTTCCCATGAATTTATTTCTCAATTTTAGGGTAAAATTCGCGAAATCCATATCAGCCCGTATCATGCCAGCTAGGGTGGGCCGAAATACCAAAAATTTTGATTTTTGAAAAGTTACCCCCACAAAAGTTGTTGGCTGGATAGACTAGAATAATAAAATAAAAAATTTCAAAATCGATTCATATCTCTGATCGCGCATGAGCCTTCAATTCTTCAAAAATTGTCAAAAAGTCAACGTTTTCAGAAATTTTTAAAAAATTTAAATAAAATCAAAATTCATCAAAATCAATTTTAGAGCTTATTTAGGGTCTATTTAAAGCAAAAAGCACAATTTTTTTGAAAAAATCCATGTTTTATAGTTTTTTTAAACTTCTCATATTTCTTCACCTCTGAAAAAAATTGGAAAAAGTTATATAACACTTATTTTTTCAAAAAAAAAGTGCTTCTTGGTCTATATAGTCACTACAGAAGCTCTAAAATTAATTTTAGTTGATTTTAAATTTTTTCGAAATTTTTGAAATTTCGATTTTTTGGCAATATTTTTAAAGAATTGAAGGCTCTTGCGCGATCGGAAGATATGAATCGATTTTGAATTTTTTAATTTTATTTTTCAAGTCTATCCAGACAACAACTTTTGAGGGGGGTAAGTTTTCAAAAGTCAAAACTTTTGGTTTTTCGGCCCACCCTAATGCCAGCAGCTTTCCATTGTGTTAAAAATACCTTATTAGGTAAATGCTTAGTAAACATCTAACAATTTTATGTGTTCTAACATGATTTTTCGTAAAAATTTTCGTCCTCGCTTCGCTCTGGCTGTAATTTTTATTTTCTTTAACATAAAAACACTCACTTTTGGAAAATTTTTGCGAAAAATTGTATTTTTTTAAAATTAAAGACGTATTTCCTTCCGCGTATGAATTTTTTTCTGTAATAAATTTGATCTCATTGATTTTTTGGGGGGGAGGGGGAGGAGGGGGTGTCAAATTGATAGGTAGGTACTATTAGATACTTTGAAAAAAAGTCACCAAATTTGATTTTAAAAAATCAGTAGACCCCCATCATTCTCCAATCAAAACCCATGTTTTCAAGAGATTTCTCATAGTTTTCGGATGTGAAATTTTTTTTATTCAATCTGAAATAAGGAATAAAAATTTAAAAATTTGGTGATAGCTCTGAACTGGTTTCCATTTCATTCTGCCCAAAAATTGTATGATCTTACGATAGATGATTTTTTGGCATAATCTTCATTTCTCGAACCAAAATTATCAGTCAACATCCTCAAACTACCTAATCAATTTTCCAATTCCCAATTCGAACCCCAGCATTCATAATTAAATATTATAGATTTATATAAGATAATCAAACCCAAACCGAATCGACCAGATACCTCACGACAATCACCCAAGATCACCTCGATAAACCTCGATTAGGTGAAAAAAATAATAAAAACAACAATTCGGTACCGAAACAAAACTCTTTAGAAAAAAAAGGGTTACATATCCACCGGTCACAAAAATACAAGTATATGGCTCAAAAAGAGGTGCAGATGTTCAAAGATGAATCCACGTAGATAACCATTAACCAACCAAGTCTAGATATAGGTTTCCTCGTACATACGATTCTATAGGTAGTATTCCAATCACCGCAAACCTAAACTCACTTTAGGCACATTTTGAGCAACCCTTATACCTCAATACACATACTGGAGATTTAAAAAAAAAATACATAAAGAAGCTTTACCTGATCTTTTAAAAACACTGTGACAGCCACTGTACCCATATCCTATCTAGTCTGTTCATTAATATAGACGCGGCCAAACGGCCGAGACCATTGCTGTGTACCGTTTGCTACGATCCCGCCGCCATCCCGGTGTCGGCGAATACGACGTATTCAATTATAATATTAAAAATATTCTAGCTTATTAAACCGCGCGTATATATAAAAATTATAATAATCTGGTTTTCCGTATACGTATAATATTCGTGTGTGTAAAGTAAACCTAACCTAACCTATCTTATACAGCA
This sequence comes from Pseudococcus viburni, assembly GCA_033439095.1. Classification (NCBI taxonomy): domain Eukaryota; kingdom Metazoa; phylum Arthropoda; class Insecta; order Hemiptera; family Pseudococcidae; genus Pseudococcus; species Pseudococcus viburni. Next base: position 500,560 of record JAVBJF010000172.1, read on the forward strand.
CCGAACACCGATCGTAATCAGCACCACGATCGGCGAAACATCAAAAAAACCTAAAATACTTGTCGATTGAATGATAAACGATGTAGTCTGTGCTGGAATATCCATCGTCCCGTGCTTATATTAAAATCGTATTGAAAATTACACACAATTTCAACCTTTATTCTTCACATACGACCAGGGGAAAAAAGGGGGCGAGGAAAAAAAAAGTAACAAACGCGAATATCGCATACCAATTTTCTTTTCCGAGCCCTTTGTAGAATAAAGCTCACACAGAGGCCGACAAGCGTAGCCGATTTAAAAAGGAAATATCTTAATTACAACACGATAAAGTGTAAACGAACGCGTGTAACGCAATATTGCACGCAATATATACGCCCTCTTGCAGGTCGCGTGCCATCTTCGAGACCGTTTGTCTCGTACAAAAGAATTTTTTTATCAAAGTATCCTCTCTGTGTCGCTTTGCCTGCGCTATTGCGGCCTTCAAAAGAACTGCGACAATCCTTTTTCGAATCGTGTTTTTTAACTTTAAGCCGTCATTAAGTTGCAATTCATATGGAGACGAAATTACTTGGCAGGATGTTTTTAAAGCTTGTATCGACCGATTGAGATGAGGGTTCGAGGAAGAATTATAGAAATAAGAAGCTATAACAAGGGATCGTAAAACTCGAAATAAAATTTTGAGCTGAAATAAAAATAAATTGAAAGTGCATCATAATAGAACCCGATATCTAAAATTTCAGGTGCTAAAGTTCATTTCTTGAATTTTGGTGAATTTTTAAATTTTCAAAATTACTTCATCGTCCTAAAAAAAAAATATGAAAATTTGATGCAATCAACGAAAAAAATTGAAAGGGTGTGGCCGGATAAGGGGTGAATTTGGCCCCAGGCGCGTTTGGGCTCCAAAACACCCCAAGTGGTGTATATCGACTGGAAAAAAGTTTTCACAAAATTTTGGACCTCCTACCCTCTCCCCATCGGAGTTATGGCCATTTTATTGCATTATTTTCAAGAATTTTTAATTTCATCGGAAGCGAAGGAAATTTTTTGTTCTTTGGCACAGAGTTACATCTCGTAGAGGTGTATTTATGATAATGTTTTCAACAATTTTGGTGCACTCCTTCGCGGTTTTTCGGCTATTTGAAGTTTTCAATCGTAAAAAACACCACATAAGCAAAGAGCGACCACCCTGGAGAAATTCCTAAAATATACATTTTTTTAATGTAAAATTTTACTGTGTATTTGATTTTGGTCATTTCTCTGAGCTAAGAGCCGAAAATTGCGAAAAACCGTACAGAAATGTTGTCATTTTAGCAGATTTTTCACATTTTGAGCGTTTTATGCAGAAAGAAATGACTAAATAAAAAAACCAATCCCATATTCGTGTTCAGCAGGTCAAAATACCCCGATAAACACCTTTTCCGCGATAGTTTTGCTAAAGTTTCAAAATTCAATTTTTTCACTAATTTTTCATGGCGAAAATAGTGAATTTCGAGGCTTTGAGTAAAACGATCGCAAAAAGGGCGTTTATCGGGGTATTTTGACCTCCTGAACACGAATATGGGATTGATTTTTTCATTTGGTGATTTTTTCCTCGAAATTCACTTTTTTCGCCATGAAAAATTATTGAAATTTTTTTTTTTGGAACTTTAAGCAAAATTATCCCGAAAAATGTGTTTATTGGGGTATTTTGACCTGCTGAACACGAATATGGGATTGGTTTTTTCATTTGGTGATTTTTTCCCGGAAAATTCACTATTTTCAAGTTTGAATTCGGTCTCTGTGAAAAAATTTCAAACAAATCAGTGAGAAAAATCACTGGAAAATCAGGGAAAATTCACTGAAAAGTCAGTGAAATTTATGAAATTAGCAGAAAAATCAGTGAAAAGATTTGAGAAAAATTTGTTGAAAATTAGTGAATTTTGCTGATTTTTTCCTGTGCTGCAACTCTGACTGTTAACCAGTGACTTTTCACTGATTCAGAATGAGAGAGTAGACCCAATGATCTGTCAAATCTATTCAAATTGGCCAAATTGTCTGATATTTGCAACAAATTGAAGTTTAAACATTTACCTTTCATCTCGCTGAAAAAATTTCATTTTGGATTTTTGGTGCATACCTCAACTCACAGAATTTTATGAAATTTTTCCCCCATTCGAGGTAGATAGGATACCACAGATTTAAATAAAAGTGTAATTTTTGGAAAGAAAATTTCTACAATCTCTGTATTCATAATTTCTGTTGCCTTATTTTATTTTCCAATTTTTTGGCAAATTTTTGGTATTTTAACTGAAAATTAGAGAAAAAATGTGCTATTCTGGAAAAAATATCATAATGTAGTTTACTTACAAAAAAAAAATTATCTTAATTTTTTTCGAAATTTAAAAACAAATATTTTCTGTTTGTATCGTAATGTTATCAGCCTACCAATGACGCTGAAAATATTTTTTCAACCACATCACAGACAATAGGCCGATTTGCATCCAGCCCTGTGGTGCAACCTGCCCCAGGTTCCCTTATCTACCTACTTTAAGCTTTTTACCTTGATCCATACGGTTTCGTCGTATTTTAAAATTTTTTCCAAGAAAATTTTCCGCCAAAAAATATGGATTTGAACTGGAAGTTACGAATTTTGGAAAATTGTGCATTAATCGATCAAATAGGCCACCAATATAAAAATTTAATCTGCGATCACAAGTGTTCAAGTTCATAAGGACCATTTTTATGGAATTTTTTCCAGTGCAGAAAAATTCCAAAATTTTCTGGAGGTTCCGAAATGTCTCGAAACTGCTTCCAATCGATTCGAGAGGTCGAAAATAGGTTATATACCAAATTTCAGCCTTTTTCGTTGATTAGATCAAATTTTTATATTTTGCAGGACGAGGTAATTTTGAAATTTTAAAAATTCGCTAAAATTCCAGAAATGAACTTTAGAACCTGAAATTTTGCATATGGGGTTCTTTTATGATTTATTTTTGATTTATTTTTGTTTCAACTCAAAATTTTACTTCGAGTTGGGATAACTTCTTTATATAAGTAGGTAAGTAGGTAAATATGTAACTCTGAGTTTGGCAAAGAATCAAAAATTTTGCTATATATTTTTTTACCAACGATAATACTAATAAATTCATGATCTGGAACAAATTTAAATTATTTCCAGGAAGAATTCCTAAAGACGATTAAAAATTCAGACTTCAGATATCTAATTTTGCGATTCGATATTCCAAACATGCGCATTTAATTGCATTCAAAAATGCATAATCATTCGACCGGCGACTTCATTATTTATCCATTTCAACGTGTATAATACTGGTAATTCGACGGAAAAATACGTATGTGGTTCAAATATCGCGATATTGGTCGCGACTTCGACGATAAATGGTACCTATAACGCAATATCAAAAACCCATAGCATCGAATCGTTCCGCATGTGTAACCGCTCCCAAAAATCAGCATCGATCGCGTCATCCTACGTAATCCTGTACAATTGAAATTAAAACGAAAAAACACTCTATCGTTATACTCGTATAGAAAATATCCCGCCAATCCGTGTGAAAATTTAACACTTGCCGAATGATGACAGATTCCATCTAAAGCTGCACTGCATTGGCTCGCGTCGACGAGTAATTTTGATTGACAGAATCAATTTTACGGGGCCAGACCGATGAAATGTGTGGGTTTGCATCTATTTTTTGATAAAATGTGCGAGCATGACGATAAAACAGATCAAAAATGGCGAATTTTTTCGAGTTTTGGGGGAAATTGCGAAATATGCTTTGTCATGCTGGAATATTGTTATGGTAGAGTTTGCAGTATGTCGTAGTTTGTTTCGTTATGGCTTGGTCGTGACGTGATGTAGGGATAATTTTTGAAAAAATTAAGAAGGGGAGAGAAACCCTCGCAGAAATTTTTCACGACTGCAAAACAGAGTTTTAATTGTACGTATGATTAGTAATTAAGTGGTTGATTCATTTTTTATCTTTTTGAACAATTGGAAGGGAAAATGGGAAATGGAAGGGAATTTACAAGAAAATGACGTTTTAAAAATATACCCCACGTATTAGAAAAATGTTCTAGGTACTCACCTATTTAAGTGATGAAATTTGTATAATTTTCAGAAAAAAACAATTTCTTCCTCTTTCCAATAGTTGAATTTTGAAGGAAAATTCTCATTTGTCGCAATTTTACAGAATTACCTTTCCACTAAAATTTTACGAAAATCTTATCATAATACTTCATTTTTCATTTTTTTTGGAATCTGATTCATGAATACTGATAAAACTTAGAATTATCAGGCTCGTATGTAGATTTTTTCAATTAGGGTCAATAAACTTTGTAATCAAGGCATAAAAATGTAGAAAAATTAATGACTTGAGAATTCAAATGTATCGATAGGTACCTCTACCTACCAAAAAATAACAAAAACGCAGGTTCAGATGACTAAAAAAATCATATCGACTGAGTTTTCCGAAGTGCATGAAATTGAAAAATGAATTGAAGAGCTCTTTTCCAAAGTGGGTTAAGTACAAAATTCGTATATGAGAAAAGGGTCTTTCATCTAAATTTTTTTACTGTCAAAATCTGAAAAAAATTTATACTTAGGTCCCTTTTTTCATATACGTTTTTGAACTTGACCCAATTTGGAAAAGAGCTCCTCAATTCAGTTATTTCCTAAGCAAAGCAATTTTTTTTGAAAAATTGCGCTTGAAAAGCTTGAAATGCCAATTTTTGAACATTTAGCAGCATAAAAAAACTCAAAAAATATGTTGATAATTTTGGAATTAGTACCTATTTAAAAAGGAGTGAAAATTTTTGAACTTTCAACTTAATTTGGACAAAGCGTTGAATAAACGAAGAGATTTTCTGGTGCTAAGCATAAGTTTGCATGGTTATGCATTATTTTAGTCCTACCTATGAATAATTTCATGGGCATTTCAACAAAACAATTGAAAAATAACGACCATGTGATACTTTTGAATAAACTTTCCACCATTTCTTCAACTTCAACAAAAATTTAGCCAGTCACGTGACATTTTTACATATAATCATCTCATCGATATTTTGATAAAAAAATCATCTTCAAAATTTTATTCGACGAAAAATTGTACATTTTGTCAAAATAAATGACGAAATGACTAAAATTAAAATTCTACTAGAGATCAAGCTCAGATGCTAATTAGTGATTACATCTCACCGTTTGATTTTTTATTAAAAATTCATGAAAATTTTTTCTTGTCAATACTATAAAAAAGACTATTCTCCCTCGCCAGTTACATTAATTGATGATGAAATTGTGAAAAATTTAATATTTCTAAAAATTGTTTTTTTAGTGTTCAGAGAAAATTTTGAGATTACATTAGAAAAAAAATTACTCCGGTTCACGATAAATATGTAGATACTTACTTCGTTACTTCAAAAATTGAAAATATAAAAATCATTTAAACTGACTTACTTATTTGAAATAAGTATGTATTATGGAAATTACATGAAATTTCTCCCCTCTCTCCACAAAAAATTTAAAAAGTCACAAAAACGATTGAAAATATTGAAAAAATTTAAAAATTTAAAAAATCTGGCAATTTTTTTAATTTGAAAATTTTGTTCAAAAATTGTAGGAACGTAGAGTTTGTCTTGGGTGTTGAAAAAACTGCTAAAAAATTAATGAAAATTTACTTAAATTTTTTTGCAACTCCACTTCTTCTTTCTCTTCTTTAGCCTCACATACGTACTTCCATGATCAGGTTGTAAAATTTTGAAAAATTATTATTATAAATTCATACCTCCTCCCCGTATCACCCAACAATACAATCTTGAAAAATAATCATTTCAAGTTGTGATTAGTCTCTTATTATGGGCACTGGACTAACAACATTTTAATACGATAATTTAATGAAATAGCTACGTACCTACCCATCATTTATTGAAGAAAGATCAAGTGCTGGATTTTGATGTCTAGGTCGGATTTTTCGAGTTTTGGTTTAGTTTTTCAGACTTGATCTGTAAATAATAAAAAAAAAAACAATATTTTGAAAACTATTTGGATACCTGCTGCATAGAAAAAATTGACTTTAAAAATTAATTTTCTCAACAAAGAAAGCAGGAAAAAATTTGGTTTTTTGACCTCATCTCCCCCCCCCCCATTGGAAAAACTAAAATTAAAATATTCTGCTTTAAAAAACTACTGGGTGAATAAAAATAATATCCCTTCCCCTTCCCCTTCCCTTCCTCCTTCACCATCATCACCACCACCTCCTCCTCCTCCTCCTCCTCCTCACTTTTCAGACCTCTTTCACCCCAATATGTAAAAATTTAAAGTTTTTCAAAAATTGAAAATGCAAAAATTCTGAATTATATTCTTGTATTAATAAGTCTGATTAAATTCAATACAAATAATTCTCTAGATACAGGTTGATAACTTTTGAAAAATTAACAATTTGTTGAAAAGTTGAACGATGGAAAATTGGTAAAAATTTTCAAGAATTACTTTTTTTTAACTCATTAAGTTTTTGCAATTGTTTTTGAAGAAAATTGAAGAATTAATAAGTTTTTAAAAAATTGTGTTGTCTAGTTGATAATTTCAAAATTGATTTTTAGAAAATCAAGTATTTTATTCCAAAATCTAAAGAATTAATTTTTTCAAGAAAACAAAGATAATTCTCGAAAAATTTATAAGTAAAAAAATTGATTTTAAATACTGATAGGTAGGTACTCAAAAATTTGTCGACCTAGTACCATGGGATGGTCCCACAAAATTGTATCTCATAATGAATAAAAAAAAAATCACGTGATACCAGTGATACCACATTATTTACATTGGGTAAAATTAAAATGGCCTCCACCTTGTTACATTTTCATACCTTTCAGAGAGCTATACAGGAACAAGGGAGTATTTTTCCTCGATAAAAAAACCCAACCCCAATATACTCACGACGAGCGTTTAAATAATATTCATAAAATCCTCGTACGTACATCTACCTCTATGTAGATATAGGTACTCGTACATACCCCATTCAAAAAATCACCAGGTTACAGAGGGGAAGAATACAACACCTTATCGAAGTGCCGTGCCATAGAGAAAAGAGAGAAATAACACTGCACCGCATACCGCACCCAGACGCGCGAAATAAGCTCGATCGAGAGTATCACGTTCGGTTAGGGTTATAAATCGCGCGCTCCAGGTGTAAAAAAGTAGTCAGTCTATTTTGAAAAAGGGGTGAAGTATGAAAGGTAATCTTATAAACATGGTACCATTCTTATACCGCATTTATACCGCAATATCGTATTGGTATATAACGGAAGATGATTCAAGGGTCGTCGGTGGAAATTCGTTAAGTATTGTATAAGACACCTCGTCGCCATCGCCCTTTCCCGCTTTGGCGAATTTTCCATGCGTAGGGTTTCGCGGCGCGTATTCGGCTTATTACACCTGTGGCAATTTTTCACCCGTAAACGCCCCCTCGCGAGTGGAGGAATCATTGTGCGGTGGATTGAGTGAGATTTTTTCACACGTAATCGATAGCTTGGGTATCTTGCGGCGATGCGGAGTATTGCGGTGGATTGTGAATTTGTGATCGCGTGGTGTTTGAAAATTAAGCCTATAGAAGGATAAAGATCTTTATTTATGATTTGTTTCGTCGTGTGTGGCTCGAATTTGAAAATAAGTGTGGTATTAAGGGATTTGAGAGACGATCAAATTTTCATAAAATATATCGGTATCAAGCTTTTCAACCAGAAAAAGTGACGAAGTTGGAAATTGAAGTAGAAGAAAATAGGGTCAAGATCATTTGTAACATCTTCGCATATTTTAAGAAAAAAAATGCCACGAAAAAAATTACCTATCAATGAGTGCCTATTCGAAAAGTTATCAATTTATTTATTTAAAATATTTAGGCACAGCTCAATTTTCCTTTCAAAAATGATGGTCAAAATACAAATTTTAACAACTGGGAATATGGTGGCATTAAATTTTTTTTAGAAATCTTCGAATTAACATTCTGAAAAATTATCTAAAAAATTGATGGGTTTTGATAGGTACCTTATTTAAAAATGTGGATACTGATAGAGAAATTAACTCAATTTTTTGATAGGTAACCAATTATTTTATAAATCACTAAATTTCGAAATGCTTCTAAAAAGTTCATCAAAATTTCTTAATTTGTCTCATTTTTTTCAAATAGATTTCTAGATAGAAACTTGACTCAAGAATTTTTAAAACAATTGATAAAGAAAATCACCAATTGACAAATTTTTTAAATTAAATGATAAATTTTTTAACGATAAAAAAACCCCAAAATATAAATTTTCTGATTAATTATCTGAGTATATTATTATTCAACATCATACGTTCTTCTCCAAAAAATTTTGATTCAACAACATATTTATACTTACTTCAATCTCAAAGTAGCAATTTTCGAAATTGATAATTACCTACTTAGTAAAATTATTCCACTGGAAAATTTTCAAGTTTGAAATTATTAGTCATTGTAAAATTCATTATTTGAAAAATTGATTTCCCAAGAAATCGTTGAATCGCCATTTTGACAAATTACTTAGATAATTTACAAATATCTTTTAAAAAAATATCGATGCTGATAGAATGCAAAATTAATTACTCACTGAAATTTTGGATTTAATTTTTTAAACTTCATTTTCTTGATGAGGCATTGAATGAATCGGATTCGGATATTGCAAAAATAAGTCAAGTCACTTCTTCAAAACTTTTCAGGGGAGCTAAAAACATCAATTTGAAATAAACAGGTCAATTCTTTTAAATAAATACCAATTTCGCAGAAGTTGAACTTCTTGATTGGATCCTACCAGTACCTATCAATATTTTCCAGCCCGATGATTTGAAAAATTTTCAAAAAATCAAATGTTCGAAAGATCAAATCAACTTTCCAAATTCTACTTTTTCAATTAAATAAATCGGAATAAAACGTCAATTCATCAGTTTTATGGATACCAACAAAAAATTCGATCAATAATTCTCCAGAGTAAAATTTTTAATTCCAATAATTTTCCAAATCATTTGTATTTTTGACGATAATAATTTTTCAAAATAGCTACTCAACAGTCAACACATTGATTGGAAAATTCATAAAAATTGAGAAAAAACTTGGTCAATTGTCAAATTATTTTTTTTCAAATCATCAATTTAAAAAATTATCTATCAGATTAATTAATTAATTACCTATATTATTAATATCATGCGAAAAAATTTCGCGGTAAAAAATTCTTTCGACGAAGCATTTTGAGCAAATCTTTTTCAGTTCTCGTTGGTTCTTTTCTTTTCTTTTTTTTTAGTGAAATTTTTTCACTGAAATTTCGCCAGAAAGAAAACGAAGTCGTAAGGTCAATCGGTATACCTACACCTACAGGGTGACCTACTCAAGAGTGTGCTCATTTTGAGAAAAAAGTTTGCTCCAATTTATTACACAGGTCGACACGAATTTTGTTTTTGGGTTCTCATTGCGAAATTTGGGTTGCTTTTATGTAACTAATAAAGGAAAAAATATTTTTTTTGACCAAAGTTTGCTTTGGAGGGTGGAGGGGCCAAAAAACTGATTTTTTGAGGTCAAAAAGCCTGAGCATTACAAAAAAAATTGAAATGTTTTTTTTTGGACTTATCTTGTAGGAAATTTTACGGCGAATCCAATGCCGCAAACCGCAGACCTCCGTCTCTTTTTTTATAAAAAGTTACAGCTCATTCTTTCCAAAATTTTGTGAAAAAATCGCATTTTTTTGATTTTTTTTTCGCGAAAAAGTGAAATTTGAGAGAAAAGTAAGGGTTTTAAGGCTATAATGACCATGATGAGAGTTGTAGGAAATTTTACGGCAAATCGAATGCCGCAAACCGCGGACCTCTATCTCTTTTTGAAAAAAGTTACAGCTCATACTTAAAACCCTTAGTTTTCTCTCAAATTTCACTTTTTCGCGAAAAAGGCACAAAAAATGTGATTTTTTTCACAGAATTTTGTAAAGAATGAGCTGTAACTTTTTTTCAATAAGAGATAGAGGTCCGCGGTTTGCGGCATTCGATTTGCCGTAAAATTTCCTACAACTCTCATCATGGTCAGTATGGCCTTAAAACCCTTATTTTTTTCTCAAATTTCACTTCTTTGCGAAAAAAAATCAAAAAAATGCGATTTTTTCACAAAATTTTGATAAGAATGAGCTGTAACTTTTTTTAAAAAAGAGATGGAGGTCTGCGGTTTGCGGCATTAGATTCGCCGTAAAATTTCCTACAAGATTAGTCCAAAAAAAAATTTTTTTCAATTTTTTTTTGTAATGCTCAGGCTTATTGACCTCGAAAAATCAGTTTTTTGCCCCCCCCACCCCCCAAAGCAAACTGTGGAAGCCAGGATTGAGCAAGGTTATGTATTTTGATGTCTAGAAACAGAATTTTGGCATGAGAACCCAGAAACAGAGCAAAAAATTTTTTTGTCGCCCTGTGTTATTATTATTTCGAACCAGAAAATTTTACGTGTGGGGTGGAAATTTTCTTTCTGTACCTCGACCCTTCTGAGAAGAAAAGTACGAAAGAATATCGCCACCAAATACATAAAATTTTCAGGCTCGAAGTAATACTAAAAAATTCCATCGATTTTTTAAAAATACTCTTCATTTTGATATTTCATTCGATCGTTCAAAACATTCAGTTTTTTGCTCATTCCCTCGCCATAATGAATCAATTTTTGTATTAGAGGTCAAAATAACTTCAAAAATGGCTTCAAAAAAATCCTCGAATTTCTGATTTCGAAAATTTTTGTAAAAATTATACGAAAAATCACCTAATTTGGTTGGACTTTGCATGAGAATTTTTCAAAAAAAAAACCGCATTAAAATCTGAAATTTTATCATTTTTGCTGAAGAGAAAAGATCCAGACTACAAAACTCCCTCCTTAAATACGTTAACGATATAAAAATTGATTTCATAGACAAAACCCGGTTTAAAATCTGTGTGTGTGTGGGGATGGGGGCAGAGACAGTTCGAACACATATATTTTTTTGGGGTATGAGGTTCAAAAATGCCGACTAAAAAATTCAAAATTGCCGAATAAGAATTCAAAAATTCGAGAATTTTTTGCAAAAACAGTACGAAGCAACATCATGGACATGGAAAACCACAATTTTTAGAGATCAACGTAACAAAAACTTGAAAAGTAACATCATGTTCAGGTCAATTTTTAATCTTGCTCACATCTGGAAATTATTCCTTGAGTTTGTTAAAAGAAAACTTATTTGAGAAGAAATACAACAGGGCCGAGCGCAGCGAGGCCGAAGTTTTTGAAAAATTGGATTTCCAAACATCGAAAATGAGTTTTAATGAGAAATAATTTGATAAAATTAGTTGGAATAATTTGGATTGTTTTGAAATTATAGAAGAAAAAATTCAATAAGGCCGAACGCAGCGAGGCCGAAATTTTTGAAAAATTTTGTTTTAGGAGTAAGTAATTTTAGAGCGTTGGATTGTAATTTCTTAAAGAGGTCAGTTTACTTGAAATTTTAAAAGGTTCAGTTTTTCATTACTTATGCTGCAAAATTTCCAAACGTTTTTTTAATTTTCCAAAATTTCTAAGATTTTGCCGAATTACTTGAAATTTCCGAAATTTTGCCGACTTGCCGACTAGAAATTGTCGGGGGGGGGGGGGGGTATATTATACGCCCCTCATCGCGCCACCCCTGGGGGGAGATGAAAATGAAAATTTTATCGTCCCGTATTCTTTTTAAAAAACGAGGAGAAATTTGAAAACGAAATATTTTTAGAACCTAAAAAGGTTGTTCACCAATTCTTGGAATTTTTAAAGCTAGATATTCTATAAAATTTTTCCACTTTCAAATAAAATTTGACAATTTTCAAAGAAAATATGCCATTTCATAACAGAAGTTGGAGATTTTTAAAGAAAATATTCCAATCTGGCAATCTACTTACAATGAAATATGCAAACTTATTGAGAAAGTTTGATGGGACGAACCCCATCTTTCAGACTTCCATCGTTTTGTCTTTGATGGATACCTAATTCAAAGTATTGTTTAATGAAAAAAATTTCCCTCAACTTTTTTTTAAAAAAATCATAAATTTCAAGTAAATTATTTTGGTTTTCAATTTTTCTACCTAGATGAATACAAATTTTCGAATCATTAAAATTATTCAGCAGTTGATTAAATACTTAGTACTTATGTAAAAATTAATTATATTTCTATCATAAATCATTATTGATACCTATTTTATTGATTTTTCAAACTCGTGGATATTAAGTATCTCACAATTAAGGTACCTAGGTAATGAATTTCCAATCAGTAAGTAAGTATTTTATTTCATCAATCTACATACAACCGAGCAATTTTTCAACCCAAATATAATTTTATTTCGTTCTACTTCGCTACCTCATTTCCCAAATTTCAAAACAACCATTAAACCTCCCTCTCAAAACTAAAATTCCCCTCCCAAACTCAATTTAACCTACAACCCAGAACACACACGATTTATCGGCCTCAGGCCTACACGAAACTACACCTACAGAATCCATCCTCAAAACCTAACACAATCTCGTAATATCGACATAATAAAAATATCACCCAAAAGGCACCGCCTATAAAAGGGTGTTCGGCGGGTATCGCGAGCGAAAACCTCGTCGCAATTAAATGAGGACGCGACGAGAAAATTCGATAAAGCTAATGAGGCGTAAAGTGGTGCATATTTTGTACAGCTCAGCGGGATGTTTTATTAACATCTTACGAGGCCGACGTTTCGTTTGTTTTACGAGGTGTCACTGCCATTATACTAAACGTAGGTACCTACCATCTACAATCTACATACATTCCCAGGTTTCATATAAACTTCCACTCGATGTCAAACTAATTAAACTTTAGCCACGTTCGGCACACATCGCAACTACGTCCGGTTTCATTGTGGTAGGTAACGGTGCCATCCGCAGGATCATTCGAGGTTCGACGAAATGACAACGTTGAAAAAAAATCTATACCTTTGTGAGGTCAGTCTGTGTTCAGTTCGTTGCTACGTATTGTTGAAAAAACCCCCATCCAGCCGTTTTTTTCGCCCTATTTTCCCTACCGAAAGCAAAAGGTAACTAAATACCCACGTCGAAATTTTTTTCATTCCGACAAACGCCAACGTCGAATTAAACATGCTAATTAAAAAATATGTATACCACCGAGACCCTAAAAAATGAAAAATTTTAATTTTAATTCTTAAAAATGAAGTTTTTAATTTACAAAAGTTTTTCATAATAACGATTGTGGCATTATTTCGCACCCGTTTCTACTTAATTTTACGCTCTTTGCGTTTAATTTTTTAATAATAAAACGTAAAATCTCGACGATTCGGAGAATATAAATTTAACAAAAATACCCTCCTTTTCTCTTATACCACCACCCGAACGAATCCGGTCAAATATGATTCATTAGTGTCACGTCAAGCTCGTTCTGCTGGCTGCAGGTTTACGGTATCACACGACGACGACGGGCGACTTCTCGCGGATTTCAGTTACAGTACCTTCCTGGTGAATTAGATTCCGAGAAAATAGTCTGTATACCTAATTGTGTCGGTCATACGACGAGATCGAAAATGGCCAGATAACGCTAATTTGTGTCTTGCAGACAGATGATTGTATTGAAGGAATGGCGATCTTGAGTTATTAGAGTAAAATAAAGGCGCCTTTGAATGACTATGGGCTGATGTAGGCCCTTGGGTGGGAGAAGAAATCGCACGGTTGAGAGTTTAGTTTTATCCAAATTGGTTCTCGTGTCAGGTACTTCATCGATGTGATCGATCCTGGTATTCTTGTGTATATTTCGGTGTAATTGATACGTTTTTTGAGTTTCTAAAGACGAGCTGAGTGAAGTTTTTGTGTAAATTTTAAAACTAGGTATTTTTATCTAATTTATTGAGATTCCATCGATTCAATTTGAACTGTGTAAGTAAGTGATTTTAATCAAATTTTTACATTTTTTTTGCAGAAGATCCTGAGCACTGCAATATGGCAGCAGCAATGGCTCAAAGCTCTACGCTGTTCGGCTGCTCGTCAGCTGGCCACAGCGGTATCAATCAATTAGGCGGCGTATACGTGAATGGTAGACCGCTACCAGATTCTACCAGGCAAAAAATTGTAGAATTAGCCCACTCCGGAGCGAGACCATGTGATATTTCTAGAATACTTCAAGTTTCAAATGGCTGTGTATCAAAAATTTTAGGCAGGTTAGATGTTTCCTAATGGTTATTTTTACATTGATATAGAATTTAGTTTTATTGAAGTACGTTTCCTCCTCCTACGACAAGAACTCGAGCTAAAATTTTTTGAAAAAGTGAAAAAGCTATGTTTAAATATCCTTCTCAGCCTCAAATTTGAGCCAAAATTTTATGAAAAAAGTGAGATAGTTTTATTGAAGTATCCTACCCCTTCCTCAGATACAAAGGCCCTTCCCGGATAAGCATGGTGAATCGGCCCCAGAGATATTCAGGGCTGACACCTAGGTGCAGGGTTGACACTTTGGTGGTGTATAGGTACCCCCAAAACACTTCTATTTAAAAAGTTTTGAACCTCAATTTTGAGTAGTTCATGAGTAATGACTCAAAATTGAAAAATCATTTTAAATTTTTATCTCAAGAATGACTCGGCCGATTTTTTTCAAACTTGGATATAAGTATAGCTCTATACAAGGGCTTTTTGTAAAAAAAATTACAACACCCCCCACCATTTTTCCTCCTCCAAAAATTTGACTCAATTTTTTGAGGCCTTCCTTACCCATGAAAGGAGTTGAGCACAATTTTCAAAAAATCATTTTCATGTGTATTGTTCATCCCAGAGTAACATATAATTTTTTCAAAATTGTATCTCGGGTGCGCCATGGTCAAATTTGACCAAAACCTACCCCACCTCATCAAAATCGGGGCTAATTTTGTACCTATACAGCCACTATAGGTGTTATATTTTGCATATTTTCAGCTTGAAATAACAAGAGGTTACTACATATTTTGATGTGTGTTCTGTTCGAACATAAATTTTGGGGTCAGTGGTGCACCCCCCCTCCCCATTTTGATTACGAAGTAAAACTATCAATATGGGTATCGTTTCCACATGAATCAAGCACGCTGAACTCGAAAATGAGGTCGAATTCCATTTCAGCACGCAAAAAAAATCGAGCTTTCCATTAAAAAAAAAAATTAAAAGAAATTGAGAGTAGATTCAAAAACGATAACCATATTTTGAAAAGCTCGAAGTTGAACTTTTGTGATATTTTTTCATTTTTTTATTCGACCTGTGCGTACTCCCCTAACCGCCAATTTTAGGGAAAATATGTTAAGAAATTAAAATAACGTGTGGCATATTGATTTTTACTAATTTGAGATGGGTTAAAAAACGAATGAAAAGGGCTACTTTGTGTAATTTTTTCAGGCAATCGCATAAAAATTACGAGGCTCACCCCCAGGCCCCTTTGAGGATTAGAAAGGAAACGATCATGGATTTATGAATAAACCGCCGAGGGGAACTCGTAAAAAAATTGAGCGAAATCGGAATACCCGACTTCATTTTTGATCCGTATTAGTGTAAAATTTCTCCTCTTAATTCGATGCAATTTTAATTTTTTTTATAAAAAGCTTGATTATTTCTGCAGGTGTGCATTTTTTTGTGTGCTGAAATGGAATTCGACCTCATTTTCGTGTTCAGCGTGCTTGATTCATGTGGAAACGATACCCATATTGATAGTTTTACTTCGTAATCAAAATGGGGGGGGGGGTGCACCACTGACTTCAAAATTTATGTTCGAACAGAACACACATCAAAATATGTAGTAACCTCTTGTTATTTCAAGCTGAAAATATGCAAAATATAACACCTATAGTGGCTGTATAGGTACAAAATTAGCCCCGATTTTGATGAGGTGGGGTAGGTTTTGGTCAAATTTGACCATGGCGCACCCGAGATACAATTTTGAAAAAATTATATGTTACTCTGGGATGAACAATACACATGAAAATGATTTTTTGAAAATTGTGCTCAACTCCTTTCATGGGTAAGGAAGGCCTCAAAAAATTGAGTCAAATTTTTGGAGGAGGAAAAATGGTGGGGGGTGTTGTAATTTTTTTTACAAAAAGCCCTTGTATAGAGCTATACTTATATCCAAGTTTGAAAAAAATCGGCCGAGTCATTCTTGAGATAAAAATTTAAAATGATTTTTCAATTTTGAGTCATTACTCATGAACTACTCAAAATTGAGGTTCAAAACTTTTTAAATAGAAGTGTTTTGGGGGTACCTATACACCACCAAAGAGTCGACCCTGAAGGTCTCTGGGGCCGATTCCCTATGCTTATCCGGGAAGGGCCTTTGAGCTAAAATTAATGAAAAAAGTGAATTTTTTTTATTGAAATATCCTTTCCCTCCTCAGACACCAATTTGAGCCAAAATTTTGCGAAAAAAGTGAAAAAGTTATAATGAAATATCGTTCCTTCCTTTCTTTGACTTAAATTTGAGCCAAAATTTTACGAAAAAAGTGAAAAAGTTATAATGAAATATCGTTCCTTTCTTAGACTCAAATTTGAGCCAAAATTTTACGGAAAAAGTGAGAAAGTTTTATTGAAGTATCCTACCCCTTCCTCAGATACAAATTTGAGCTAAAATTCATGAAAAAAGTGAAAATTTTTTATTGAAATATCCTTCCCCTCTTCAGACACTAATTTGAGCCAAAACTTTGCGAAAAAAGTGAAAAAGTTATAATGAAATATCGTTGCTTTCTTTGACTTAAATTTGAGCCAAAATTTTACGAAAAAAGTGAAAAAGTTGTTCCTTTCTCAGACTCAAATTTGAGCCAAAATTTTACGGAAAAAGTGAGAAAGTTTTATTGAAGTATCCTACCCCTTCCTCAGGTACAAATTTGAGCTATAAAATTCATGAAAAAAGTGAAATTTTTTTATTGAAATATCCTTCCCCTCTTCAGACACTAATTTGAGCCAAAATTTTACGAAAAAAGTGAGAATATTTTATTGAAGTATCCTACCCCTTTCTCAGATAAAAATTTGAACCAAAATTTATGAAAAAAGTGTGAAAGTGTTTTGATATATCAAATGATAATTTTTCGAAGACTCTAAACGATGATCTTATTTTCTCGATAGTTTTTCAAAGCATCTCCTCTTTCTCCTCTACGATTAAGGGTCAAAATCTGAAAAAATCATCCAAAAATGTGTGGAATATGTAAAATGTAATGGATCCATTTACGAAGATACTGAATACGAATTTGGTTTTATTTTTATGATTTTATTCCCCCTCCTTCTCCTCATCACAACTTTTTGTTTTTTTTCAATTCAAAATCGCGTGGTATCGACGATGCATAAAATAAATTATGTGGTCTATTTTCTTGATCCAACTATTTTCATGTCCTTTTTCGTTGATTTCAAATGAAAATTGAAAAAATTGATCGCCAGAATCTTCAATAATGAAAAACAAAGGGTTATAGGATAATCACCCAATTATTTCGTTGATCGATGAATTAATCTAAATAAGAAGGGTTCAAGATCGACTTGCAAAACTGAAGTTGAGAAATTTTGATCCTCGTTTCAGTTTCTTTTTTTGTGAATAATTTTTTATCACATTGAAGCTGATGAGTCAATCTGGGCTTAAAATACTCCAAATACATTAAAAATTGAATGTTTTGCAATTATCACCGATACCCTTGGTTCTGAGGTATTCAAAATTGAAACAATATATTTTTTAATAAAATCAGAGAGGTAATTTCAAGGTTGTTTCGAGGTTGAAACCAAAAAATAGTTTAGATAAAAAATAAAGCATAAAACAATTCCCAAATTTTGAAGTGATATCGAAAAATTTCACTTTGGGAATCCTTGATGCAAAGAAAAGAATTTTTTCATTTTTGAAAATCTGATGAATCAGGCTTTTCTTCACAGGAACAATTTTTTGGATTAAACGAAATCAATGTCTCAAAATAACTTTTAAATTATACCTCTCATTATTTTTGTTTTGAGAACCCCCGGACCGAAGGAAATCAGTGATACAGTGATAACGCCACTTATTCAATCTCTAGTGTCTGGAGTATTTTTTTGCTCAAATGAAGTCCTTTAATTCCATTTGATAAAAATTTATTCACCAAAAAAGTAGCTGAAAAAAGAGTCAAAATTTCTCAACTTTGAGCACGCTTGAATCGGTTTCGCAAATCAATTTCAAAAATGTGATTGGGAGATCTACTTTCGATCATAATCTACCAAATATAATAATTATAAATTTTTGGGTTAAAAAGATGATTACATAAGATTTTCGGCAAGCTCGAAAAAATAATAAAAAATCACGGACCAACAAACGTAAACATCTTCCTGGTACATAGAACAACAATTTATAAAATATTCAAACGTCACTTAAAATAAATTAAATCACGTGGCTGAGTAAATATCTAACACGTGACCTTCAGACGATACCTGTTCGATTCCTGGAACAAAACAAAAGTCACTTTAAAAAGCATTTAGACGTAGTTCTTTTTCTTTCCTTTTGCGACAAGAGGTAAAAAAAACTACACACATTGCATTGTTGTGACGAATGAAAAAAAAAATTGAAAACATTTCGAATATAGAAATATTTCAAAAAATAAATTATTTTTTTAAACGTAGGTGTGCATTCGAGAAACAAGGAAATGATAATGATAGGTACTTAGTTTTATGGAAAAGATGTAAAAAAGAATTGAAAAGAACCCTTTACGACGTGAAAGATTTTTCCATTATGTTTATACCTGAAAAAATGATACCTACATCGTCGAATAACAGTGTCTTTAACTGTGTTAATGATTTCTCCATAGGATTTTGCATCCTTTTTTTTTCGCAAACATTTGGTGGGAAATTTTTAATCGTCGGGAGTTTTATTCTTATGGGGCAAAAATCGATTTCATCAGTACGTGCTCTTCTCTTGAGAGGGAGATTGAGTTAATTAGAAAAGAAATAAGACAATGGCTATAGGCAAATGAAATTTTGACGTGAGAAAATCATTAAGGCATTCTTCGAATTTATTCATTGTACTTTTTTACGACAAGAGAAGATTGGCATTTGAATGGATGGATCATTCAAAAGTGTGAGATACTCGAAGAAACTTACCTGAAGCTGAAATATGAAATGAAAAAAAAAATCTAGAAAAGAAAAAAAGCTTTTGACTCATCTGGATCTGTCTTCTACTTGGAACCGAATCAATGAAATGAGATCTAAATTTTAATTAAAATTTCCATTACAAAAGAAGAGGGGCATTTTGCTCATTGCTCTTGAATTATACAAATTTTCAACGAAATTTTTTTTGTCTCTAAAAATTTCTAAAAGGCTTCGCTAAAACAATTTTTGATGAAAAATTCTCATTTTCATTAAAATTTAAATCAGGCTGGGGCCAAATTAATTCATCTCTCAATGATGTAATATACAGGAATTATTCATAGCCTTTTTAAACCTCAATTTGAGCTAAACGTTGGAAACGAGAAGATGAAAAATTTAAAATTATGCATGAAATTCGTATGTGAAGAATGGCTTTATTTGACATCATGATTCATAAATTTTATTTTAGCTAAAATTAATCATAATCTTAGAAAATAATGTACAAAAAAAACTATCTGAAACGAGCTAGTTCCACATAATGTAGGAAATTTAGGAAGCAGAAATTTCACAAAAATGATTTCAGATTTGATGGATTTTGGCTACTTGAGAAAAATCATCAGAATTTCATTCATGCAATCCTCTTTTCAATCAAAATTTTTATACTTGACACTGACGAACTCTACAATGAATTCATTCAATGGAAAAAAATGGAGTTAAATGGCCAATTTTTCATTTTAGAATTTCTAATGAAATTACGCTAGAATTTCTGATCAAAAAAATCTCTAGTCAGAAATTATAAAAATTCAAAGGAAAAAAATAGAAATTTCAAAAAAATTTGCAACCTTCTCAACATTAAAAATCAAACTTTCCTCCCTCCAAAAACTATTAATATTTTTGCGTCAAAATTCCATATGATAAAGAACCAGGATATGCAATTTTCTCTATTTTTTATTTTCAACTGGTAAATAGCAAAATCCAAAAAAAATCGCACTTAAATTTTTCTATTTGATTTTTTTTGTACTTTTTTCGAACTTTTTTGAATTTTTCATTTTGCTTGAATTTGCCTCTGAACAATAAAATGTTACTCTCTCATTTCTGAATCAGTGAAATTTATCAAAAATCATTGAAAAACAGTCAAAATTGCAGCACAGTAATATGTAAATCAGTGAAAAAAATCACTGGAAATCAGTGAAAATTCACTAAAAACTCAGTGATATTCATGAAATTTACTGAAAAATCTGTGAAATTCTTTGAATTTTTTCTGTGCTTCAATTCTGACTGTTTATCAGTGATTTTTCACTGATTCAGAATGAGAAAGTACCTCCTTCCCTCTTCTAGGCAGATAAAAATTTGTGAAATAATAATCAGAGAAAGGAAAGAAAAAATTGGTGTATAATCTTGGTAGAAATCCAACTGATTCTGATTTTTTAAAGGCTTTTGGCGAAATATTCAGACGACCCCCCCCCCCCCATCTTCCGTCTAAAAATGGCTCGTTTTATTCGTGAAGATTTTTCGAATGCATACGTAACGTACCCACTACCCAGGTAAATCCGTACGTCCGTAGGTATAAGAGAAAATCAGGGGCCTCCTTCTCTAACAGAAACATTTTTCAATACACAGAAAGAAAATCTTTACGAAGTAGGTATCATGAATTTTTTTTTATGCAAGAATAACCATAAAAATTTGATTCTACAGCACGAACAAGCAAATCAGATATCTTCAAAAAGTAAAAATTGAAATTTATAAAATAATAAGTAAGACTATAATTTTTTCATTTTGCTACTTAGATTTTTGGAATCACAATTTCCTGAATTTCATAATTTTTCGTAATAATTCTTCAATTCTTAGACACTTCGATTTGAAATGAGAAAATGTAAAAATTAGTCTATTTGAGACATTAACACCTTCTGAATGAAAATAGTCAAAAATTGTGTCAATTTTCAAATTTTGATCATGAAGGGAAGTCATTGGCTTCAAATTTCACCACAGATATCAAAAAAGTTGAATTTTTAATTTTGATGATTTTTGGACAATTTTACCCTTGAATTCTGGTATTTCAAGCTCATTTCATTCACCCATCCGCCCTATCAACTTTTTACACCAAAAAACAAAAAAATTCCTAATTTTCAAAAAAAAAATCCTTCAGAATTCACAACATCCAACCTCTCAATCGAAACCCCTTAACCATCCTCTCTATCCAAACCTCATCAAACTGTCACCAGACAACTCTAACCAAACAATCTCATTTCAGATATTACGAAACCGGTTCGATAAAACCGCGAGCGATAGGCGGATCGAAACCTCGCGTGGCGACGAATGGCGTTGTAGCGAAAATTGCATCATTTAAACGAGAATGCCCTTCCATATTCGCGTGGGAAATCAGAGATAGACTGCTGGCCGAAGGTGTATGCACCAACGACAACATACCAAGCGTAAGTTGATCATGAATGTACTTCGTAGCTCATACCTATATAAATAATACTCGAACACGTTCAATTTCACTCTCCTCATCTCGTTTCTCGCGGTATAATTAGTAACCCGATATTATATGGTTAATTGCTGCGCAATCGATCATCTTGGTAATAGCACGAGCTCCACTATAACACACCATATACGTGTTCACGACGTTTTATGTAATTTCGCCTTTTCCTCTTATATTCGTACGTCGCTGTGTTTTTTCCCTCAATTTATTATTTTTTTTTCTTTCGCCACCAAATCTCTGCTCGAGTTTTCGTTGAACAAAAAAAAAAAGAAGAAAAAATACGAGCAATCTGCGCGAAAAATTAATTTCATTCGCCACGACGATGAAGTGAAAAGCAGACGAGGTGAAAGAGCGAAATATGATGAAAAAACATCGGCACAATTACGAACTCATTTCGCGAATGAAAAAAAATTCACCAGCGGGTAGTCTCCTATCCGTCGTACGTACTATATTCGCCGAATAAACCTCATTATTGTACATTTTACTATATATAAGAACGGCGTCATTACTGTAAGCGCAAAACGCGGTCCAAGTGCCATTAAAAGGAAATTTAATTAAAGGCTTAAAAGAGCAGTACAAGTGGTTTCAAACTTAAAACATCCGCAGCCAGAGATGTGGGCTTGGAGGACTACAATATCATCGAATCGACGCGACTGCATCGAAATTATAAATTCGATTTTGCGAGGGTTTCTTTTTTTCTCGGTGGATCGAAAAATATACCTTTTATTGACGAACTAAATTTTTTCAAAAAAGGTTTTTTTATATGGGGCTATAAAATTCTTCCAGTTTTTTTCAAATCCAAGGAGATGTGAAATAAAAATAATTCGAGTATCGCAGAATAACACTAGAAAAAATTAGGTGAATGGGTTGCCACCTTTGAAATTGAAGGAGCAATGTTTTCAAAAAATTGTATCAAGACAGTATTAGAAATGATTTGAACATGGAAAAGTGAACAAATTTTATCACGTTGATTTTTTGTCTAATTTCAAAATCGAAGGGGCTAAGTATCATTTAGAAAAAATAGAGTTCCAAAATTAAGAATTTTCACTTGATTTTTTCAAATACTAAGGAAAACCTTTCATTTTTGACCTCTGATTCAATTTTTCTCAACGAATTTTGAAGCCCCTTCCATAATAGACTTCGACAAAAAATCATAAAATAAGATTTTCAGCTGAAAAACGGTGCCAAGTTGGAAAGCTCAGAGAGAACAATAAAATTGTTCAAAAGTTTATTTGGATTAATTTAAGACTTGATAGAATTACAAAAATTAATAAAAATTAAGTTGGCAAAAAATTCAAAAATTTTTAACGTGGTTGCTTCAAGGTTTAGAGTCAAATCATCACTAATCGAAGTTAGGACATCCTGTATGTGTAATTGTGATTAAAAAATCTGGAGGTAAAACTTTAGGTGAAACAAAATTTAGATATGTACTTCACTTTCTACTAAAATAGATATCAGATTTTTAAATATTCACTTTATTTTATTCAGTATTTCTTTAAATGGCATTTTTTAGTGGATTAAGTTCGAAGTTTAATTGAAAGTTACCTAACTGAGAAATTGATATCTAATTTTTCAATTATTGAAATTTAATTGAACGTCATATTTCAAGAGAAAATTTTTTCTACCAAAACACACTCAAGAATATTCTATACCAGGGGAAGAAAAATCATTTTTTTTTGGAAAAATCAATTTTATAGATTGGCTAAAAAATGTTCGACTTCATGAGGAGAAATCAATTCCCATTTTGTCCCTAAACAACTGATTCTTTCTTCGTTCATCGATTTTGTTTTTACTATTATTTTCAACATGACAAAGATAGAAAATTTATCTCATTTTTTTGAAGAGGAGGTATAAAATTTTTCTAATTTTTCAGTATGTTTTCTGCTTTGAGTTGAAATCCTTTCATACGAATTTTCAGAATCTTCAAGCTCCAAGGGGGCGGAATTAGGGTTCTCAAAACAACGTCGTTTGTGAAAAAAATACAATTTTTGATTGTTTTCCACTCTCTTTTCTTCCTCTTCTAGAACACCCTGCAATCTTCAAAAAATTCTGCAAATTATCAGAATAGTAAAACGTAGTATCAAGTTTCACGTAAAAAAGACGCCTCCAATGAAAAAAATAAAATAAAAATTACAAAAAGGCAATAATTAATATTGTAAGGGAGAGAATTTGGGACCTGGAATTACCCTTTATTTTCATTTTTAAGGATAAAATTTAAGAAACATACCTAATTTTCAAATATTCAAACCGAACTTTGAAAAAAAATATAATAAATGCAGGGTAGGATCGAGCGAGGAGGTAAAGAAAACAGCTTTTTTCCTTTCCCTGCCGGCAAAATTGAATTTTAGTCGAAAGAATTTGATTCGAGTCAGAAAATTTTTGAAAGCAGGACTTTTTATGAGAAATTTCCATACCGAGTTGTGAAAAATATAAGAAACCGAACTCAAGTCGAAAAAATCCAATTTAATCAGAATTTTTCGATTTTTCTGCTACAATCATTAAATTTTAGCAAGTCTTTGCAAAGGTGTAGTCAAGAAGGAGGTTAAGGAAACAAACGACTTTTTCTTGAAGTCAAAAATGACTAGGTAAATGTTCAACAAACATCTATTCTTTGCTCTTCCAAACATTTTTCTAAAAAATCTTGAGAGGTATCCCAACTCTACGTAAAATTTTGAACGAAGACAAAAATAAATCCAAAGAACACTAAAAAAACACCCCATATCAAAAATTTCAGGAGGTAAAGTTCATTTCTCGAATATTGACGAATTTTTGAAATTTTACCTCATCGCCCTGCAAAATATGAAAATTTGATCTTATTGACGAAAAAATCTGGAATTTGGTATACCCTATTTTAGACCTCCCGAATCGATTGGAAATTAATTCGAAACGTTTCAAAGCCTCCAAAATTTTTTAGATTTTTCCAGCATTTGACGAAAGCCCATAAAAATTCTCCATATGAACTTCAGCAACTTGTATTTTTGACCTATTTGATCGCTTAGAGCACAATTTTTCAAAACTCGTAACTTCGAATTTAAATCTATATCTTTTAGCTGTCATCTACCAACTTTCAGTTTTTTACATCGATGCGTACGGTATCGCCGTATTTTTAATTTTTTTCCAGGAAAATTTTCTGCCAAAAAATATGGATTTGAATTCAAAGTTACGAATTTTGAAAAATTGTGCTTTAATCAATCAAATTGGACACCAAAATGGATAATCCACGATTATAAGAGCTGAAGTTCAAATGGACAATTTTTTTGGAAGGTTTCTTCAATGCTGGAATTCATAAATTTTCCGGAGGCTCCGAGACGTCTTGAAACTACTTCCAATTAATTCGGGAGCAGGATTGTACAAAGTGTGTTTTTTTTTTTAAACTCAATTTCATGTGTGTTGGAAATTTAAATGACAATTTTAAGATGTCCTCTATCTGATGATGACATCATTTTAACCCACAAGTCAAACAAATTCTTAAAATGAAAAAATAAAGATATGTTGGCGTAACAAAATATTCTGAAAATTTCGAACCTTTTTGGTGGTAACTCCATCAAATCGTCCCTCTAATGCTAAAAAGTTGTAACTCAAAAACTTTCCTTCTACAGAAGTGATTAAAAACGGTTATTTCTTATGATTTTTGATTTTCGTGGAGAGGGTGATGATTTTAAAATGCTTTTTTAGTATTTAGAATGAATTTTCATTTTTTTTTTTTCAAAACACCGATTTTTAATTTGGAGTAACTCCATAGTGTGCTGAAGTATAGAATGTCGTAACTCCATTTTATATGTTAAAAATTAATATTTAAAAAAAAATTAAAAATTCATTATAAACGCTAAAAAACATTGTAAAATTAACACCTCCTCCACGAAATTCAAAAATATCAAGAAATACCTAGTCACCTGCAGTTTTTCAACTCTCGTGTAAAAAGTAAAGTTTTGGAGTTACGACTTTTTAGCATTAAAGGGACGATATTTTTTATTTTTACCTATATTTCGAGATGGTTACTGTTTCTAGTTTTAATGTCATCCTCTTCAATGAAATTTTAGTTGAAATGTATGAATTTTTCATTCAATTTACAAAAAAATGACGAAAAAATGAAAAAAAACATGCTCTGAAAAAAACCCATGTTTAAAACATTTCATGTTTTTTTCTTGACAACCCTGTTCGTGAGGTCGAAAATAGGGTATATCCTAAATTTCAGCTTTTTTCGTTGACCAGATCAAATTTTCATATTTTGCAGGGCGATGAGGTAAAATTTCAAGAATTCTTTAAAAATTTGAGAAATGGACTTCAGCATCTGAAATTTTCGATTTATTCTTGTTTCGGCTCAAAATTCTACTTCGAGTTGAGATACCTCTCTTATAAGAATAAAACGTCTGCGTTTGAGAAAATTCTATGAAAGTTCATGTAATTTATCAACTTTTTCCTCGGTCAAGGCTCAAAATTTTGATTTTTCAATAAGTCTTCACTTTTTTACGAAAATTTTCATCGTAAAAGTTAAATAAACGTAAATTTCTACATAAAAATAAAAAATCAATTTTTATGGCAAAAAAACCTGCCATCATTCCATATTCCTCGGATTCAATACAGCACTCAATCAATACCTTCAGCTTTTCTGCGCTTTCCCCACCTCGAATCCGATCCACGAGATAAGGGACATCAACATACACTAAATTCATTCCAACCAACTCGTTCCAAGTTAATATTCTGAAAACACGTCAGTCAAATTGGGAAACACATTCGCCCACTTCCTACAAACTACGCCATCGACGTTTATTGTTTTAATTTGGTCAAAATTTATCCCACGTAATGCTCGTACATCGACGAATGCAATTCGATCCGCAGCCCGTAGTCCGCAATGCCCAAAGTTCGAGCTGTATCTCGCCTATACCAATAACAACTGTCACACGGGCGCGCGTATAAACGCGTCGTGTTCATTTACGTGTGAAAATTTATCTGCGAAACGGTACATATAGTAAAATATTCCTTGGGATTTATTTTGCAAAAGCGTTATACGGCGCTGTCACCTCTCTCGCTCGTTCGCCGGCTCTGCAACCCCCGATATTATTGGGCAATGTACGTTACGCAGAACCCCGTTTCCGTTCGCCTTCGAACCGCAGAGAGCAGTTCAATACGTCCTTTGCCGCTCGCCGATCGCCATCTTTTTAAGTTTCCGGCCCGAAAACCGAGGGTGGATGAGACCGGGCGAGAGAGCGCGCGCATGCACGTGCACCTGCATCGATACCAGTATGATTTTTCCACGCCCCAGTGGTTTCGACGTTAACCTTGTAAGGGAATTTTTCACCCTTTAGTCATCAACTTTTTACTCGCTATTTGTCTTATAGTATCTCTTATTTCTCCCTGGTCTTGTGTAATCTATCCGTTTCCTTCTTTTTGAATCCTGCTGAGAGCTCGGTGTCGCGTGCTGGGTTCGTTCGCAGCTGGATTGGAAATTTTCAGTGCTCGGTTTCGATTTTCGGAGATAAATTTGTAGCAGCTCAATTGCGATCAATTTTTCTGAATTATTTTGATAGAAATTCCTCCATTTTGGATCCCACTGACTTCATGTTCCGAATTGAGGTGTGGAAATATTCAAATGATCTCAAATTACCGGGAAAGAAAATTGCGACCCCTAATTTTAATTTTTGAAGCTTTAAATCTCATTTTTAAAAATTTGGAACCCCTGAAATTTTAGGTACATCCAATTTAATGTGGTATAATTACCTACTTCTGAATTGAATAAAATGTTTGATATTTACCTCTGCAGTACACGAGCCGAGAAAATTTTCAGTCAGGGGTTCTCATCGTGGTTTGAAATTCTGAAATTTTGAATCCATTTCATAAAAAATTGAGATATTCGTTATGAGAACCCCTGAAAATAAATTTCAAATTTTTCAGAAGTTTTTTTGCATCATCAAGGAGACAAAATGTTCCATTAAAAGCACAAAGAAATCACGATTTGAAAAAAAAATCTTCAGAAACCCAGTTTTTTTTCCATATCTAGGGCCAAAGAGAGAAAATGGATCAATATTTTCGTTTGAGACAAAACAGCCTCAAAAATAAAATTAATAATTTTTTTATAGAAAATTCATTTTTTAAGCTATTTAGATTTTCAACATGGTTTGAGCCCTCCCCCCCCCCCCGTTCGAAAATGATAATCAAGCCAAATGATGAGAACTCCTGATTACAAGAATTTTATTTTGAAAATTTACGACGATTTTTTTCTTATTCTAAAATTTTTTTCTACGAGAGATGAAAGGAGAAGAGGGAACAAAATTGGTATTTTTTTCGCAAAAGTTGAATTTTATGCCCTAATTATCGCAAGGACCATTTAACCATAATTACTTTCCAGTCTAACTGTATTTTTATCATCGAACAAACAAAAAAAAAACATCAAACCTTCAGCCATATTAAAAATCCACATCCTAATTCTCCTCTTCCCCCTTCTCCTCCCTTCCCATCCTTCCGAAACCTTAAAAACAATCTTCCAACTTCAAACACGACAAAACACCCATAAACTAACCAACACCGCGCACCTCCTACCTATTCCGACTACGTTAATAAATTTGCATACCCCGAGTAAATTCAAGGAGTAAATACCTAATATTTCGTTAGGGACTAAATTTTGCGGTAATTAACGCGTCAATTCGAGGCAAAGGCGAACCACAACCTCTCGCTTTTCTTCTTCGTATAACCAAGAAAATTTTCTTTTCAAAAGGGAAACCGAATACTGTATTTTTTTTCAGCAAAAAAGCATCCGAGATATTACTCGAGGCGTTTTAAGATTAAAAAAGGTTTAATTTTTGGCCCCCTTATTTTCAAGCAGAAATTCAATCTACGCAACATTTAATAATAAAAAAATGAGTCTGGTTTGCGTATTTTTCCTCTCTTTTTAGCGTTTTTATTAATTTTCAAATAGATATGGGTTTTTTAGCCGCGTGTATACGGATTTCCCTGCTTCCCTGCCTGGCTCGCTGTCTTTCCACGTTCGTTTATTTTTAGGTTTCGCGTTTGGCTGCGGTTGTGTAACGATGAGGATACAGAAGGGGAATATGTATACAAATTGTATTTTTTTTACGAATACATTTTTTTATACTGAGATAATAAGTATGGATTGGTAAACTTGAAAATGAAAAACGTTCTATTCAGTTACAGTTTCAGTTTTCCCGAGAAATATTTAGAAATTGGAGATGTCTGAAAAAATTTCTAAATAAAGTCAACTTCGAAATTCATAAAAATTGAAAAATTTCTATAGAAATATTGTTTATATACCAAAACTTTAGCATAGTTTTCAACATGAATTTTTTTTTCCAGATTAAAACTTTATTAAATCCAAGTTTTTAAAAACGTATAAAATGCTCGAAAATTAATCTACAATATTGAAAAAAAAATTTAATGACCTTCAAAATTTCTACAAAATTTCCATTTTAGGTCAAAAATCCATAAAACAAAAATATGTGGCATTTTGAAAAAAAAACATCAACTCAAAATTTTAACAAAAATTGTTTAAAATTTCAAATTTGAAAAAATTCATCTACAACAGTGAATTTGATTCATCAAAAACCGACAAAAACCCAAAGTTCACATTTGATCTAAATACGGATTTTTAGAAAATTTGTCAATATTGCTTCGTTAAAAATAAAATGAAAAACTGAACAGAAATGTTTTACTGCTAAAGTTGATCAGTTTGCGAAATAGTTTCAAATTTCGCAAAAATAATTTCAACGTTTTGCAAACCTTTCCAAAATTCAAAAATTTTAATTTTACGATATTTTATAGATTTTTAAAAAAATTGTTGAAAATATAAAATTTAATAAAAAATTTTCGGTGGGTGTAAAATAAGCTCTTAAGGCATTATTTGAAAAAACCAACATTTCAATAACCAAAAAATTCAGTCGTATAATTTTTTAATTTCAAAATCCTTCGTTCTTCGAAATTATTAGCAAAATTCATAAACTTATTAAACGGTGAAGGAGACGGTTTCCCAACTGAAAATGTTTTTAGTCCAAAAAATCAAGCTCGAGTCAAAAAAAATTGAGTGACAATTTTTTTTGGAAATTCTTAGTTCAAGTTTGATAAAACATAAAAACTTGTATTTTAATAAAAAAAATTCACTTTAGCTGGAAAGTTACAATTTTTGGAGGGTGAGGAGAGGGAAGGGGGAGTGGGAGAGAAATATAGACAAATCACAGATTAATAATCGGACAATGATGTTTTTCTCAGTTTCTATATTTTTTCAACCTGAATTTCTCTAAAAATAATTCAAAGGTCGAAAAAATGGGAATTTTTTAATAACTTATATTTTTTAAATTTGAATTATCATTTTTCAAGAAAAAAATTAGATTCAGATGACAGGGGAAGGAATAAGTAGGTATAAATAGGGAGCAATTATCAATTTTTTAATCCACAAAATTTCACGATCATTTGTTGTCTAGCATAAAAAAGAAGAAGGGAGAGGAAAAGGCTGAAAATAGAACCCTTCTAATGTGAAACAGAGAAATTAGGAGCAATTTAAATCATTTGAAATCAATAAAAAACTTTTTCAGTGACTGATGATTAGTGCATTTCACTGATTCATCGATAAATTTTTTTTTTCTAATTTAGAGAATTTAATTGAAAAATTAACAATAAAAATTTTCTAAATTTGACCAAAATCACTGGGGAATTTAGGGGAATGGATCTGGGAGGGCTAGGCCCCAGGTTACTTCAGATGTTAATAAGCAACAACAACAACAACAACAACAACAACAACAACAAAGTTTTTTATTACCTAAGAACGAAACAGTAAAACAGAAGCACAAACAGAATCAAACAAGAACGACTGGGCCTAAACACACCTATGGTATGAAATTTGATATGCTAATTTTGAGTCAGTGGAAAATCAAAGTTGAAAAATTGCCTAAAATTTCAATTGAAAAATATTTTTTAATGAAAAAATGAATTGTGGTCCCTGGTCTAGGCTTTTTTGAATAAAAACAAACAAAAAATATTTGCATTTTTCATGAACTTCTAATTTCTTATCAATATCCTATCACTTTTTTCGAAAAAAATTGTTTAGTGAAATGAGATTATTTTCAAACATTAATGAAAACAACGTTAAGTGGGCATTAACACAAACAATTTTTGGGAACTAATTCCATTTTTGAGAGGGTTAAGCCCTCCCAGGACTCATTCAAAATCCCCGTATGGCAAAATTTTTGTCACTGATACAAATGGCCATAATGAAAATAATGTTCGATAGGCATAAACATTGGGGGGGGGGCTAATTCAACTTTTGGGAGGGCTAAGTCCTTCCAGGACTCATTCTAAATCCCCCTATGGCAAAAATTCTTGTCACATTAATTGGCCCGTTGGATTCACAAACCTCATCATATTTTTAAATCAATTAGTATTCAGTTTAAAATTTACATCGCCACAAAAAATCAAAAAGATATTTTTTCACGATTCCGAATTATTTTTTTTCTTGAATGTTCGATCCTCTCCTCAAACTTTTGAATCAATCTCCTTCTCGTCCATCTGAAAAGAAACAGACTGGGTATTCGATTCATTAAATAATTGAAGACGTGCTTTCCAAAGTGGCTCAAGTCAAAACAATAGAAATTTTTTTCAGAAAACGAAAAATACGTTTGTATTGTATGCCTTTGAAGCATTTTTTTCTGCTACCAAACTAAATGTATTGTACAGTGGTATACCAAAAATGTGGTGAAGTCTCGATCTCCAAAAATTTGATCTTTACGAGCTATAACCCTTCAAAATTGACTAAATAATTTTTTTCAAAAATTGACTTAGGTCACTTTGGAAAGTAGGTCTTCAATTATTACTAGGTGCTTAACCATCATATTCACTCCTTTTTTAGAAATTCTTCATTCGAACAGCTAAAATTTGGATTACCTTTGACCATTCTTGCAAATCTGGAAACAAAAATGAAATAAAAATTTAATATCAAAAAATTATCCAAATAGTTCATAAATTATTCGCTAAAAACATACGATTACATATTTTAATGACTTACAGGTTCATTCAGTCTAATGGAACGAACCAAAAAAATCATAAAAATTGAAAATAAAATCCAGCCTCTTTCCCAAATCAAAATATCCTTCTTTCCAAACGACTCAGCATTTCCCAAACCGAACCCTACCAATAAATCAGCTCGGATTTTTCGCAATCTAGCAAAAAACCAAACCCAACCGAACATATTCAAATCAAACAACCACGACAATAGCACACCCCGATCTAAGGAGAAAGTTACACTCTCGTTAAATTCAAATTTCACCCTTTCGTCTGGTGTTTCTCAGCACAAACAATTAAGAATCGACGAATGTACACATATCGAGGATGATGCACAATGAATCAAACGATGAGTACGGAAGGTAGACGTGAAAAGGGATACAGAGACCAATTCGGACCGTAAAGAATAAAAAAAAGAAGACAACTCGCGTATAACTTACGTAACAATGGAAAAAAGACGAGGAAACCCCCGTAAGCCAAGGGTGTGCGTGTATTTTAGTATACGGAAATAGTCTCTTCTGGAAACGACGCTGCGAGGGGGTAAAGGCGTATTCGGCTACATTTCACATTCTAATACAAATGAATTGCGCATTACGCTTAACTGCCCCTTTTCAAAATAAACATTCAGCCCACTTTGGTCACGACCTCCTGCAGGGGGTCGAATGAGTAGGCTTATCCTTCACCACCCTGTATTTTTACCGCTTCGATCATCGGTTTTTTCATTATGTAAGGAGAAAAAATCACTTGCATATCGAATAAATGTTGGAGAAATTGTAATCGTATTACATTCTTGAAAAGGAGACCAGCTCGAGATGATATTTGAGACGAAATGGTAGAGAAAAAAGGTCAATCGAAGGGATTTCTTACGGGTGGTCACAAACAGGTGATGATTTCTTCTCCTACACCAAAGGTAACCACACTTTTGGGTATACCGATCGAAAATTACTGGGGACATGTTTTCGATAATCTCCTTCCCCCGTCCCTCGTCTCTCGTCCTTTCGTCGATTTATAAAAATTAAAACTCATTCTGGCGTGAAATTCGGTACAGAGTAAAATGATGGAAAAAAATCCAAACCAAACGTACATATTTGTCATGTACGAAATGAATAGAGCGAAATTATAACGTAAATGTATTATCTATGCTGCGTCGAGTATTCGCTATCATCATCACCATCATGGCTGCGCTGGTACAACGTGGAAAAATCTGATTGACGTAACCCTTGCGATTTTTTCTCATTTTTCCTTCACGTTACTTCTTTTGTCTTTCTCGTCGGGCGCTCATTACTTTTACCACTGTCATTTCCACAACCTATAGTTTTTTTTCCACCGAGCTCCCGATCAAAGGGTGCATTTTCAATTGATTAATCAGTTATACCGAATTGTCTGGTATTTCATTTTTCTGTCTGAATGCACCCGCGCTTGATTAAACTTTACGCGCCGCGCCGCCTATACGTTCGAAAAAGAAGACAAAAAATACCAAATTGAATTTTTGGTTTCGCGTTCGACGACGCGAGAAGGGCACAAAGGGAGGAAGCGTGCTGCGGCGACGCGACCGACGCGACGTTGGTTGAATTATAACTTCATTTTCGCGCCAGCTTATGGCGAAATTCTATTTAGTCGATGGTGTTAGCGAATCAGGTTTTGGAGAAAATCGGGGTTGGGGTATTTATTATGGGATCAGGTTGATTGGATCGAGTTGATTTTTTAACGAGATCGAATTCAGGAATTTCGAGTTGATCGGTGTTGTAGAAAGGGAGCTTCGAAGATGAATTTCAAATAATTTCAGAGGTACTGGGTACCTATTTGAATTTTTATCGAGCCGGGTATTCGATTTACACAGCTCAAAGAAGCCCACGCATATTTTTAGCGTAGGTCTACCATATATTCTATTTATGGCTCTACCTCGGTCATCAAAAGAAAAAAATTCTGAAAATTATAACCTGAATTTTTTTACCGCATAAGTTTAAGGTTTGAAAGGGAAAATTCTTTCTATAGAGGTTGGAAAAAATCCGCAGATCAAACACGAGAAAAGTTGAAATTTCATTCGATGAAAAAATTGATAGGAGTTGTCATTAAAAAAATTAATTCATTAAATTTGCGAGTAATTTTTTTGGTTGTCTTTGATTCGAGACTTTTTTCGTTGAAATGATACAGGCTCTCCCCCTCCCTTCAAAATAAAGAAGAATATCAAATTTCGGATGAAAATATATCTTCTTGTATGGCAATTCAATAAATTACTTCACGACCCCCCTCCCTTTCTCCTCCCCTTCCAATAAAAAATAATATGAATTTTAAAATTACTTAGTAGTGCTTCTGCGTAGATAATATTTTTCAAGACCTGACATTTAAACAACAAATTTTATGACCCCCCCCCCCCCTCCATCCCAAAAATAATAAGAATAAGAATAAAAATATTGAAGTTTGAGACCTGAATTTTCTACAACAGAAATGCAAATTGAGTAAATTTTACTATTTTTCAAATGGAAGTAAGAACCTTTCCATATTTCTAACCCAAAAAGAAATTTAAAAAGCTAGATACGAGTAAAAATGTTGAAAATGTTTCATTCCGAATCAACTTTTCAATAAAAAAAAACCACTTCAAGCTAAGACCTTTAGTAAGGTGTTTTTACATCTAATAAAATTGACAATAATGAACTACGAATTTTAGAATGTCAAATCTTTTTACAAAAGTCAATTCTGATTTTATTTTTTGAACATTGATCACCTGCCATCAACTATTAGGGCATAATCATTTTTCAAATTCGTTTTTTAAACGCGGAAAAATACAGAGCATTGAATTTTTTTCAAAATTTGTAATATCCAATTCAAAAATTTGGAGATTGAAAAAAATTTAATTTAAAAAAAGACAGGCATTTCCCTTATATCATAAGATTTTCGACACGACAATTCTTATTATAAAGTGTAGGTACATTGCATAGGCACAATCTAGTTTTTTTATGGAAGAAATCCATATGCATTTCATTCTTCAACCTGATACATACGTTTCTAGATTTTTTTAATGAAAAAACACTTACATATGAATAACCCTAAGTAAACTGCCAAATATTTCAATGATTTTAGAGTAAGTAAGTTTTGTTTTTTTCATTTGTGAAATTTAGTAGGTACCCAAATACCAATTTTTTCTAATAATTGCCTACCAAGTAATACGTTTATAATGAATTTGTCACAAGAAATAGTTGAAATCAGACCAGAGGTAGTAGATTGTCCCCAAAAATACCAAAATTGCCATTTCAATCAGAAAACGTACCCATGTTTCAGATCGAAAAATTTTTAAAAACGATAATTTGATGAACTTTTGGTCACTTTTTTAAATTTAAAAAATTTTGTATTCTGAGCAAAAAATTTTGAATAAAAGTAAGTATATTTTAGCGAAAAAATTTGAAAATTATTCGCAAGCCAAAATATTTTTGATTTTGAGCTTCCCTCCAAGTACTGTCAAGTTCAATTCTTCTCTAGGTGAGAAATTGAGTTTGAATCTTTTCAGGCTATTTGTAGAGAAATTCAATTATACTAATTTAGCAGTAACTCAATTCTGTCTATTTCAATCAATCAGTTTTAACAGCAAAGCAGTGAAATTAACTGAACAAAATTTTCAGAGGAAAAAACACCAGTTGAATCGGCTGAGTGAAAAAAATTACTGAAATTTTGGTAGTTTTCTAATAGTCCAGTCATTTTAGGATTTCACCCCAAAAAATTCAATCCTGATTTTTTTTTTCGTATTTTACGTTCGTAATGGTCCACTAAACAACATACTATAAACACCTCGAAAACCCTCCGCAGCCCCCAGAAGAGGGGTTAATGTCTTCTGAAAACAGGTTTTTCGTGAATATCTGCTCAAAAAAGCCTCAAAATTTAAAAATAGTTATGAACAATCTTGTTTTACGTATAATTTCCTATCGAAAGGGTTCTTTTTTTTCAAAACCACTCACTTCCTTTATCAAAAATTAAGGGTAAAAAACACTTATTTTTCAACAATTTACTGTATTTTTTTTTAAATTCTAAACTTTTGTGAATATCTTCTAAAATAAGTCTCAAAATGGGAAAATAGTTAGGTATGAACAATCTTGTTTTACGTGTAATTTTTTATCAGAAAGGTTCGTTTTTTTCTCAAAAATGCCTACTTCATTGCCCAAAAATTAAGGACTAAAAACGCATATTTTCCAATATTTTCAGTATTTCTTTGAAATTATTGAAATTACAACTGAAAGTACCCAAAATTATACCAGTGAAGAGTATGAAGTTGTTTTCTTTAAAAAACCAAAAGGAGCTTCGGAAAGACAGAGGCAAAACTCAGAATTTCGCGTTGTATAAATTTTGTTCAAAATTTTGGTAATTTTTTCCAAAAATAGTCGCCAAAGCTTCGAGTTTTTTCTCTGCCCTCTCCGAACCACCAAAAATTATGCAAATCGAAATTCTGAGTTTTACCTCTGTCTTTCCGAAGCTCCTTTTGGTTTTTTGAAGAAAACAACCTTAAAATCGTATTTGGCATGCCAATAAACCTCATTTCTGACCATGCCCTACTAGCATAAGAAAAATACTCTTCACTGGTATAATTTTGGGTACCTTCAGTCGTAATTTCGATTATTTCAAAAAATACTGTAAATATTGAAAAAAAACACGTTTTTTAACCCTCAAGTTTTGGGCAAAGAAGTGGGAGTTTTTGAAAAAAATGGTCCTTTTTGATAAGAAATTACACGTAAAACAAGATTGTTCATAACTATTTTCCCTTTTGAGACTTATTTTTAAAAATATTCACGAAAGTTTAGAATTTTTTCAAAAAATGCTGTAAATTGTTGAAAAATAGGACGTGTTTTCACCCTTAATTTTTGGTAAAGGGAGTGAGTGTTTTTGAAAAAACGAAAAAACCTTCTGATAGGAAATTATACGTAGAACAAGATTGTTCATAACTATTTTTGCTTATTTGAGAGGATATTCACGAAAACCGGGGTTTCACCAGACATTAAGTAACCCCTCCTCTGAGGTTACGGAGGGTTCCCGGGGTGTCCATTTTAGTATGTTGTTTAGTGGACCATTACAAGCGTAAACTACGAAAAAAATTAGGATTGAATTTTTGAGGGTTAGTGAAGTTATATTTTTTATAGGTAGTGAATTTTGCATTAACATGATTCTGACGATTTCATTCAGTCATCTTCACTCAAATCTGACTTCAAGCCAGTGAGAATTGACTAATTCGAATTAAAAGAGTAGGAATGAGAATGATAGGACCAAAAAAGAAAAAAAAAACAATTTACTGAGTGTACTTTATAGGACATTCTCTTTACCACGTATCTGCGACAGATGTGAGTTTTATGGATTTTTCAAGAACATAAATTTTTTATTTAAAGGGAGAGGAGAGAGGAGGATACAAAGTATTCAATTCGAACTTACGAAGAAAATTTCTGTTAAAATTACGATCACTTTACGAAACTTTTACTCGGAAAGGAATCGAAGTTTTATTAATTTTTCTAGAGAGGGAGATTAAAAATACACATTTCCAATTCTTTTCAGACTTTTCCATAAAAAAAAAAAATGTTATTTCATCATTTTCAAACGTTGAACATTGAACCTAATTTTCCCAAGTAAAAACAGTAATTTTACTACCATCGGAGAGCAAAATACTCTCTACTTCCTTTCGTTGCATCTCAAAACTTTTATTTGTATATTTTTACACCACCCTTAGTTTACTAAACTTCCACCTCCCCATAGGAAAACTTTTAGAAAACTATTACAGGTAGGAGGTAAAAATTGCTCGAAAATTTCATCGAGTACGACCACCGAACCAAAACACCGATAAATTCTTCCCTCTTCGTCCGAAATTTCTTTATTTCTGGTATTTTCGTGGTTTTGTTTCAAATCTACGTTTCTAGACCGACTTCGACTCCCCTCATGTATAGTAATTCGGTCCGAGGCGCGTTGGCGAATAAATTATATTTATGCGAGTCACCAGTTCATTAAAAGTGTAACTCGCGAATACGACTCGCAAAATGGTAAATTTCGGTTTTATTGTGGCGGTTGGCACAATAAAAAGATACGCTTCGGAATCGAGGGTGCATAATTATACTCGGAAATTCTCCGGCCTTCGGTATCTTGCCGAGGAGCTGGCAAACCCGCCTATAATTCGCCCCCCGAGTAAAGAGTTATTTCGCTCATAATTCTGTCCATATATTACCCCCTCCTCCCACACCCCCGTCCAAGGAAATCATTATCTCTATCCGCGACCGAACTGCGAAAACAAAATCTATAAATAAAAAATACTTTCTAGATGAGATTTTTATCGAATCGCGGATTCTGCTCGAAAAATTATTAATTCGTTTTTCAAGTGTACCAGAGGTTGGGATCTGGGATGAGGTGGCGGAATCCGGGGAGGTTTCTTAATCTTGTACTTGTGTACGGGAATTTGTTCGCTTTTTTTTCTTCTATTATCTCCGCGTTCTGTATATTCTTTGCAATAACGTAAGAGGTTTTTTCTTTTTTTTCCTGTCTAATTCGTATTTATTTTCACAAAAGAGAATACCTAGTCTTTTTCTTTTAGCTTTTTCGGGAAATAAAATTACGCGAAACACGAGTTTCTCTCGAACAGCACTCGAGGATGAAAGTAAGCGTTTCAATTCCACTTAAAAATAGATTCCTTTTCGAGACTTTTGTTAAGCTGAGATGAGTTCTTTTGTTAATATTATTACCGGGTACGTATATAGCTCGGTATTCGGAAGGCGTGTATTTTTTTGTGTACCTACGACACAATCTGTTTGTTGAAAATTTTTATATAAAAGTTCACCTGGTGACAATATTGTTGTTTGGTGGTTTTTTTTGTCGAATTTCGCATCGCGCCGCCTCAGCATCTACTTAGCGATATTTTTAAACCCACTGCGAATTTATAACAAACGCGTCAGCGTGCGGAGTAGTATTAGTACATGTAAGCAGCATCGGTTATAATCAACACAAATGGTTTCCAGTCGGTTTCTCTCGAAGAATACACTTAAATAAAGAATTCTCAGATTATTAGAGGGGCTGTTAACCCATCGGCTCACTCAGCTCCTGCATACGCGGTTTTGTCACATCCTTTTAATCAATCTGATTAACTTAAATATATTAACGTGTTCCATTCGAATGCGAATTATCAAAGCTGTATCAATTTTAAAAAGCTTTGTCCACATCGCCACCGAAAAAAAATTATTCGTATTGTGTCGCATTTTCAGAGGCGTACACGTACAAATATGGCGGTCGAAGCACTCGTCGGTAGTGATGTAGGCGTGAAGAGAGGGGTTTAATTTTTTTCCTAATGATAGGGCTTTCCCGTTTCCCTCTGTGATGCGAAATGATGAAAAAACTACCTCGTCGAGTATCGAAAAAAAATTCACCGACGAGTTTTTAGCTGCTCGTTGAACCGTGTATTATTAATTTTTAATATATTCTCTTTTTTTTGCGAAGGTAATATAAATTAAAATTTTTTCCACCTTTGATGACGAAGAGAAAAAAAATCGAAAATTGGCAATTTTTGCCGTTCGGGATGCTTTGAAAATTTCGTTTGAGCGAATTTTTCGCGTTTTTTGTGTAATTAAAATGTGTTTTTTGTGTTTCGAAAAAGCACGATGAACTCGAACTAGGAAGCTTGGGTGAGGCGAAAGAACGTTTCTGTAGGTGAAATGGTTAAGAGTGGGCCTCGAAGTGGTCGAGGGTTCCAATGTGGACGAATAATTTTTAAAATTGGTAATTTATTTTGAATGTATTTTGATATTATCGTTATATTTTGAAACACTATGTTAATAAAAATTTTGAAATTTTTGAGAAAGTTAATTGTAGTGTAAAATTGACTTTATTAAGTATAGTGAGGGAGAGGCAGAAGGGAGTAAATTATCATAGAGTTTGATGAAAATTCACGGGACGATTTTTTATTTCAAAATTACGCTGTCTGAAGTCCTAAAGATTTGAAAAATTGGGAAAGCAAGTTGTTTAACAAAAACTAATACAAAAAAAAACACGCCTAAGTAAAATCGCTTATTCACTACAGCATTGCTGTAGTACTACTAACGTGTTCAATTTAATTCTCAATTTTAAAGATTATTAGACGTGCTTAATCGTATTTTGATTTTTGGAAGCTATGTAATTTCGAACTGATTTGTTGACATTTCATGACATTTAGTTAAACCAACCTCCTGAATCCAGGAATTTTGGCCTATCAGGCTCCTTTTGTTTTGTTTTGTTTGGTGGGGCCGTGGGGGGGGGGGGGGGGTAGTTCTCGAAAATGGTGAGAGATACAATAAAGTTTTAACCCATTTGATTAAAAAATTGTTTATTTTATCCGTGAAAGTTAAAACAAGGAAGAAATAAGGGAAACAATAATTCTTTCAAAATAACTATGTAGGTACTGGGTACTACTAAAACTAATTTTTGTGTGACTTTCCTCTTTTCATGGTACTTCTCATACTATTTGTGAATTTTTTTGGAATACTTACCTTTCACTTAATTAGATGTGACTTTTGTACCATGTCACTTAATTGAATGGACCTTTTGGGGTTGTAAATTGATTGTAGAGGACTTTTGTGACATGCAACTAGATTGAACGTGACTTTTGTGACGTGTCACCAGATTAGATGTGACTTTTGTGACATGTTACTGGATTGAGTGTGACTTTTATGACATGTCACTCAACTAGATGGACTTTTTGTGATGAGTCAATTGATTGTAAAAGATTTTGTGATATATCCCTAGATTGGAGGTGACTTTGGTGACATGTCACCAGATTGGATGTGACTTTTGTGATGTTTCGCCAGATTGGATATGACTTTTGTGACGTGTCATTGGATTGGGTGTGACTTTTTTGGCGTGTCACTCAATTGGATGGGCTTTTTGTGATGAGCCAATTTATTGTAAAGGACTTTTGTGATATATCCCTAGATTGAAAATGTCATAGTGACCTGTAACCAGGTTGAACGTGACTTTTGTGACATATTACTTGATTGGGTGTCTTTTTTGAGGCGTCACTCAATTAGATGGACCTTTTGTGATGAGTCAATTGATTGTAAACGACTTTTGTGAAATGTCACTGGATTGAATGTAACTTTTGTGACGTGTCACCATATTGGATGTGACTTTTGTAATGTTTTGCCAGATTGAATATGACTTTTGTGACGTGTCACTCAATTAGATGGACCTTTTGTGATGAGCCAATTGATTGTAAAGGACTTTTGTGATATATCCCTAGATTGGAGATAACTTTGTGACCTGTCACTAGATTGAATGTGATTTTTGTGACGTGTCACCAGATTGAATGTGACTTTTGTAATATTTCGCCAGATTGGATGTCACTTTTGAGACGTGTCACTGAATTAAGTGTGACTTTTTTGGAGTGTCACGCAATTAGATAGACCTTTTGTGATGAGCCAATTGATTGTAAAGGACTTTTGTGATATATCCCTAGATTGGAGGTGACCTTGTGACCTGTCACTAGATTGAATGTGATTTTTGTGATGTGTCCCCTGATTAGATGTGACTTTTGCGACATGTCAGTGGATTGTTATGGCTTTTATCGCATGTCGTTCAACCAGACGGACTTTTTGTGATGTGCCAATTGAATGTGGAGGACTATTGTGATATATCACTTGATTGAATGCGGCTTTGTGAAATGTCACTAGATTGAATGTGACTTTTGTGACGTGTCACTTAATTAGAGTCACTAGATTGAATGTGACTTTTGTGGCGTGTCACTTAATTAGAAAGGACTTTGTGATGTCACTTGATTAAAGTTGACTTTTGTGACGTCACTTAATGTGGCATTTGTGACATGCCATTTGGTGTTACGATTGCGATATGTCACTCAGGGTGACTTTTTGTGAAATCTCACTTAGGGCGACTTTTGTGAAATCTCACTTAGGGCGACTTTTGTGAAATGTCACTCGGAGTGACTTTTGTGAAATGTCACTCGGAGTGACTTTTGTGAAATGTCACTCGGAGTGACTTTTGTGAAATGTCACGCAGACTTCAGTAGGTACACAGTTCGTAAAATGTAACTCAGT
The DNA here is from genome assembly GCA_033439095.1 of Pseudococcus viburni. Lineage (NCBI taxonomy): Eukaryota > Metazoa > Arthropoda > Insecta > Hemiptera > Pseudococcidae > Pseudococcus > Pseudococcus viburni. Next base: position 542,172 of record JAVBJF010000172.1, read on the forward strand.
GTGACATTTGTGACATGTTACTTGGTGTGTCATTTGTGACATACCACTTCGTGTGACATTTGTAACTTGTCATCAACTTGATATAACGTTGCGACTTTCCTCTTTCTAAAACCAGCATCAACATGGGGGTGTGGGAGGGGCCGTGAGCAGAGATGTAAGGTATTTTATTCACGTATAATACAGCTGTATAATACACGTATAATACAGTATTATACAAAAATAAAATACCGTATTATACCGTATAATACATATTTTATTAAATTTTGATCAAAATCCCCTGAAAATCAGTGTGTGCTTGAAGAAATTTCGAAAAATTAAAAATTTTATGTAAGTTTGAGACATTTTTAATGATAATTTTGTAATTTTCGGTATTTTACCCCATTATTATGCGCTCATTTCCTCTGCACATGCGCACAGTGGAAAAATAGGGTTGGAGTGGGAGTTTGAGTTAGAATAAATTACCATTAAAATACCGTATTATACGGTATTATACGTATAATACCGCCGTATAATACCGAAAAAATAAAATACCGTATTTTTACATCTCTGGCCGTGAGAAATTAAAGTTATCCTCTCGAGACCGTTTCTAATTCTAATGTTACCTATTTTATCACCAAAAAAAAAAACAAAAAAAAACCACGAGGAACTTGGGATCAGAATTTAGAATCTGTAAATGTTATCACTCTATCAGTGACGTCGGAAGCTTTTTTTCGGGAGGGAACAAAATTGTGTAGGAAAACTTTGAAATACCAGAAAGATGGGGGGGGGGGAGGAAGCTTTCTTGTGCACTGTTGTCTCAGGAAGATCATAAAATTGTGATTTAAATTGGATTTTTTAAGTCCAAAAATACTTTTTTTTCACGTTTTAATGCTTCGAAAATCCCTATTTGATGAAATTGAGGAGGGGGAGGGGAAGGGGGTGAAATGTGCCCCTTGTACCCTATTTTCCGACGCCACTGCACTCTGAAATCCGTTTCTCAAGTTTTTTTTTAGACTCCTACTCCAATCTATGACTTCCTAGGATTTCCGCGAGTTGTGGAACAAAACCAGGGTTGCCTATTTCAGAGGCTCGTCAAGTCACTGATTATCACTCATTCCAGGACAATGCCAAATTACAAAACATCCCTGAATAAAGTTGAAAAATAGTGACTTGTTTCATACACCACGTCATTTGTTAAACTACCTACGTATTCGTGACCATTTTTTTCAGCCACGTCACTTGTCAATTCATTTTTAACTTGCACTTGTGCCATGTCACTGATCATGAGATGAACGAATTAAAATAATATATCTCGTAAATTTTCTTCTAAAAACTGAAAGGAAGGAAAGCTTGAGGTACTTTCAACACGAATGAAGTATGGTTAAATTTTTTTTCGAATATTGCAAGCTACAAAAAAGCTTTTTCCAATGGAAAAAAATGTTTACTGAAATGGAAATTTTTGGCATGAAAACAAACTTAGGGTACATGAACACGAATAAAACATTTTTTTTAGTCAACTTATGCTACCATTTTTTCCAATTTTTAGAGACAACATACCCAGCTAATAATTCATTAGAAGTCGAACGAATATATTCAGAAGCAAATGCTAATCGACCAAAACACAAATTTAGCGAAAATTTTGAATTTTCTCGAATCTTATGCAACTCTTAAAACCTATGCAAATGGGTGATTTTTTTTACTTCGGAATGACTCGCGTATCTCACACTCAATGGCATACCGCACATACACCAACACCCCAGCACCATCCTTATCCAGCCCAAGCTTGCCAGTGGTACTTCGGTGTAAGATAAATGGTCTACGGAATCGGCCAGCGATAGAAATCCGATCGAAAACACACGATAATGTTGTCACGGACACTCGCGGTTCTTGAATACGGAACCGGTGGCCAAGCCACATCATCGCTATTGATGATGAATGAGTACCTCTAAATTAGTCGTATGGTGTACGCGAGCACGGCATAAGCGTGTGTGCATTTGTCGAAGATCGTTCTTCATTCAGATTGTGCATTAGCCCGGCTGAAACGAATCCGATATTAGGGATAAAACGAGCGGGAAATGTGCCCCCTCGAAAAGCCGCCCTTAACACAATTAGCCCGGACCCGCCGCGCTCGCCTCGTTACCTTATTACATCATATACGGCGTGTTTGCTTCTCTTGTTAAGTTACATCTTGGAACGGCAGTTATTACTATCCGTTATATGTGTACATTTCTCATATAATTTTACTCTCGGACGGTTTCATTCGATTTGCAATAACAAACGTTTTTCCAAAGAATATTATTAATTGGATATGCCGTTTCCCTACAGCTCTCTAACCCGTATTCGCGTGTAGGCCTATCGTTCTAAATTCGTGTATTGCAGTATGTGCCATCCTCATCATCATCATTGTTATCGTACTCATTTCGCTTGTATATTTACTTATATATTATAATTTTCGCCAATATTTTCACCTCCCCTGCCCCTCCTCTCACCCTTTCTGTGTCATTGGAGCGATGAGGTTTCCAATACTTGATATTATACAGTTCTGATACTTGTGAAGGATTAACAAGTCACGGTTTGTGAAACAATCGGTCAGTGCTGTAGCGTGACACGTACCCGGTATGGTGCACTAATCACCGGAAAATTTGCTCGTTCTGAATGATCGGTTGGGTGGTTAATTTACAATGTTGTAAGGGTGCGTGCGGCGTGCAATACTGAAAGAGAATCTGAGGTGAATGTTCAATTTAAAGGTGTCTTCGAGTTTTACTTCAGTTCAAAAGTGTCATTAATCATTATCAATGACGATTTCTTTTTTGGATTATTCCATTCCGCATGAAAAAATAAAATGATACAGGGCAGTGGCGCGGGGTAGCGAAGTATTTTTTCTGGTGTGGGGAAGGGGGAGGGGGAATGCGACGTTTTCGATTTTTCCAACTTTGAAACTGAAATTTGACAACTTTAGAGATGAAATCATAAGCGCGTCAAGAAATTGTTCGAGGGAGGGGCTGAGAATTCGAATAAAAAGGGTGAGGGGGTAAATGGATTTGAGCAAAGGAAAATTGATTTACTGAAAATTAGTGATTTCTCACTGATATTTCAGCCAAGTCAAAATTATTGATTCTTCCTGACAAATTGGAATTGATTGAGAAATCAGACATTTTTGACTGAAAGACCAGTGAAAAATCATTAGCACCTTTTTCACATTTTTGAAATAAAAAAATCTCCTTTCCGAGCTTGAGGGAGGGCTCGAGCCCCTAGAGCCCCCTGGGTGCGCTTATGGATGAAATGAATTTGAAGGAAAATTTTGTTTTTGTAAAATAGTGTCGTAAAGTGTGCAGTGATGTACCGAAGTCTAAATATTGAATTGAGTGGGCAAAATATCAGAATTTCCGTCTCGATTTTTGAAAAATTTTGAAAATCAATTTATTTAGGTACGAAACAGACTTGACTTGGGGGGGGGGGTAGGGATGGATGGGGCAAATTTGCAGACTGAACTAAATTTTTTGACCACTTCTCTCTCACATTCAATTCATTGCTTTTCCCCGAGTAATTTCATTGTATGTAGTTGGACAAACCTACGAAACGGTGTTTTTGTCTCGAACGAAGCAAAGGTGAAAAATTTCAAGAAAAATGATAATATTTCTTTAATAAATTTTGTAGCTTCAATGTGTATGTGATAAAAATGAATTTGGCTCGAGCGAAAATTTTTGAAAACTTTAAGTTCAAGGCGCAATAAAACAATGTTTTAGATCAATAAACTTGAATAAAAAATTGGCCACTTTTATTTCGAAATTATTGAAGGAGAAATAATATGACGCCGAGCGCAGCGAGGTCAACGCTTTAAAAAAAAATGATTTTCAAACATCGAAAATAATAAAAAAATATAATAGGTAAAATTAGTCGAAATAATTTTGAGGAAAAATACGAAAAAAATCACTTTTGTAGGATTTAGATAAAATGCAAAAAGGCTGAACGCAACGAGGCCAGTTTTTGAAAATTTTAGAACAGGGAGATAATTTCAGAGTTGGATTGTAATTTTTGAAAAATGGACGTTTTCCCATGAAATTTTTCTTTTTTTGATAAAATTTTCCAACTTTTTTCATTTGAGATGAAATTGTCAAATTTTTCTACTAGCATTGGGGTGAGTCGTTCCTCCCCCCCCCCATTCGTTACGCCCCTGATACAGGGTAATTGGAAACCATATAATTGACACACTTTTTATTAATTTTTCAAACCAAAATTGCGCGTTTGTCTTTTTCCAAAAGTTTCTCGAGGACGTAACAACTCATAGGCTGAAAAATTTGACCAGTGGGAATAAGAAAATTGTCAAGTAAATTTGATTGCCTCAGATAGGGAATTAAATACGTTTTTTTTCGTATAATTCGAGATGAATTTTTCAATACAATTAAAAAGGAATACAAAACGAGGGTAAAAATTGAAATAAAACAAAAACACGTATACTTTTTGTTTTTCGTTTTCAGCAAAAATTTATTTTTCTTCGAGTCTTTGTAAAATCATGACTGTGGCTTAAAATCAAAGGAAGAGGGCAAAAAATGAAAAATTTCTCATTTACGAATTTTTTTACAGATTTTCCACCTTACCAACCAAAATTTTCTAAATTAAAAAAAAATTCATCAAACGATTACAAAAGCATATTTATTGTCAAAAACATGATGAAAATTTAAATTTATAATTGGTTATTTTTTTGATTCTGATTCTAGAGATAATCATTGATTAAGCTTAAACGAAACAAAATCAAAAAAAATTCATGGAAAAAGACACCAGAAATTTTTTTTACCATTTTTCAATAAATTTCAAGTCCTAAAAAAAATCTGGACAAGGAGTAATCGTTTTGTACACTTTTTTTTCGAAAATTCAAGAGAGGATAGCTATAGAAAGTTGTGCTTAGACATCAAAACGATGAGTTAAAAGTTTTTTCATCCTTGTGATTTCATATTCACTTCTCCCCAACTAACAATGAAAATTTGAAATTTTTTTCATAAATGGGTTTAGTATTGATGTCTTTACCCAAAAATTCCACTGGCATCCATTTTCAATCATTATGCTATTTTTCAAGGGTCCTTGAAAAATTTCACTTTTTTGTGTTTTTCTTTTTAAATATTTAGTAAAAAATTTTCCCTGAAATGATATTACTATGAATACTTATTTTAATCAATCAAAATTATCGACTGCGCGGCGATGTTTTATTATCAACTTCCGTTCAGACCATTTTTTCAAAAATTGAAAAAAACACGAAAAATTGGCAGCGATGATTTTTATGGGCTAAAATAATCATATTAACTCATTTCAGGAGAATTTTTTTATTCAATTTTTTTACTGAATATTGAAAAAAAATGGGAATTGGTATTTTTTTAGGGACCCCTGAAAAATAAGACGATGATGAAAAATGGGTACCAATGGTAATTTTGGGTAAAGACATTCATACTAAAACCATTTTTAAAACGAATTAATTTTTTTAAATTTTTTGAAGATAAGTCAGATAGATTTTTAGAGTTTGGCGAGAAGGAGCAAATTTGGAGTCAGGGGAGTGAAATTAATACCATGTTATTTTAAGGTCTAGGTACCACTTTCTATCTGCTCTTTTACAACTGAATATACCTGCTGAAATCAGAAATTTTTATTTTTAGGATTTTTTGAAACCAATCCTGAATGTTGATTTGAACAGACTTTAGCTGTTTTGAAAACTGGAATTTTTATTTGTTTTTTATAACCTTTGACTGAATAGTGAAATAACTTAAAAATTTCAAAAATCATAATCTTGGATGATAGGATAATACAAAAACTCAGGAAGCTAAAGTAGATAAATAAGCCCCAGTTTCAAAATTGAAATATTGAAACTTTACGAGTAAGTAATTTTTATTCATCCACCTCAGTTCTTCATTTTTAGCCATTTTTAAAATTCATTTCAGCATCATCGGTTTAATTTCTCAATGCCACCAATATATAACTCCTTTTCAAAAATGAATCATAAAAACATGGCCAACTACCCCTTCGAGATTTTCACCACCAAAATATACAAATCCACCACACACCAATCCTATCCAGCCATCACTTTCAACCACGACCTTCTCTGTTACAGGTGTCTTCCATAAACCGCGTACTCCGAAACCTAGCAGCTCAAAAAGAACAACAAGCAACAGCGGCTCAAAACGAATCGGTCTTCGAGAAGCTGCGAATGTTCAACGGACAATCGCCCGGCTGGTCGTGGTATCCGGGAACGACGCCAACAGCAGCTCACTTCGGATTACCTCACAATCCCACCTCATCATCGCACCCTCCCGGACAAACGGTTAAAGAAGACATAATCTTAAAAAGAGGTAAGCCCGCAGATTCCTCGACAAACCCCATTATCTGGTTAAAATTACATTACCATTTTGTAATATCGAAGCCTCCAAACATGGTTTTTTCTCGTGTAAATTCGAACGAGGAAAAAAAAACCGAGCGCAAAAACAAATTTGAATTTTTCCCATTTCGGAATTTTTATGAGTTTATTTCGGATGGAAACGTCAAATGCAGACGCGTTACTCTACCGACGACGTAGAAATAAAATAAAAAAAAAAAAACGAAAATAACATCCGAAATAGGAAAAAGAATCTTATCAATTACTTTTTCCTTTAAACTTTTTTTTTCCTCTTGGAATCTTGTTTTTCTTCTTTTTCGAGGTTTTTCCCTTTTTTCCCCCTCCTACTCTATCGTATGTACTGTATCTTCGTCTCGGTTCGCATTTTTGCTGTTTTTTTCTCTCCTTTACTTTTTTTTCCTCTTTCGAGACCGCGTTGGCCCGCCATTTTTCTGATATGCCCGAAAAACTGAATCGTTCTGCAATGTGCTATTCCACTTTGCTGCACATTACCCTTGGCTGCGAAGCAATTTCTCCGCACACAAACGTACCTCTACCTATACCATATACGTTCACCCGACAGCTAAGCTAACCCTATACGAGAAATTCCCTCGTACAATTTTCCTCCTCGTTTTTTTTCTTATGCTTTTTTCCTTCTTTTTCTTTTTCTTATACACGTATACGTGCTTGTACTGTAGTATTTTTACGAATATACAAATCTTCTTTTTCTCATTTTTCGTCGGCCGCCGCCACCGCAGCAACGTCAGCTTTGAAAATTATTTTATACGACGATTTATAAGACTGCGGTTGGGAAATTTATAGCACCACGACCGCTCCGTTATATCTATAGTTCGACTAGTCGTAATGTATTAACGAATCCGGTACATCTGAATTTTATAGCGTCGCAAATTTCGCCCCCATTCCTGCATCTAAATCCACCTAAAAGTCGACCCAAACCCGTACGAAAATAAAACCCTGAAAAAATTCAAATCACCGCGACTCATTTGTTTTTACGTACGTAAGTTTTGGGTTTCGGGTAATCGTAACTTTTTCGCGAATGGCCTACAAGAAACACATCGTAAAGTTTATAATCCTTTGCGACGAGTTGGTAAATTGTATAAAGAAATTGTGTTCGCGTTATGGCGTAACTCGGCGGCGCGGTAGCTCTGTTCTCGTGTATTATATTGTTTTTCAACCGTCGTCGTCGTGGTTAGCTGGCGTATATAAGAAAGAAGACTTTAAATTAATCGTAGGTAAAAGGTAGCTCGTAAAGTTTAATTACATATGTCGGGGTAAAGTTTAATAGTTTCGGAATTGTTTTACTTTTTCCAAGATTCTTCCCTTTTTCCGACGTCTTTTATTAGCGTATTCTAAGGATAATGTTCGGTATGGTTGTAGAATTTGCGATTTCGAATGCGGGTGAATTTGTCGAACGAGGGATGGCTAAAATTTTACGAATTGGGTGGTTCGGGTCGACTTGGGAGGGTCTAGGGTTGAACTGATGGTGAGCTAGAGTTCAAGATGAAGAGGGTTTGTAATTTTTTAATATTTTTCAACAAAATAGTCTAGGCAAATTGGGCAAAAAACAACATTTCAGGCCAGCAAAGCTTTTATGGCGGAAAATTGTCGAGAGAGGTCCCCTGAGTAACCCCTAAGAGTTACCTGCCCCCAGACCCCTTGCTATTTTTTTTTATGGGGTTCCGTCTTCTAAAAAACAGTTTTTCGCTTCTATCTCCTGTGGATTTGATTTTGTGTTAATAATAGCTCAGTACTTTTTTGTTTAATAGTAAATTTCTAGTATTTTTTGTATAAACATTTTTTTTGTACGACCATTAGCAGAGGAGATAGAGAGCCCTGAAAGAAGGTATCTTGACCCTCTCACCCTCCTACGTGTTCACCCTACCTCACCCCTCAACCTTATTGCCACTGCTAAATAAAAACAAATGGGTAAGGTGGGGTGGGCACATAGGAAGGGGAGGGGTCAAGTGAGTATTAATACCACCCATTTGCATAATACTAAGTACTATTTTCAGGCCGAAACACACAATTTATAACGATTTTATTCCTATTATCACGTTTTTAAATGATAGTATTTTCCCCATATCTCTCTTTTTTCAGGACTCTTTTATCTCCTCTGCTATTGATCGTGCAAAAAAAAAATTCATACAAAAAATATTGGAAATTGACTATTGAACAAAAATATACTGAGCTATTTTTACCACAAAATCAAATCCAGAGGAGATAGAAGCAAAAAACTTCTTGGGGGGGGGGGGGGGGGGGGGGTGGAATCCCCATAAAAAATTAGCAAGGGGTCTAGGGGTGGTAATTCTTAGGGGTTACTCAGGGGACCTCACTCGACAGTTTTTCGCAATAAAAGCTTTGCTGGCCAGAAATGATGTTTTTTGCCTAATTTGCCAACACTAAAAAATGATTTAATTCGATGAAAATTGAAAATTTCTGCAGTTAGGGTCAAAGTGTGCAGAGTCAGGGGGTAGAAAGAGGAGGAGGAAGTGACACAGATGTAGGATAATGAAAAGAAAATCAAACTTAAATGTGAACTGAAAAAATTCTAATACGTAGGTAGGTAAGTGAATTTTTTTTCAATGAAAATAGAAAAATTAGTTTTTTGAGTGTGGAGAAAACTGGATTTGGGTGGAAAAAATTCAAGAATGAGTTGATAAATGCCAGTTTTTCTCGAGAAATTTTTCTCACCATAAGATGAATGACAATGATAATAAGTCACAAGTCATTATACACAGAATTATCATCTTTCGTTGGGTTCAAGAAAATCATTACAAATTTGACATTCGTCACTTGTGCGATTTATGGTCAGATCTTTATGCAAAGCAATGGCGAGAAAAGGCGGTGACGAAATGAACGATTTTATTGAAATTATTCATCATTATTAGGGTGGGCCGAACAATCAAAATTTTTTATTTTTGAGTTGTAATAACACGTAAAAAAACAGGGGATGGAGAGATTCGAAAAAAATTCAAAATTGATTAATATTTTTCGATCACACCAGAGCCTTCAATTATTCTTTAAAAATATATTTTCAAAAATTTCAAAATATTTCAAAAAAATCCAAAATTGATTTACAATCAGTTTTTTAGAGCTTATTTAGCGACTATCTAGACCAAAAAAGCGCAATTTTTTGAGAAAATCTGTGTTTTATAGCATTTTTAAATTTTTCTTTATAAATGGAGTGTAGTAGGAGAAATTAAAAAAAGTATAAAACTTGGATTTCTCCGAAAAAATTCTGGTTTTTGGTCTAGGTAGTCACTAAATAAGCTCTAAAACTGATTTTAATCAAAGAATTGAAGGTCCTTGCATGTAGAATTAGATTCCTTTTCAAAAGAAAATTTTGTATTAAGGCTAAATCAATGTAAAAATCGAAACCATCCCGTTTAAAAAACTTGTATCATTTCCACACCCAACTTGGATTTTTTCAACAATTTTGTAACCAAAACTGGCTTCATAATTATTATGAAGCCAGTTTTGGGTTTGAGGCTAAAAATTTGTAAAAATTTGGATCAGTGGATTCGAAAATCTGTCATATTAATAATCGTCTATAATTTTTGGAAATCTTTCACTTCTACCCTTCTCTCCCGAACCTCGATTTAAGCTTGATACTGAAGAATGTAAGAAACAAAATTGACGAGTTAAAAAGATAAATTTCGATACCAATTTTCAATTTTAAAAAATTTAGAGTTTTGCCTTCCCACCTCTGGGGCATATTTTAAAATTGGGTAAAGTGATTGGAAGCATTAAAATGAGCAACTCTGGCATCATATTAATTTTTTCGAAAACTTTGTGATTCGTTTCTTTCTTATTAAAGGATATCTTGGGTTTGAACTTGAAAAAACTGTATTCGATGACCTATATTCTGTCATCATACTGAATTTTTCAAAGTTTTTGAGTTAAATCCCTTCCCTTCTGGAGCAGAGTTCTGGTCTGAAAATTGTAAAAATTGAAATCAACAATTCAGCATACTCAATTACTCATAAACCTATAATATTTCGATACACTACCTACTAACTTCATGAAAATTTCGAGTTTTTTCCTTCCCATCTGGGACTCATTTTGAGACAGGGTAAAATGACTGAAAAACCCAATATCAGCGTATTCAAAAACGTATATTTTGTCAGCTTTACTAAATCTGTGAAAATTCTCGAGTTTTGTTCCTTGCCTCCTTCTCAGATCAATTTTGAGTGATTATTTTTGTTCTTTCCCATTTTGAGGATTATTTTGGGTTTGAAACTGAATATTTGTGAAATTTGAAATCAGCACGTTAGGATTGAAAACTGTTATTTTCAAATATTTGATACTAATTTTGTATTTTTCAAAATTTTGATTTTTGCACCTACTTTTGAGATGTCACTTTTTGAGGTTCAAGAGAAATATTCGATGAAGGAAGGGGGGGGGGGAATAATAAAAATCTGGTTTATTGAGAAAATCTTTATCTTGAATCTTTAAAATTTTGAGTTTCTTATTAGGACTCCTTTAATGGTGGTCGAACACAGAGGAGAGCAAGAGGGAGTTCTAATTCATTACTGTAGGACATAATTACCCATAAGTACGTCAAATAAAGAGTAAAAAATAAACAGAGTGATGAGGTGAAGATTTTAGAATAAGTACCTCATACAGTTTATTTCACTGTTGTGCTATCTCCTCCAACCCAATGAGTAGGCACCATTCCTAATTTCAAAAATATTTGTCAAAATGGCAAAATGGATTTGTTATGGTCCCGGGGGGGGGGGCAAAACATAAAATTTGATCATCAAAATTCATTCACCGAATTTTCAAAACCAAATTTCTATGAATACCCTTTGAATCGTAGGAGGAAAAATGTTAAAATTATTTGTAATTTTTGCAATAGGTAGGCATCAAGATTTCTTGAGTTGGTTTTCATTTCAAAAGATTAATAAAAGTTGACTTGATGAGAGGCTGAAGGAGTAAAAAGTTCAAAATTTCTGGCAAAAATATAATTTCCCCCTTTTTTTATTTTTTTCAATTTAAGAAAATGTTTCAAAAAAGAAAAAATTTTATCACTTTCGAAATTTATCCCATTCAGAGACTAAAAAGTTATTTCGTTATTATTAAGAACATAAATGGGCAAGCCACCTCTATTTTCTCCTCTCTATGGTTCAACCCGGTCATTGCTGTTTTTTTCCCAAAGATAACATTTTCTATTTCCATTATTTTTGTCAAAATGTGTACTTGAAATTTTTCATATCAGTCTACCACAAAAACATGAGTAGATTGATACAAGAGAAGCTGAAAGATAAATGTTTGCTTTTGTCTTATATACAATCTAAAAAAAAATTCCATCTAACTTTTTTCCAATACGTAAAATTTCGGCTTTCGGCTTTCTTTGTTATTAATTTCAAATTTTGTTTTACTTTGAGTTTTTTTGTAGTTCTGTTTTCAAAATTGAAATAATCATAAAATAGATGAGACTGAGTTCAGGTATCAAAATTCGACTTTATTTTTCTACATTAAGCGAAGAGGGTTGTACGAAAATTGTCCAAATTTCGAAAGGGACCTGATAAATAGTTTTCTTTCTCACTTCCACGAAGCCTATACCTACCACATATTACCCAATTTTCAAAATTTTCAAAATTTTACAAAAAAAAATTGAAAAAATATATAAATATTACCAACCAAAAAATCATTGATGCCTATTTTTGACCATCATCTAATTTTCTATTTTAAATGCAAAAAAGAATCTAACTCAAACAGAATGAAATCTGTATCAGAATTCAAGGGAAAACAAACAAAAAATCGAATAAAATTAAACTTTTATAGCTTGATTCAGGATGGGCTGCCCATTCAAAATATTGAAGGAGATGTTTATGTAATTGAACGCTTTGCACAGATAAATTACCAAAATTACAATACCGTTTGGAAGCAAATCCACTGGATTAAATACTCATTCTAAAAAAATTAAAACAATCTCCTTTCAATTTAGGGATTTACTTTCAATAGGCAGTCGAAAATAAAGGTAATGATACTGTCGATCTGATCCGAATTCAAAAAAATTAATTTTAGTCCAGGCATTTTAGGAGTTGACCCCCCAAAAATTAAAGCCTGATTTTTTTTTCACGTTTTACGTTCGTAATGGTCCACTACACAACATACTAAAATGGACACCCCACAACCCTCCGCTACCCCCAGGGGAGGGGTAAACGTCCGCTAAAAACCGGTTTTTCGTGAATATTTCTTCAAATAAGCCTCAAAATTGAAAATTAGTTATGGACAATCTTGTTCTACGCGTAATTTCCTATCGGAAGGGTTTTTTTATTTTTCAAAAACACTCACTTCCTTGACCAAAAATTAAGGGTAAAAAACACCTATTTTTCAACAATTTACAGCATTTTTGGGAAAAATCGAAACGTTTGGGAATATCTCCTCAAAAAAGCCTCAAAATAGAAAAATGGTTATGAACAATCATGTTCTACGTGTAACTTTTTATCAGACAGGTTCGTTTTTTTTCGAATACACCCGCTTCTTTGCCCAAAAATTAAGGGTGAAAACGATTATTTTTCCAATATTTACAGTATTTTTGGAAATTATGGAAATTCGAAGCTGAAAATATCGTTTTTGAATCCTTACGACGCAAAGAATTGTTTCGTATCACCAATAATCAGCAATAACATCGCGTTTATAGTACTTTTTCTTTCCACAACTTCGATTTTTTATATGCAATATTCAATTTCAATAACCTCCCTTATAATTAACGGTAGGGGTTGAAATTTTTGCGGTGACTTTTTTTGGAATACCCTAATACCAGCATGTATAAAAAAAATACTCATTTTGGGTACTTTTAGCTTCGTATTTCCATAATTTCCAAAAATACTGTGAATATTGGAAAAATAGGCGTCTTTAACCCTTAATTTTTAGGCAAAGAAGCGGGTGTTTTCGAAAAAAAAAACGAACCTGTCTGATAGGAATTACACGTAGAATATGATTGTTCATAACCATTTTTCCATTTTGAGGCTTTTTTGAGGAGATATTCCCAAAAGTTTCGATTTTTTCCAAAAATGCTGTAAATTGTTGAAAAATAGGTGTTTTTTTACCCTTAAGTTTTGGTCAAGGAAGTGAGTGTTTTTGAAAAAGAAAAAAACCCTTCCGATAGGAAATCACGCATAGAACAAGATTGTTCATAACTACTTTTCAATTTTGAGGCTTATTTGAGGAGATATTCACGAAAACCCGGTTTTCAGCGGACGTTTACCCCTCCCCTGGGGGTAGCGGAGGGTTGTGGAGGTGTCCATTTTAGTATGTTATGTAGTGGACCATCACGAACGTAAAACGCGAAAAAAAATCAGGCTTTAATTTTTGGGGGTTTGGTTCATTTTTTCTCTTATTTGCCTGGATTACCTATTTCAAAACATAATAAAATCTCATGAAAAACATGAGTAAGTAATCAAGATTAATTCACTACCCATTTCAAAAAAACCCCCTTCGGAATTGAATTTAAAACCAAAAATTCTTGCCTTCTCTTCCTCAACACTCCAATTAAGCTACTAATTTTTTAGAAAAAAATACCCCTTTACCTCCACCAAGATCAGGGAAAACTCGAATTCAACCAAATCAATCCATCCAATCAACATACCTAATTGATAATCCGGCCTAATTAGAAAATCTCGCGGCCATAAATTACGTATCGAAAGAAAAATGCAAATACCTACGGCAATTTCAACCACCACTTCATTCGACCCCGCCACCGTCATCGTTTCGCATTTTACGTCATTCGCAAACGAAAATTGCTCGCTCGACGACCAGTCAAACGAAACGTAAAAAAGATAGGCTCGAATATGTCACCGCAATTCGTAACTTGCGTTACAAGCCTTCACGTAACACGTATTAAACATGTCACCTGCAGATATGGAAATTTTCGCCATCGTGTTTCGGTTTCGGCGTTATTCGCCCACGCCGAGCCGCCGAGGAGGAAATTTCAATTTGGTAAAAATCTTAACCACCCCTGACGTAATATCCGTTTATACGAAACGCGAAACAACGCCGCGTCGGCTGGGCGGTGAAGCGGGGTGATTCGAAATATTCGAGAGTTTGAACAAAACAAAATGATAAAATTTACGACTAACGTAATTACGAGTAACAGCCCCTAACTCCGCAACTAAACTACCCTTTTGTCGCAATCCAACGTTTTTACTCGGTTTTGCAAGGTCCCTACCGTTGCGATGCTGTGGCGAGCCCGGCCGCGCCGGCGTTACGTGTTGCGGGGGTAAAACGCAGTGGCGTGGAAGATAACTCCATTTCTTTCAACATCTTTACTTTTTCCTTCTCTCTTAACAATGTTTCCACTAATATAAAACCCTCATTTCTACTTTATTTGCCTCCCGTTTGAATCCTATTTCGTATGCGATATAAATTTTATTGATATAAAGCTTTGTTGTATACGGGATATAATTTCATATCGTTTTATTACGTTAGTGTGTTTTATTAAATGAACTAAATCTATGTTGTAATGGGGAGAAATTACGATGAAATTATTGTACGGTGCTTTTTTTCGAATTGGTGTTTTGTTTCGTGTGTAGATTGTGAGCATGATACGCTTACTCGGTTTCTTAGAAGTCTAATTTTAGTTGCAGTCGATATGAAATCTATCATTTGCACTTGATAAATTGTGAGTGACATTCTATTGATTTGGCAGCGTTTGAAAGTACCTAGAAGGTATTCTATGCTTGAAAAAAAAACTAAAATTGAAAACAAATACACAATTTGGGAAATTGCGAAACAAAATCTTCGAGTACCGATTTAAACATAGCTCAAATTGCCAAAATTGTAAATAAATACCTAACCATAAAATTACCAATTAAAAAACGCGAATTGGAGAAAATGATAAAACTCGTCTTTTGATGGCTGAAAAAATCCCCCTGGAGTTTTGACGACTTTTTGGGCGTTGCCAAAAAAAGCTACTTTCTCATTCCGAATCAGTAAAACGGCGCTGATAAATAGTCAGAATCGCAGCACGTGATTTTTCACTAATTATTCAAAGAATTTCACAGATTTTTCAGTAGATTTCATAAATATCACTGAGTATTCAGTGAATTTTCACTGATTTTCAGTGATTTTTTTCACTTACTTATTTCAGTGAATTTTTTTTACTGATTTACTTTCAGTGAAAAATTTTTCACTGATTTACTTTTAGTGAAAAATTTTCACTGATTTACTTTTAGTGAAAATTTTTTACTGATTTACTTTTAGTGAAATTTTTTTTCACTGATTCACCTCTAGTGAAAATTGTTTACTGATTTACTTTTGGCGAAAATTTTTTACGGATTTACTTTCAGTGAAAAAATTTTCACTGATTTATTACTGTGCTGCAGTTCTGACGGGTTTTCAGTGTTCTTAAAAATTTCCTTGATTCAAAAACGATAGAGTAGTTTTACTGCTGTCAGAGGTATCTGGCATGCCATGGAGCTTTGAAAAAAATCTGGAGGAAGCGAGGGAAATACCAGAAATGATGGTCTTGAAATTCAAAGAGCAAGTCAAAATAGGTATTTTATGAACATACCCACTCTCACATTTTGAATCAGTGAAAAGTCAGCAAAATTCTTTGATTTGCAGGAAATTTTTGCTGATTTTTCAAAGAATTTCAGAGATTTTACTGACTTTTCAGTGAATTTTCACTGGTTGTCTAGCAATTTTTATCACTGTTTGCAGTTGGTAAAATTTTTTCACTTATTTATTATTGTGCTGAAATTCTGACTGTTTTTCAGTATTTTTTAATAGAGAAGATTTACTGCAGTCAGAGGTATCTGCCAAGGAGCTTTTAAAAAAATCTGGCAAAAGTGAGGAAAACCCCCAAAATGATAGTCTTAAAATATAGGTATTTTATCAACATACCTCCTCTCTCATTTCTGAATCAGTGAAATTTATCAAAAATCACTGAAAAACAGTCAGAATTGCAGCACAGTAATAAATCAGTGAAAATTAAATAAAAACTCGGTGATATTTGTGAAATTTACTGAAAAATCTGGGATATTCTTTGAATAATCAGTGAAAAATCGCTGAAAATCGGTGAATTTCACTGATTTTTTCTGTGCTGCAATTCTGACTGTTTATCAGTGATTTTTCACTGATTCGGAATGATAGAGTACTCTCTCATTTTGAATCAGTGAAAAGTCATTGATTAATAGTCAGAATTGCTGCACAGGGAAAATCAGAAAAATTCTTTGATTTTCAGGAAATTTTCGCTGATTTTTTTAAGAATTTCACTGATTTTTCAAAAAATTTCAGAGATTTGACTGACTTTTCAGTGAATTTTCACTGATTTTCCAGCAATTTTTATCACTGTTTGCATTTCGTAAAATTCATTCACTGATTTATTATTGTGCTGCAATTCTGACTGTTTTCCAGTGATTTTTGATCATTTTCACTCATTCATAAATAAGAGTACCCTCATTTTCTTCACTTCCGCCGAGTTATTTTAAAAGCTCTGAAAGGCAGATGCCTCTAACTTGGTAAGATTTTTTTTGGTGGCGCCCAAAACGTTGAAAAAATTTCATGGTGATTTTTTTAGACACTAAAATAAGTTTAGATAATTTATTTCTATACATTTTAGGATCAAATTCATGTTTTTATAAAAAAAAAAGAAAAAAAACGCTAAAATTTATTGATTTTTTTTATACTAAAGTTGATCACCCTGAAATAAAACGAGAACTTAGATGTTGCCGATGTTGCGCAATCCAGTGGAGCCAATTTTTTACGATGGATTCTGATTAGTTCAGAATCTGTCAGGGTAGGGAAGTTTGAAATTAATTTTAGATTACACAATAGAACCTGGATAACTCGAAGGTAGGGGGGAGGGGGCATCAACATTTATTCCCAGTTCAAGAGAACGTTTTCAAGTTAATCAGTTCCGACTGAAATTTAAAGAAATTTAAGAGGTTTGGTTTGAGTAATACAGATTTCAAATCATTTTCCAAGTTGAAATTTTCTTAGAATGAATTGAATTTTAGGTTCAAAAATTTTCTCCAATTGCCTCATTTAATCGATGAAATTCACCTGATGTTGAAAAGTTTCTTCGAGCTTAAATTTAATTTTTTTGAGTTCAACGAGGTAAGTATTTTTTACAGTTCCTTCAAAACTTTATAGGTGAATTTTCTGAACATTTGTTGAAACTTCAAAACGAACTCAATAAACTCTCTTTTCAACTTGTAGTGTAGGACGTAGGTACAGATGTTACCAAATGAAAAATGAAAAATGATCAACTAGGCATCAATTTTACGACTTCACATTTTTTCAAATTGAAATGAGAGTTCAAAAGTTCATCTAATTGAAACAAATTTTGAGAAAATTTAAATTAGGAAAAATTTGAACTTGGAGTTAAACTGCTGAAGCTTTGAAGTTGAAATAACTTTTGAAGAAATTCAACTTGGAAAAATTTTTGAGACATAGATTTAAACTAGACACACTGTGTCAAAAGAGCGGACTTCCTATTATATACAAACTAGAATTGAACTTGTTAAGCTCGACTTTCAATGCGCGTATCAACTTCGAAATTTTCTCCTAAACACATTCTTATCACCATAAAAATTGCAAATCGATCGGTCGATTTTATTTATCTTATCAGAGGGAGGTTTCAGAAAAATGAGCTTTGGAGTTTCAAAGCTCAGCTTTCTATGCATAGAGTTACACCAAAACATAATCAGTTTTTCTCCTGTACGATGTAAACTTACTGTAAAAATTTCAAAACGATTGGTTCAGTTGAACGAGAGAAATTGAGTCAGACATATTGACCAATCACAACCCTTCCAACTTTCTCGAAAATGGTGAGCTTTTAAGAAAAATTCATGAGAATCAAAGTTGTAGAGGTTAAAATTCCTAACCATCCGTTTGGCCACTGTTTTTCTCTACGATGCACCATTTTCGAGATATTTTCGAAAACTAAATAAACTTTGAGCTTTAAAAGCTCGACTTTCATTGCACGGATCGACTTCAAAATTTAATCAGCTCTTCTCCTGTGCACGTTCTAACCACTGTAAAAATTTCAAGTCGATTGGTCAACTCTAACTTGAATTATAGGATCACAAAAATGAACTTGAAAGCTCCAAGCTCAGCTTTCTATGCACTGAATTGAACCAAAAAATGATCATTTTCTCTCCTGCACGATCTACACCTACTATAGAAATTTCGAAACGATTGGTTCAGTTAAACGAGAGAAATTGAGGTGGAAAAATTGACCAATCACAGGCCGTCCAACTTTGAGCTCAATTTTCTCAAAAACGGTGAGCTTTTAAGAAAAATTCATAAAATTTAGATCACGTAGGGCAATAAAACTGTCAAAAATTGAAAAGACCTACATATAAAAAATTTATGTCAAGTAGGACAATAAAATTAACAAAGGTTGAATAAATAAATGTAACAACGGGGATCCGAATACAAAGCCGACCCTCTGCCTTGTAAGGAATTTTTGATAAAGATTTTATCTGCCGACCACTGCCTCAGTCAAAGGGGCCATAAAATCAGTCTATGTGTTGGTCTAAAAATGCCGACCCAGCAGGTGGTATTGGAAAGGTTCAAAGAAAATATTTTATCTGCCGACCCATTGTTGAGAAATATGATTAAATCGCATCAGAAAAGTTGACCAATCACAAGCCTCCAAACTTTGAGCTCAATTTTCTCGAAAACGGTGAGCTTTTAAGAAAAATTTATAAGAACGAAGGTTGTAGAGCTTGAAATTCCTGACTATCCTTTTGGCCTCCGTTTTTCTCTACGACGCACCATTTTCGAGATATTTTAGAAAAACTGAATAAACTTTGAGCTTCAAAAGCTCGACTTTCAATACACAGATCGACTTCAAAATTTAATCAGCTCTTCTCCTGTACACGTTCTAACCACTGTAAAAATTTCAAGTCGATTGGTCAACTTTAACGTGAGTTATCGCGTCAGAAAAAAAGTCTCAAAAATGAGCTTTAATGTTAAAAAGCTCAGCTTTCTGTGCACAGAATTGCACCAAAATCTAATCAGCTCTTTTCCAGCATGAACTACACCTACCGTAAAAATTTCAGCCCAATCTGTTCAGTTTAGCGAGAGAAATCGCGTCAGAAAAAAAGGCTTCAACAAACAAACAAACAAACAAACAAACAAATAAAAAAACCCTTATGAACGCAATAGCGGATTCCCGCTAGAGCGGGAAGTCCGCTAAAAATGAAAAATTTGAACTCAGAAAAATTTTTGGAGTAGAAGTTGAAAAAAAATTGAGAAAAAATGTCGAAACCTGAAAATTTTTTGGATGTAGAAATAAATTTTTTTTTAAATTTATTATAACTTGGAAAAATTTTGAGAAAATTTGAGCTTCGCCAAATAGATCATACAACTTTTTCTGAAGCATGGGCCTTGACAAATAATTTTGCATTTTCGAAAAGTTCTGAGCTGTAGCTATCACATTTCAGTAATTTTCAACATTTTTTAGCCATAGGTAGAAAACGATAAATAAGTACGAATATTTTTTTTCCAATTATATACTTATTATCAGATAATATATTTCAGTAGAAAGTCGTAAAGTTATCCAAGGATTAATTAAGGATTAATTCAATTGACTTCACTCACATTAATTTTGGAGATGAAAATCTTTTAACAAATCATCCCAAAACTTTTCCAACCTTTTGCAGATGATATACCTACCTACCTTTTGAGATTAAAATCAATCCCAAAAAATCATCCCACGACTTTTCCGAGATTTTGAGACTGGAATGATGTTAAGGAAAAAAATCATTCTCACTAATTTTCCTACAACTTTTCCAAGCTTTTGAGGCTGGGATGATTTTTAGGACGAAATCAATCTAAAGAAATTATCCCACGCTTTTTTCGATCTTTCGAAGGTGAGATGCCTTTTGGAATGGAAATCACCCTCACAAATCATCCCACAAATTTTTCCGAGCCTTTGAGGTTGGAATGATTTTTGGGACTAAAACCAGTCTGAAGTACAACAAATTATTGAAAAGTTGATTTTTGATTGAAACAGAAATAAATATTCATGATTTGAAAGCTTCTCTCCCCAAGAAATACAGGGTGTTCCATGAATGGTTTGCCAAACATATTTTTTCGGGTATAACCGGGTACCACTAAAAAAAAACTTGGGATGCACATGTTGCCTATTCTGAAAATTGAAGGGGCAAATACTGCTTCTAAAAAAATCACGTCAAAATTTTTTTTCAACCATGGAAATGGATAGTACTTTGAAAACTGAACAAATTTTCACTTTATGACTTTTTTGCCTATCTTTAAAATTGAAAAGGCTATGAAAAAAATTGTTCAAAAAAATTCTCAAAAAATGAACTAATCTGGGGAATGGGCAGTACTTGAAAACTGAAGAAATTCAATTCTGTAGACTTTTTGCCTAACATCAAAAATAAAGGGGCTAAGGGTCATTAAAAATTGAGAAAATTTGAAAATTGTTTGAAGCCCATTTATTTTGAGTGATCCGCAGCCCCTTCATTTTCGATGTTAGGCAAAAAGTCAACAGAATAAAATTTCTTCAGTTTTTAACGTATTATCTATTCCCTTGATCAGTTCATTTTTTGAGAATTATTTTTGAACAATTTTTTTTGTAACCTCTTCAATTTTAAAGATAAGCAAAAAGTCATGAAGTGAAAATTTGTTCTGTTTTTATAGTACTATCCATTCCCACGGTTGAAAAAATTTTTTTGACGTGATTTTTTTGGAAGCAGCATTTGCCCATTCAATTTTTCAAATAGGCAACGTGTTCATCACAAGTTTTTTTTTAGTGGTACCCGGTTATATCCGAAAAAATATGTTTGACAGACGATTCATGGAACACCCTGTGTATTGTATAGTTTTTCAAGTCGAAAACTATGGTTCGAGTCGGACAATTTTCAAAACCATGCCCTTCAACTGAAACAACTGGAACATTTTTTTTCTCAAGTTGATAAAAATCAAAAATGATCTTTTAATGTTCAAAAAGACCAATTTCCAGTCCCCTCTGCCTCCCTCAGATAGCGATTTCAATTCATCCAGCGCCATCTTCATCAATATTTCATTTTTTGCTCCCTCACTTCATCTCTATTCCAGAATCACCTAAACCCAATCAGAGGCGTGACTAACGGGGGGGTGTGGGGGGTGCGTCACCCCCCCAGACGATTCCAAAGTTGAGCAAAGTTGGGAAAATCAGGAAAAAGTGGGAAAATTGGGAAAAGTTGGGACTTGTCCCAACTTTTCCGCAGTTTGAATTTTGGAAAGTCGAAAAAATTTAAGAAAATCACAATCTCTAATCAAATTTTAGGAAAACTGGGTACAATTGAGATTTTCAACTTTTTTCCAAATTGTCCCAACTTTTTTGAAGTTTGGATTTGGGAAAGCTGAAAAAATTGAGAATATCACAATCCCTAATTTGGACTTGGAAAATTGTGTGAATTTGGGATTCCCAACTTTTTCCCAACTTATTCCAATTCTCTCAAGTTTAGATTCAAAAAAGTTAAAATTCCCAAGTTTTTGAAAAGTTGTACTTACTTGGGAACGTTGAAAAAACTTGAGAATATCGAAAAAGTTGATTGCAAATTGTGTAAAATAGCTAAAATTTCGTTTAAAAAAACATTTAAAATCACAAATTTTTTATATGGAAGTAATAGAAATTTTTCAAAGAATAATCTATTGAAAAAATAATTACTTTTGTTTTAAAAATCACTAACTTTTCAAATTTTAGCCCTCGCTTCGCTCGGGCATATACCAACACCTAAGCAAACCAATGTAATTACTTGAGAAGTATGAGTTGAGGACTTCACCTATTAATTTGAAAAATGAAAAAATTTCAGCTTTTGTATATACTTTTTCTTCAAAAAATTTCGCCCTCGCTACTTACAATGATATGAACACTCTCATCTTCTATCTCAGACAATATTGAATACTTTTTGAAGGGAAAAAAATTTCCTTCTCATTTATTATTGGTTTTACAGGCCTCAGACAGAAATCAGCTTTTAAATGGCTGTCCCCTATTTTCACGCTTAGTCACTAAAGCCACCCTTTTCCGCCAAATGATCACTATTGAACCCCTTTGTTTTTTTTCAAGACACGCTTTTCAAAAATCTTTAAGAAGGAATTCAAAATAGTGGTTCTTTTGCTTATTTTATCATACATTTTTCAAAAAAAAATAATTGCCCTCGCTTCGCTCGGGTTAAATATTACGTTCCATATCTTGCAAATTGTTTTTCTATTTGTTGTGATGTCAGTGACCACGATGTTGAAAACAGAAAGCAGGAATAGAGAAGAATTCGAAAGTATTGGTCACATTTTGGAAAATCTCAATGAGAGAAGTGTGTTGAATTTTCAATTTTTGAAAGTCTATTTTCGCTAAAAAAATTTGCCCTCGCTTCGCTCAGGCTCAACACATTATTAAATCTGTATAAATCTTAACAAAATAATTATCAATACATATGTTACCTAGTCTAACCTAGATTTTTTTATTTACTGAAACAAGGTAAAAATTGCGATGGCTTGCGTGCAATTTATGAAAAGTTCCCTTTTTTTGAAAATGTAACTAGCAAATCTTTTATTTTCACCCCTTCAGACTTTTGCCTAAGTTTCGTCTCTGTCCATATCACTGCCTCTCAAGGCTGCATTCAAGTTGAAATTTGAAATTTTGTCAAGTGTGTTTATTTGTTTTTTTTTCACAACACCTGGGCAGCCACGATAAAAATTACCTAGTTGGGAATTTTTTTTGGGAAGTAGGAAAAATAGTTGGGAATTTCTCGGAAAATAGTTGGGAAAATTTGAGCTTCACCCCCCCAGAAATATTGCTTCGTCACGCCTCTGAACCCAATCATAATACATCATCAATACCACTGAAATATTCGTCAAACACCTTTCTCGAGCCTCCCAGCATAACCCTAAGAACCCCTCAACACCAAGTCAATTCCACTACAGCTCAGTCAAAAAGGTATCCAAACAAGCCTGTCACAATAAAACATCAATTTGATTAGCTCCTTTTGTCTTCCCGTAACAGGGTGACAAACCGGGCCCGAATCGAGGAAAAAAAATAGCCTATCGTCCATTTGGAAAAAGTAAACATGCCTAGCGCAGAACTTTGATCGTTGATGAAAGACCGGCGACGGGTTGATTTGTACGAAGGAAATTAAAACTAGCTCGTTAAAATTTCACGTCTCACTAAATCCATTACTTTGTATTAAGAGTATCCGTAGAAGATGATTTTTTATTTGTACAAAACAGAGAGAAGATGTTTTATCACGAAGGGTTGTTTAATTGGGTGAATGTTGTTTAACTTATAGCGTTTCACGTTACCAGTAGGTATTTTATACGTATGTTGGACTTGTAGTAATTTCTTTTGCTTGTATAGTTGTAAAAAAAAAAGCCACGAGAAAAGCACATATACGAACATTATAGCCGCAGAAAAAACACGCTGAACCCTTAACTTTTGTCGTCTCGCGTTGCGGTCTCCTTATCCCAAACGTATTTAAAATTTACCATTAAATCGATGGTTGGCCGCTTCGAAGCGTGTTCGTTGATTGTTTGGTTGTCGCGTGCTGAACAATTTTAAGCTAAGAATTGGTCTCTGTTGAGCTCAATGAAGCGTCCATAATTGCTTTGCTTTGTGGCGGTTGATTGCTCCTCAAAGTGCAATATGAAAGCTTTTATTTAGGCTCCTTTTTTTCTCCTGCTCGCACATACGTCGGGGTTTTTAGTCGTTATTTAATAAAAAAAATGCGCCGGAGAAGGGTGAGAACTGAAATATGTTTTTTTCCAATACGACGCGAAATAAAACCAACCGCGAGATCGTTTTCACACACGTTCAAAGGATTTCTGCCGTTCGAGTACCGAGCAGTATTTTTAATTGGCCTATACCTGAAATTTCGATATTTTTTCTAGGTAATGATGTATCGGCTCATGAAAGCGCTTCCGAAGGCAACTCCGAACATAATTCTTCGGCCGATGAAGACTCTCAACTTAGATTAAGACTTAAACGTAAATTACAAAGGAATCGAACCTCGTTTACCAATGACCAAATAGATAATCTAGAAAAAGGTACGATTTTATTCATTCGTCTCGAAATACTTTCTCGTATTGGCGAACGTGCATAACCCAACTGCGAATTTTTTTCACTTTGTTGTAGAATTCGAAAGAACTCATTATCCGGATGTTTTTGCCAGAGAAAGGTTAGCGGAAAAAATTGGATTACCGGAAGCACGTATACAGGTAAGAAACAAAAACTATATTAAATTCGGTCTGCTGAATTTCACCTTCAATAAGTTATTTATAGATATTACCCCCAGAATAGTTTCTTATGCTTATTCGTGTTTCGTGGGGATCGATTGTAATGCGAATTTCATCGAGTACTCGTTAGCTTCTGCGTGAGAAATTTTTGATTCGTGGCGTATTTTATGGTCCAGTTCGTCGTACGAGGTGTTTTTTTCCCTTCCGTGTTCATCGTATGAAAAGTATGCTTGATGGATGGAGTATTGGTCAGGGGGGTTTTCTTCGATGGTGGTTCTGTTTTTATTCGAATGCGATCCAAGGTAATTTTCAGTCAATTATTTTCGTTCGTAGGGTTCAACGGGTGAGGAAAAAATGGAGGAATTGAAAAATCGAAAGTTCAACTGACGAATGAGATAATGAGAGTGAAAATTATTTTCGGATTTTTAAATTATGATTTTTATCCGAATTATTACTTTGCTTGTGAAATTGTTTTCGGTATCATTGCCTATATTTCTCCACCCCCAGTCCTGTTTTCTCTAAAAATCCATAAAAATACATGATATTTTACCATAAAGTCTAATTCAATGAAAAATTCCCAATTTTTTTTAAATCCGATGTTTCCAAATTGGTAATATTTCTAGACTTTTTCCAGATTTTCATCAAAAATTTGCACTTTGAATGAATTTAGTGATTTTCATAGAATTTTGACTAACTTTTGAATTGAAAGAGAAATTATAACTGTTCAATAGTACAAAATTTTTTTTTCGTTATTTTATTTTCAATCACTTTTTGTTAATTTTTAACAAAATCCTGAGATGAATTTCTTTTAACTATGTTTCATTTGTATAAAAAAAGACTCACTTTTTCAGAGAAAATTTTTTTTAAAACAGTCAATGGCAATACAAAAAATTATCACGTTACCTACTTATTAAAAATTGAGCACTTTTCAAACATTTATCGCATTTCATTCGGTTCTTTCCGAGGTTCATTTAGGGGTTTTTTCAAAAAAATTTCACCCTCCCCTCCCCAGGGAAGCAGTCAATTCAGATTGCAAGAGTAACAAAAAAAAACAAGAAACAAATTCAAAAAAAGATTCGAAAGAAATTGACTTCAAACTCAAAAGTGAATACTCAGGGACGGAAGGAAGATTGTGGGACCGAAATTGAAAATTTTTCAATTTTACCAAGCAAGTTATCGAAATTTATTTTTGACCTCGAATTAATTTTTGATATCATTTTATGCTCAACAAAAACGAAGAAAGCTCAATTCAAAACTTTGAAAATTCTCAAATTGTATTTCAAGGTGCAGATGTTGTGATCTCCGAAATCCGTTTCTTTAATGATTTCAGACCAAACACTCAAAGGGGTACCTGGATGTTAGGGAGAAAGGGATAGAGGATAACAATTTAATACAGCAAAATGTATGTTTATGGGGCCATCTGAATTCATTTTTGACGGTATTTCACTTGAAATCAGGATTTGAGGGGATGAGGCATGGCCCTTGAATTTTTGATACTGTCAGAGAACTTTAAATTGGTCACCATGAAATGCATTTTTACCAATATCCATTTTTTTTCAAAATTGAAAAAAAAAGTTGAAAATATTGCGATCATCAAATGACTAGTAGAGAAATAAGAAAAACTATCATTTCTCAGGGAATTTGGTTTGAAAATAACCTCAGAAATTCAAGGGGTCAAAAACATATGATGATTTTTCCTAATTCGAAAAATAAAGTCTCTAATTTCTTACAGAAGAAAATGTAAAATCTCTATCAAAGCGTTACAGTTTTAAAAAAATTAGCATAATTTTTCTTGTCAATAAATTTTTTTAACTTTTTCTCAAAAAAAATTAGAACATTCTATTCATGTACCTATCTTAAGAATAACTCCAATTCAGCGATCAAAAATTTGCAAGTTTTTCCTCTCCTTCGTTAAAAAAAATTGAAAACTTGTCACGAAAAAATAAAAGGAATTTTATTACTTTTTCCACAAATTTCTCACCCCTCCTCAATCTCAAAAATTATGTCCTTCAATTCAAAAACAAAAATTTTTCAGGTTGGCAAAAAATATGGAGATTTTTCCTCCTTCCAAAAATAAACACTCCGATCTCTGATAGTAGCATATGAAAAATCCCTTTCAAAATGTTTCAATTCACAAAAAATTGGCATCATTTTTATTGTTAATAAATTTTTCCAAATTTTTTTCAAAAAAAATTAGAACCCTTATCAGTCAAAAATAACTTAAATTCAATGATGAAAAATTCACAAGTGTTTATTCCCCTTCGTAAAAAAATTGAAAACTCGGAGTGTCATGTCACAAAAATTGGTATGATTTTGGTTACTTTTCAATTCACAAAAAAAGTTAGCACCATTTTCGTGTTAATAAATTTTTCCAAATTTTTTCCACAAAAAATTAGAACCCTCTATCTCAAAAATAACTTTAATTTTGCGATTAAAAATTCTCAAATTTTTCTTCTCCTTTGTCAAAAAAATTAATAAAAATGAAGATTCAGTTAAAAAAAAACAAAATAAAATCCTCAGGATCATTAATTTACAAAAAATTTGGCATGATTTTTGCTATTTTTCCTCACAAATTTCCAACCCCTCATCATTCTTCAATCCAATGCTCTCAGACTGTGTACCTAGATGAAACAAAACTCTGGAAAAAATTTTGCCCCCCCCCCTTTCGGAGCTATGGCCATTTTATTGCATTATTTTCAAGAATTTTTAATTCCAACGAAAGTGAATGAAATTTTCTGTTATTTGGCACAAAGTTACATCTCGTAGAGGTCTATTTACGATCATTTTTTCATAAATTTCGGTGCATTCCTTCATGAGGTTTTGGCCATTTGAAATTTTCAACTGTAAAAAAGACCTTAACAGCGAAGTTCGACTAATTTTTGAAAATATCCTGAAAACGTATTTTTTGGCGTAGATTTACGTCACGCATTCAGTTTTGGTGATTGAGGTGGCGCAAGAGCCAAAAATTGCAAAAAATCGTAAAAAATGTTTTTTGACAGATTTTTCAAATTTTGAGCATTTTATACGGAAAGAAATGACCAAATGAAAAATCCAATCCCGTATTCGTGTTTAGCAGGTCAAAATACCCCGATAAACATACTTTTCGCGCTCATTTTACTTTAAATATCAAATTTAGTTTTATTGTCGCGAAAAATCAGTGAAAAAAGTGAATTTTGACATTTAAAGTTAAATGATCGCGAAAAAGGTGTTTAGCGGGGTATTTTGACCTGCTTAACACGAATCCGACATTAGTTTTTTCATTTGGTCATTTCTTTCTGTATAAAATGCTCAAGATTTGAAAAATCAGCCACAATAACAACATTTCTGTACGATTCTTTGCAATTTTCGGCCCTTGCGCCACCTCATTCGCTAAAACTGAATACGTGACGTGAATCTACGTCAAAAAACACGTTTTTAGGATATTTTCAAAAATTAGTCGAACTTCGCTGTTAAGGACTTTTCTACAGTTGAAAATTTCAAAGGGTCAAAACCTCATGAAAGAGCGCACCAAAATCGATGAAAAAATTATCGTCAATAGACCTCTACGAGATGTAAAACTTTGTGCCAAATAACAGAAAATTTCATTCACTTTCGTTGGAATTGAAAATTCTTGAAAATAATGCA
Source organism: Pseudococcus viburni (assembly GCA_033439095.1). NCBI lineage: Eukaryota > Metazoa > Arthropoda > Insecta > Hemiptera > Pseudococcidae > Pseudococcus > Pseudococcus viburni. The sequence goes on from JAVBJF010000172.1 coordinate 570,349, forward strand.
ATAAAATGGCCATAGCTCCGAAAGGGAGGGGGTTGGTGGACCGAAATTTTTTCCAGAATTTTGTTTCATCAAGATACGCAATCTGAGAGCATTAGATTGAAAATCGAGGCTGGGGTCAAAAACACCCCTTATCCGGCTATACCCTTCAATGAAGATTTTCTTTCTCTCTCTTAAAAGAATATGGACTATAATACATTCAAGAAAAATTTTCAAATACGAGGTAAAATCATTACCAAACCATATGTACGCCTTGCTTGATTGTTGTCTTTTTCACTGCTTTTTGACAAACTGGAAACAAAATTTGTTTTTTTCACCACTTCTATTGCGAAACTTTAGTTTAGGCATCTGTTACATTTTCGCATTCAATAACTTTCAAAATAGGTACCCAGACCAAATTATCTTGACTTTGAATTTTCAAAATTAATATGTACCTATCAAACAACATCCTTCAAATTTGAACCCAAATTTTTTCAATCTGCTCCAAATAAATCATCTGAAAAATCATCGCGTCAATTATCTCAATACAATTCAATTTTAGAAAAATAATGAACCTATAGGAATTTTGAAAATTCAAATATCCATGTCCCTAAATATCAATTAATACTTACTCAATAACTTCACTCACCTCCTCTTCGACCAATTACACATCTCACTTCTCCCATCTAGGCAAAGTAGAACCCTTCCAAGACACGTCGTCTATCCCTCATCGCAAATAATTTCATACCTCGCATAAATCCTCGCATTGAGCGCTTAATTACGCTCACGTACCTATATCTACTTCTAGATACATTCATACACATTAATTAATGTTCCACCTATAACCCAGCTTTGCTACATTACCCGTACACAAACGATATCCACAGATATACATAAGGTAACCGGTATAAAAATCGTACCATCTTCCGCTAATTTGCGCAAAGCGAAGTGAAGTAGCTCGTCTTTTAAAAAGTCAACTTTGAAAGGTTAATCCGACCGTGAAATAGTGTAACTCCGCACAACTGCTGAACCCATTAAAGGAATTAATTCCTATGAATAATTGATACGGTGGCTGGCTTTCAAAGAATCCGACAAATAAAGAACTGTATCATTGTATCAAATAAGCTAAATTCAACTCCAGCACACAATCTTATACTCTCGCGTATACGGCACAAAGGTCTCCGGCGCGTTTTTGATGGTCTCGATTCATTTGTAACGTGAATAGAATGATTCGGACGGGGGCAGGGTTGCTCTTTTCTGGTACGCTGCGGCACCGTTCGAACGATTTTCGTTCACATTTATCAGTATTTGATCTTTTATGTACCATAAACCTTTGCTCTCTCTACCCTTCCTTTTTTTTTTCGCCCTCTGAAGCCACCTTCCCGATAAGTAATTTAGATAAGTAACTTCTAAAGCTAATAGATAAACATGTTCGCTACAGCGTATCACCGCATCAACGACAGATCGCTGCCCCGCGAATTATTTACATTTAGGTAATTAAAGGCGTGTACCGATTGGTTACACGTTATCGTCGAATAGAGGTTAGAATCCCATTCACCCATACACCGCATCGGTAGCTATCTTTTATAATCTTCGTATAGGTATATCGAATAAAATAGAAAAAAAATACCAAGTTTGATTCGAGAATTCGAAACCGGTATTTCTACAAAGGCGGCAGCGATCGAGAAAAAAGAAAAATAAATCCATATAGGTTGAAATTTGTTTGCATAAGGTTTGCGGCAAAGGAGAACATGGGGAGGAGGAGGGAAGGTGAAAATAGTACGCGTATTAGATAAATATTAACTTCATTAAAAATCCTACGTACAAATATCTGGTGCGAGTACGTACTACACCCTTGTTTAATTATAAAACTAGACGAATCCATCATGGACACGATCTGACCATCTGTCAACGGTCTCTTTTATCTATTTATTATCCGAGGCATTTGTCTATTTCTATTTTCCGCTACATCCAGCAGCACACTTCTGGTACCTGGTCGTTCGTCGCGTTCTACCAAACATTCGACGATAAATATTACATAAAAGTTTCCGCATACGATTTAAATATTAATGAATTCGGTTACGAGACTGTGGAGCTGGATGGGTACATATTTGACGTCGAAAGGTACACGAAGGGGTTCTGTCTTCTTTATCGAGCCGCTGGTATAGATATCGAAAGCGTTCCGATGTGTAATTCAATAAGCGTAAAAATATTCTAGTTTGTTTTATTATACAGTACGTGAAGGAGGCGGATGCCGCGAATTTGTATCGATTCGATGATGATGTTGATATAATATACATAGACCTACCTAGATACGAGTAACTTTTTAATCGATCTTTCGAGGCATCGAGGGTGAAAGAAATTTCTATTATGATGTTTCTTCTATATTGTGATCGTGAAAATCTACGAGTATAGGGTGTTCTGTAAGTGGACGTCCATTAGGGTGGAGTGAAATATCTTGGATTTTGACCAAATTTGGTGGGGTGGTTACCATTGAGTGGGAGACCTCTCAAAAAAATTTTGAGCCTCCTAGGGGCAAGGGGAGGGGAGCAGGAGGTGCTCAAAGTGCACCTACTTTTTAAAAAACGCTGTTTTTGTGTTTTTTAGCCAATCAAAATTGTGTGAGAAGCCTTCTTAGCACTTAAAAGATGTAATTTGAGATTCTACATCTCTCTAAAGCATCGCCATTCTTCTCCGATCAAAACTCAGACTGCTACCAGGGGGCTGAAAAGTTGCAGATTGCAATATTTCAACAATATGAAATTTTCACTAAGCTGAGATGTTTTTTTTTTCATCGATTAATTGAACCAAAAAATTTTTCAACCACTGAACGTGAATTTTGAAAAAAAAATTAAAAATTTATACACCAGTGGAGCCAACAGCAAATCATAAAATTCCGAAATATGGAATTTATATCGACTTTGAATCGATTATTTTTTCGCCTGAAAATATTATGCATTTTCTTTTTCAATCACTAGAAGTACCTATATTTTGGAAATTTTGTTGGACAGTTTTGTATGTCAGTGCAGCCAGTTACAAATCGTGACATGCTACACTATGGAATTTACGTTGACCTCGAATTAAATTTTTCATCGTTTGACAAATTCACAATAATTTTGTACTTGACGAAAAAATAATGCATTCGAGCTCATAATATCAGACTTTCACAATTATTAGTAACTGGCTGCACAGACGTACAAAATTTTCAAAGAAAAATTCTTAATTTTTTATTCCTGATGATTGAAAACAAAATTATTGTGAATTTTTCAAACGATAAAAAAATGTCAACGAAAATTCCATAATAGAGTAGCATGTCACAATATGTAACTGGCTGCACTGACATACAAAATTTTCCAAAAAAATTTCCGAATTAAACTTTTAGTGATTGAAAAAATACATAATATTTTTAGGCGAAAAATTAATCAAATCAAAGTCAATAGAAATTCCGTATTTTGGAATTTTATGATTTGCTGTTGGTTGCACTGGTATATAAAATTTTCAATTTTTTTTACAAAATTCGCTTTCAGTGTTTGAACTTTGAACATTTTTTTGAAAATTACGTAAATTTTTTTTAACCATGAGAATGGATAGTACTTTGAAAACTGAACAATTTTTCATCTTACAACTTTTTGCCTAACTTTAATATTGAAGGAGCTACAAAAATTGTTTAAAATAATTCTGAAAAATAAATCAACCAAGGAAATAGATAGTACGTTAAAAACTGAACAAATTATGTTCTGAAGAATTTTCGCCTAACATGAAAAATGAAGGGGTACGAGCCATTCAAAATAAGTGAGCTTCAAAAAATTTTCAAATTTTTTCCATTTTGAATGACCCGTACCCCCCTTTATTTTTCATGTTAGGCAAAAAGTCTTCAGAACAAAAGTTTTTCAGTTTTCAACGTACTATCCAATTCAGGGTTTCAAAAACGGAAAAATTTTCAGTTTCTGTTTTTGTTTTTGTTTTTGCAATTTGATTTTAGTTTTTGCCTTTTTCGTTTTTAATAAAATTATAACGTTTTTGTTTTTTAAACTCGTTTTTTTTTTCGTTTTTGAATTTTTTCTTTTTGAAAGTAAAAATGTGAATACGTAGTAATCAATGAAAAGTCGAAAAAATTATCAAAAGAGCAAGAAAATGGGCAAAATGTGTTTTTTTAATGAATTTCTTAATAAACTGGAATAAAAAATAAACAGTCATTATTTCAAGTCATGGCCCCATGAAACGAAAAATAAAAAGATATGTTCATTTTTCATTATCATATTTCTCCTTTCTTTATAAAATCTCATTTTTTTATGATTGAAAAATCCAATTTTTCAAGATTTCGCCTCATAAATTTAATTATAATTATGTACTATTCACTTGATGTTTGAAAGTTGGAATCTATAAATTTTGAGCTTTTTGTATCCTAAATGATTCATTTTAAAAATTTATACCTAACCATCCCACCACAGGCCTGTATAAATTCGAAAATCATTCTAAATCATTTTTTCACTATACCAAAATGCCGAAAAAAATCAAAAACGAAAAAAAATTGGTTTGTTTTCGTTTAACAATATTTGTCAAAAGAAAAAGAATAATGTCCTTAATCCGATCAAGGGCATGGTTTTCTCTTATAGGTATGTTTAGTATAAATTAATGGACTTTTAACCAAAAATTGAAGCATTTTGCTAGATGAAATCGTTTGAAATAATTGATGATTGAAATTCTTAAGAGGTCTATGTGCGGTTTTACTTATAGTACATCCACTTGCAAGAAAAAAAAAACGAAAAAAATTGGGTTGTTTTTGTTTATTACTATTTTACTAATTCAGTTTTTTTTTTTCGTTTTTAAAAATGCTAAGAAATAACGTTTTTTTCAATTTTTGAAACCCTGCTATCCATTCCCTTGGTTGATTTATTTTTATACAATTATTTTAAACAATTTTTTCTGTAACCCTTTTAATAATTTTAAAGTTGGGCAAAAAGTCATGAGATGAAAATTTGTTCAGTTTTCAAAGTATTATCCATTCCTCTGGTTAAAAAAATGTTTTTGTACGTAATTTTTTTGTAAACAGCGTTTGCCCCTTCAATTACCAAGATAGACAACACGTTCATCACAAGTGGTTTCTTTTTAATGGTACCCGATTATATCCAAAAATGAGATATGGACGTCCACTTACGGGACACCCTATAGGTATCATGAATTTAAAGCTTATGCATGGAATTATTATTATAATACCTACCATGAGAGGAAAAGATTTGTAGGTGGATTGGTATAAATACTGATGCTTGTGTATTGTATTGATATGTATATGAAAGAAAGAAAGGGCCAGAGGGATTTAGAGTGGAAATATCATTTCAGCATTTAGGTACATCATAATTCTTGACACACATCGATGAATTTTCTATACCTTTTTATAATACATGAACGTTGTAGGAGTAGGCAGACTATGGGGAAATATGAATTGGTTACTTAAAATGTACCTATACCTAGCCTATGCGTATATCAACACAGATTATCTTTATACCTTTTTCCTATTGTTAAAAGTACATGCTTATACTTGAATAAGGTGAAGCTGTTTTGATTCTTTTTTCGAGTGCTGGTTGTATTTAAAATTCATTCGAGATTGGCTAATGTTGAGAGGGTGGTTGTTAGAGACGAAACTTGAATAAAAATTTCGGGGGGAGGGGGGTTAAAATGAAAAATTTGCCAACTAATATTAGATGAAAAAACATGAATTTACTGATTCATATTCTAAAAAAAAAAAATGTCGACCAATCGTACTTATGTTAGGTACTGAAATTAAAAAAAAAATTCGGGCTTTTTTGGGGAATTGGTGAGTTGATTTCCTGAATTCAGAAATGTGTGAGTTGATTCCCATTTTTTTTCAGGGTATGTACGAATTGATTCCCATTTTCCCCCGAGTATGTACGTACGAGTCGATTACGAACCTCTTTCAGCCTATTAGCGTTACCCATCGAGAGATACCACGATGAGGTATTTTCAATTTTTTTTCCAAGCTCAAATTTTTTCGATCCCAAGAATTTTTAATCAATTTTTTTTCAAACCTGAATTTTTCGCTCAGAAATCAACTCCAAATTTTTTCCAACTTTTTTCAATCGCTCATACTTACTTACCTATTTTATTTAAAAAAATTTTCAGCCAGAAATTTTCACAGAATTGTTTTACCTTTACATTTTTTCCAAAATTATTCATTTCAGCTTTAAAATTGTTTCTCAAAAAGTTAAAATTTGTTTCAACTTAAATTTTGATGATATTGATATGAACAAATTGCAATTTTACTCATAATTCAATCGCGTGTATAAGAAGGGAGAGAGAAAAAACAAATTGTCTTTAAATTGGACTCACTGATCGGATAAAGGTCCTAATTAATAATTTCAAATCTAATGCCAAATCACTGATTAAAATTTCCAAATTTTGGGCTAAATGTTTCGGTATTTTTCAACACTCGTCATTTTCTATCCATTTATTCGTTTTTGGTCAGTTTTTGTTTGATTTCTTTCTAAACAAAATCCAAACTTTAGTCAAATTTAGTTCGTTAACGAACACTTTTAAATCGTTAAAAAATTGACGATGAATATCTACTTGCAGGCTTAAGTAACATACATTGTGCCCACAAAAATTAGTAGATTTCATGGTTTGCATTTTAGTAAGTAACATTTTGCCTTTTTACGATGTTTTTTTTTGCAGAAATTCAAGAATTTCTACGATTTTATAATGTTTTAATTGAATTATGTTTTCAAAAAATCATTCTTAATTCTGAGAAAATTCAATATTGTTCCAAATCATCGTTGAATAATCAAATCAACTCCACTATTTCAACAGATTCTCATTATTTTTTTTACTCGATAGAAAAAGTTTCATTTTTCTATTCCTTTTTTGGAATTTCCTGCGAAATTTTTGCAGAAATCACGTAGGGGTCTATTCAAAAATCTCGAACCAAAAAATTAACGTTTCAAAAAAAATTCAAAACTTTCCAATTACAAATTGAAATATTCAATCAAAAGTCTGCCTTAAAGTTTCCATATTACAAAATTAATAAAAACAAACAGATAAAATCGATTCAACTTCTCAAACAAGTCATTCGACAACAAAAAGAAACACAAATAACCTAAACAGCTCAATATTTGCAACTTTTAGCATCAAAACACACACACCATCCTCGTATCGTACCCTTTTCATAATATTGATTATATAGGGCCATTATAAGGACATTTATCGCTTTCTGTTTGTCCATTTGTCAAAAGCGGATACAAACACATAAAACCAAATGCCGTTTACAAATACAAATACGCCAGGACATATGTTAAGAATTTCTTAGCACATCGGAGTAGGCTCATAGAATTCTGATGAATTTCAAGGGGTGCAGCGCGACCGATTCGACGTCGTCGCCGAGTAACGCAGTCATCAAGTGGGTCCACCACAGACCCTTGTCACTGACAAAAGAACCGGGTGCTGTTTTCGAGATGCCATAACATGTTGTAGGGTTTAGTTTAACGCACAAAGTTAAGCAATTTCGCTGACCCTTGTAGTTATTTGTATTCTTTGGACCCTTTTTATTATTAGGAGTGATTTACTCTAATCATCTCCCACTGTGAGAAACTACCGGCAGTGTGAGGTTTACTCGTCACGAATTCCAAACTTTTGCATATTTTTATCGATTTTAACGAGAATTTCGAGCATTTGGAGAACATTTTGAGCGATCGAAGATTTATTTTTCAATTTTTATTGGTATATTTTTCTCAAATAACCATCATTTTTTCGATTTCGGTCACTAAAAGTCATTTTTATTTTTTAAAAGTCACTGTTGGTCACTATTTTCAAGATTTTTCATCAAGAAAATAAAAAATTAGGAAATTTTGGAATTTATTTCTTGGGAATTTTTTAAAAATCCAAAGAAAGTAAGTATCCAGAATAGTGTTTCTTTGCTTATTTTATTTTAAAATTTTCAAAAAATTTCGCAATAGCTCCGCTCGGGTCAAATTGTAACATCTCTTTCTCAGCTTTTTTTATTCACAATTTTTTTTTGATCGTGATGTACAAAAAACTGATATTTAAATACACGTTTTGTCCATTCAATTATAAATTTAAAAAAAATTTCCCTCGATACGCTCGAGACTAATGTTTATATCCTCGTTTTTTCTGCAGAATTCATTATTAATTTATAATCTTTTTTTTTTTTGGAAACGTACTTTTTAATAAGCTGCGATGAGAAAGGAATTTCATGATGTCCTTGACCACGACTTTAAAAATAAAGAAAAAGGAAAGAAAGACAATTCATAAATACGGGGTGTTCCACGAATCGTCTGCCAAATGTATTTTTTTTGGATAAAACCGGATACCACTAAAAAATTGAGATGAACATGTTGCCTATTTTGAAAATTGAAGGGGCAAATGATGCTTCTAAAAAATCACGTTAAAAAAATTCTTCATCCATGAGAATGGATAGTACATTGGAAAGTAAACAAATTTCAACTTTATTTTTTGCCTAACTTTAAAATATAAAGGAGCTATAAAAAAATTGTTCAAAAAAAATTCTAAAAAAATAAACTAATCAAGGGAATGGATAGTACGTTGAAAACTGAAAAATTTTTGTTCTGTAGACTTTTTACCTAACATCGAAAATGAAGGGACTAAGAGTAACTCAAAATAAATGGGCTTCAAAATTTTTTTCAATTTTCTGAATTTTTAATGACTCTTAGTCCCTTCATTTTTGATGTTAGAAAAAAAACTACAGAACAAATTTTTTTCAGTTTTCAACGTACTATCCATTCCCTTGATCAGGTCACTTTTTAAGAATTTTTTTGAACAATTTTTTTTGTAGCCCCTTCAATTTTAAAGATAGGCAAAAAGTCATAAAGTGAAAATTTGTTCAGTTTTCCAAATACTTTCCATTCTAATGCTTGAAAAAATTTCAACGTGATTTTTTTAGAAGCATCATTTGTCCCTTCAATTTTCAAAATAAGCAACATGTTCACCTCAAGTTTTTAATCAGTGGTACCCGGTTATATATCCAAAAAAATATGTTTGACAGACGATTCATGAAACACCCTGTACTGGTCTCGTTTTGGAAGATCTGAATATGAAAAACGACAAATTTTCAACTTTTGAAGGTTTTTTTTTTCGCAAAAATTATCCCCCTCGCTTCACTCAGCCTCGACACATCAACAAATAATTATATAGATTGATATTTTACTCTTTCATTTTATTTCTTACCCATTTACCGGGACAAGTCAAAAAGACTGCTTGGACTTGAGTGGAATTACTATTAAATTTGAGGCACGTGTTTTTTGCAGAGGGGGGGGGGAGGGGAAAGAGCAATAAATTGTGAAGATTTTTTTAATTTTCTACTTGAAAAAATTCAGATTTTTATTCATTTAAATTCTCAATTTTTTGTGCGGGGGGGGGGTTCAAAAAGTCTTAGAATTGAATTTAAGTCGTTTTGAGTGGCATTTAAAAATATCATAAAAAGTAGTGATATTTGAAAAAAAATCTTAGGCCTCCATGCATTTTAAATCATTCTTCTACACAATTTCGAGTTGTAAGTATTTAACACGAAAAAAATACACCCCCCCCCAGGCCCCAACCAAGCCTAAATGAACATCATATTATATAGAAAGTCTGAGAAACTTTGAAAAATTGATCTGGAAAACCTAAAAAAATCAAGGAAAATCATTTCTGAAACGTTGTGGACACTTTGATAACTTGATAAGTATTTATAACGATAAAATATTTTTCTTGAATTTTTTCCATTTTTTTTGTAGAAAAATCTCATTTTGTCTGTATTCAATTAAAACACCTGAAAATCAACGATTCTGAGGTCACTTTTTGGTCACTATTTTCGTAGAAAATGGCCACTCAAGTCACTTTTTTCCTCGAAATTCTATTCCGATGCTCGAAATGATAAAAAAATTGCTAAAAAATCCATAAAATCGAACATGAACTTTTTTTAGGCGATTTTTCTATTTCAAATTCTGCTATTTTCCTATCTTTAGGCATTTGTTTCGTTATTTTTCTTAATGACCTTTCCGGTAAGTTTGTTTGTTTAATATCGTTTGTTCAACCATATTCGGGGCGAACGAGGTCGTCGGCTAAAGTATTCTTATTATGAATTGTCGGATGCGAAAATGGGGAAGTTGGTTGTTTATTAAGAAGAGGGTGTGCAAAGGAACGCGGAGGAATGGTGTGCAAAACATGGTGGAAGAATTTGGGGTGGAAAATAGTTTGACGCATGTTTTTAAGCCTCGTTTGAAACTGCATCTCATCTTATAACCCTCCGGTCCACACGACGCTTTTCTCTCTACTATAAATGTATCGATTTTAACTTTGTGTTGACTGTGTACATAACAAACAAACGTAGCAGGCTTCTATCCGTGTGCTGCGCCGCTTTTATATCCCCCCTTTCATTATTAAGAGTAGGAAAATTATCATTGTTATGATTTCACAGCGTGTTAGAGTAAGAGAGACAGAACGAGAGAGCCCTGGGTGGAATATTTTTTCATAAAAATGACTACGATATTTTTAATGCGAAAGATTTTCCAGCTAATGGTTCTTTTGTGTTTTTCTGTCAAAGGTTTGGTTTAGCAATAGACGAGCTAAATGGAGACGAGAAGAAAAGCTGAGAAACCAAAGAAGAGGCAGTGGCGGTGGAAATGTGGCCGACAACGTTCCTCCGGTATCTTCGGTCAGTCCACCGGCTCCGAATTCAAGACTTTCTTTAAATCATACGTTTAATCCGATGTACGGTTCGATTCCGCAACCGATGGTTTCGATGGCTGACACATACAAGTAAGAAAATGTCACTAAAATTTCTCCATTTGAGCACAAAGCCCACTTCATCTCTGTACAAAATTCGTTTATTAATCGAACCGTTTTGTCGAGCCACGTGCGTCTCGATGAATTTGCAAAAAAAAAGTTTTCGAGGAGGGAAAAAAAATCCCCTACGTCACGTACCATATCGGGCGAGTTTTCACGACTATAATTTTTCTCTTCGGGTATTTTTCCAGCAGCATGTCGGGAGCAGCGAGTTCGCTGAGTACGATGACAAGTAGCTGTCTTCAACAGGCAAGAGACCACCATCATCACCATCACACTAGTTACCCTTACATGTTCCCAGACCCGTTACACACGCTCAGTCCTAGTTACGCGCACGCTGCCCGAGTAAATCCAGCAATGGCACATTCGCAGCCGCCTACCACCGCCCATCATCCAGCCGCCTATACTCCATCTCCCGGATCGACCGGAGCTCCGACCGCCACCGGTACAGGTATAGGATAAATTTATTGACCATTTGCCCTCGCTGGGAATTTTTCATCTGACTGATCTGTTTGCAGGAGTCATCTCGGCCGGCGTTTCGGTTCCTGTACAGATTCCGAATCAAACTCACGATAACCATAATTACTGGCCTAGACTTCAGTGATCTCAACTTTTTGGGTTTCCGACCACCTCATTGTTAACATCGCTGACGCCATCGTCGTTCAATATGAGGTCTCAGAATTTAACCGGAACCCAAAAATCTATTTAGGATAAGATTTTTCTCTTTTTTTTCGTTTTTTTTACACGTACTTTGTAATATGTATTTTAGTTTTGTAAATAATTTTCGCCCCCGGCCCCTTCCCAGTTTTGTCTGCGACGTAATGAACGCGTCCCAAATGTCAATTTTTAATACGAAAAAAATTCACCCGAAGGAAATTTCAATATCATTCCATTCCCTGATCGTTTGACGCTTTATATTCGCTTCTGTTTTTTTTTGTTTTATTATTACGTATTTTTAATATTGTAAACGTTGGTTCGATTTTCTTCCCCCATCTTCTCTAATCATTATGATATAAAAAAAATCGCCTATGTAAATAATTTTGTAAACGTATAAAAAACAAAAACCCTTTTAAGACTTTCAACATTTTTTTTCTCGCGTATAAAATATATAAGTCATAAATCATTTTAATATTTTGTATACCAAAATGTATCTTATAGAAACTTCCTCATCCTCGTCTTCAACCCCAGTTTTATGCTCAGCATTGAAACGTTGAATATTGAAAAAAAAAAGAATCGCTAATACATTTTGTAATATTTTTACGAAGTATTGCACCCATTTACCCTTTCCTTGGATTTGATTTCCTGTGTGGCCAGTATACTTACCTATATCTTAATGGAGTATAGAGACGAATTGGAATTACGATGATTTTTCTTTTATATACGTACATATACTATTCGACCTATGTGCAATTACACGGTGCAAAAATATCCATTACTTAATCTCGTACTATGTACCTTGGCAATATAATGTATTTTGTTACTTATGTATTTGTGATTCGTATCTACGTAACTCGATTCGATTCGATATTATTCTGTAGAATGTGTAATACCTTTTAATTTGTAATTGTGGAATAAAATTTATAAACGTACTGAAAGTTTGAATGGTACCAGAAGAAGGATATGATAAAACAAGATTTTCTGAGATTCAAAGGTTGTAAGTAATTTTTCCAGAAAAACAGCTCTTTGATTTTTTCCCTTGTGATATTCTTGGAATTCGATTTAAAGTAAGTGAATGGTTCAAGTTCAAGCAATAATTGATCAGAATGGCTGAATAATTTAAGAACCAGATGAAATCATTGAGAACGAATTTATTAGATCGAGAAAATCGTTCGCAGGGGACAATTTATTTTTTCAGGTAGAAATTTTTTCACATTTTGAGGAGAAACCTCAATTTTAAGACTTGGGCTGAAAATCGTAAATTTTTACACGAATTTCACGTACAATTTTTACTCGTATTCCAATGGGTAATTTTTTCCAGTATCAACACAACATACTGGTGTTAACTCGTGCCAATTTTGAAATGAGCCATGTACATATCAATTTTGAAAGGACAATGAACTTGATTTGGTAAGTACCTACATATATATTAAAACTACTCGTATGTCGAATGTCACATTTCGACATTTATGTCAAATTTGACCACAAAAAAAATCGCCAATATTCACGTTTTTTGTGAAATAGGTCATTTCGACATTCATGTCAAAAAAGTCAATTTTTGACAGTTGTGTTAAATGTGAATAAATTACAGATTAGGTACCAATTTAGATACCATATTTGTCAAATGAGACCTTTTTTTTTGAAAAATTGTGAATGATCCAATTGCAAAATTCAACTATTCCGACATTTATGTCAAATATGACCATTTTTGACATTTGTGTCAAATATGCCTATTTTTTTGACATTTGTGTCAAATATACCCATTTTTTGATATTTGTGTCTAATACGCCTATTTTTTGACATTTGTGTCCAATAATAAGATCATTTTTTGACATTAGTGTCAAATATGTCTATTTTTTGACATTTGTGTCAATGTGTCAAATATGCCTATTTTTGACATTTGTGTCAAATATGCCCATTTTTGACATTTGTGTCAAATATGCCTATTTTTGACATTTGTGTCAAATATGCCCATTTTTGACATTTGTGTCAAATATGCCCATTTTTGACATTTGTGTCAAATATGCCCATTTTTGACATTTGTGTCAAATATGCCCATTTTTGACATTTGTGTCAAATATGTCCATTTTTGACATTTGTGTCTAATACTTACGCCTATTTTTGACATTTATGTCAAATATGCTCATTTTTTGACATTTGTGTCCAATACTTACGCCTATTTTTGACATTTGTGTCAAATATGTCTATTTGTTGGCATTAGTGTCAAAGATGCCTATTTTTGATACTTGTGTCAAATATGCCCATTTTTGACATTTGTGTCTAATACTTACGCCTATTTTTGACATTTGTGTCAAATATGCCCATTTTTGACATTTGTGTCTAATATGCCCATTTTTGACATTTGTGTCTAATACTTACGCCTATTTTTGACATTTATGTCAAATATGCTCATTTTTTGACATTTGTGTCTAATACTTACGCCTATTTTTGACATTTATGACAAATATGCTCATTTTTTGACATTTGTGTCCAATACTTACGCCTATTTTTGACATTTGTGTCAAATATGTCTATTTGTGGGCATTAGTGTCAAAGATGCCTATTTTTGATACTTGTGTCAAATATGTCTATTTGTTGGCATTAGTATCAAAGATGCCTATTTTTGACACTTGTGTCAAATATGCCTATTTTTGACATTTGTGTTAAATTTGACCATTGACATTTGCTTTAAAATGTCACTACTATTCGTGGGAATACAAGTATGTACTTATACCTAGCTATTTTGACAATTGTATCAAACACAACCTTTTCAACTATAAGTGGTGACTATTTTGACATTCGTGATAACTGGCACTAGGCTAATATTTTGTTTAACGTGACCATTTTTGACATCATTGTGCCAAATGTTATTTATTTGACGTTTGACATTTCTATCAGAAGAGCAGTGTGGACTTCGACATAGGTAGATTGAAAATATAACTATTCTGTCATCGGTGTCAAGTATGACCATTTTTGACATTTGTGTTGAATTTAATCACAATGAATATTTTCGTCAAATGCGACCATTATTGACATTTGTGTGAAATGTGGCGATTTTCAACAATTTGAAATTCAACTATTGGGTGATTTGTGTCCAATGCGTTTACTTTTGACCTGGGGCCATTACTGAGAGTTTGTTGATATTTGTGTCCAATATCTCCAATATAGCATTTGTTTCAAATAGTGCCACTCCGTCATGAGCACCGTTTTTTGCTCAGTATAATTACAAGTGGCGCCGGAAAGTGAGGTACAAAGGGGTGCATTGAACTTTTCCCTAATTGACAGCTGCGGTACAAATCAGCAATTGTACCACCCCCTCCACGTATTTTCAAAGCATTGAAAGGTAAAAAAATGTCTTTTTTGGACATTGTAAATCCAATTTTTTCAAAGCTTTGTCCTCGCTTTGCTTGGGAATAAACAAAATCACAATTATATGATTATTTGAGACGACAGTGCGGAAGAAGTCTCCCTTTTACTTACTACCCCTAAAATCCGTCTAGTGCTTCAAGTCTTCATTTCCAGCTTTGTACCCACCTCCCAAAAAAAATTTCCGACGCAACTGATCATTATTGCGACATTTCTTGGTATCAAATGTGACCATAGGCGGCGTTTGAGAATTTTTCCGTGTGGTGCTCGTATATGAGTGAGTATCATGATTCATGACTGCTCAGATTACCCCCTCCCCCGTATTTTCAACCACATCATTAGTTCTGGTCTGTGATGAATCTTACAGGCACCAGTGTAAAATTCAGGAAAAAATAATACTTAACTTAAATAACCTTTTTTGAGTCGAAAGGTAACCAAAAAATCCGTCTTTTTTTCAACACGTATCACTTATAGAAATCAATAGGTACTCTATTTTTTTTGTAAATATCGAATGTTTGACTACCTTAAAAAATTATTTTTTTTGTCCAGTTCAATATATACCCCTTTTCTATCCTACAAGAATTCAAAAACAAGCACTCGATATCGACTAATTCTATGAGAGCTCCTTCACTTTTCCCGATTTGCTTCCCTAAATAGAAAACCAGAAAGGCGGTTTGTATGAAGAAAAAAACTGTAAATAATTTTTCTATTGTATCGTAATGTATTATTGAGCCCGAGCGAAGCGAGGGCGAAAATTTTTCGGAAGACAATCAAAACTGAAATTTTTTCAAACTAGAAAGAGTAATTTGTGACTTTTGATGTTTTTTTTGGAAAAATTCGTGACTTTGATAGTCCACAACCTGACAGACATCTTCAAAACGTGACCAATGGATTTTTCTTGTTCTTTTTCACCCTTCCTCTCACTTCCTTGAACATCATAATCCGGAATATCATGACCTTCCTTCTCCCCTACAGCCTACAGCTCTGTAAAAAGCATATTTGCAAATTTTACAATTTAAAAACATTATAATTTAGCCTTAGTAGAGCGAGTACAAATATTTTTTGAATGTACTATAAACATTTTTTTAAATAACGTGCTTGAGATTTTAATTTTTCGAAAAATGAATACGATAGCTTTAAGAAAAATTTTTTGGTCACTTCAATTATTGATACATTTTTGGTAGATTTTTGAAATCCTCAATGTAAAATTTTAGTAGTATATGTTGGCAATTTTTTCGTGTGGTGCTCAGCACCACACGGATTTTTCCGAGTGGTGCTCGAGCATGCGAGCACCGCATCAAACGCCGCCAATGAATGTGACCACTTTTGACACTTTTAAATTGTGATTTTATCGAATTGAAAATTTTCAACGTTCGTGTCCAAATAATCACTTCGACAAATTGTGACTCTCAACTATAATACTGGCACTTGTATTGCAATATTCAAGTCATGCAGAGTCGTGTAGAGAAAATCGGGGCATGGGGAAAAATTGAAGAGCAAAAAATGGTCTCACACAACAGGAGGTTCAAAACCCCAAATTTTTGATTTTTGAGTTCCAATACTGCCCAAAAAACAAAAGCTGGGGAGACTAGAACACCAAAAAAAAAAAATCAAATTCGATTAACATCTTCCAATCGCGCAAGTGCCTTCAATTCTTTAAAAATTGTCAAAAATTCAGTAAATAGGTGTAGATAGGTATTCTCGAAAATAATTTTTAAAAATTTCAAGAAAATTCAAAATCGATTAGATCAAAAAGCACAATTTTTTTCGTTGCAAAAAGCTTTTTAAATTTCTCTTATTACACTACCAACTTCATCTATAGAGAAATTAAAAACGTTATGAAAAGGCGATTTTCTCAAAAAATTGTGCTTCTTGGTCTACACGTAGTCGATAAATAATCTCTAAAATTGATTTTATTCAATTTTGAATTTTTGACAATTTTTAAAGAATTGGAAGGCTCTTGCAGGTATATTAGTCGATTTCGAATTTCCTTGGCCCTCATTTTTTGCGCAGCACTGGAACTCAAAGATCAAAATTTTTGGGTTTTCGACTCATCCTATTACACAACTAAAATTATTAACACAATTCAAACCAATTACCCGTGAAAGCAGGGAAAATTTTCTCACGGTTTTCACGATTACCCATGAGAGCCGGAAAAATTTTCTCACAGTTTTCACAATTACCCGTGAAGGCCGGAAAAATTATTTCCACGGGTTTCTCGGGGGCCCGTGAGAGCCGGAAAAATTTTCTCACGATTTTCACAATTACCCGCGAAGGCCGGAAAAATTATTTCCACGGTTTTCGCGGTTGCCCGTGAAGGTCGGAACAATTATTTTCACGGTTTTCGCGGTTGCCCGTGAAGGCCGGAAAAACTATTTCCACGCTTTTCAAGGTGGCTTGTGAAAACCGGAAAAATTGTCTCACGGTTTTCACAGTGGCCCGTGAAGGCCAGAAAAATTATTTCCACGGTTTTCACGGTGACCCGTGTAGGCCGGAAAATTTTCTCACGGTTTTCACGGTTACCCGTGAAGGCCGAAAAAATTATTTCCGCACCTATAAATGTACTCCTGTAACGTGTGCGTGGTAAGCCAAATTTTTTGTTCGAGAGGACCCTCATGGCAAAAACGGCATGTTTTTTAGTCCTAAGGAGTCTTCGCGGGTCCCTAAGTTCCCCCAAAAAACTGGGACTCGGGGGAAACCCTCCTTCTCCCTTTCTGCACATGCTTGAAGTCATGATGCCAATTTCAGACATTTGCGTTAAATATCCCTAATGTGACTAATACAAAGGTAAGTAGAATGAGCATCTGACAATTATGTCAAATGTGACCACATTTGATAATTGTATCAAGTGTGACCATTTTTGATAATTGTGTCAAGTGTGACCATTTTCAACAATTGTGTCGAATTTGAACAGTTTTGACAAAGTTTGACACAATTGTCAAAAATGGTCAAATTTGACACGACTGTCAAAATTGGTCAAATTTGACACAACTGGCAAAATTGGTCACATTTGAAACAATTGTCAAAATTGGTCACATTTGACATAATTGTCGAAAATGATCACATGAATTAATTGTCAAAAATGGTCACACTTGACATAACTGTCAAAATTCGTCACTTTTGACAGTCGTGTCATTGTGACCATTTTTGACAATTAATTCATGTGACCACTTTGACAATTGTGCCGAATGTGACCAATTTTGACAATTGTTTCAAATGTGACAATTGTTTGACACTTGTGTCAAAAGATAGCCTTTTATGACATTTAAATATGTTGAAGGGTAATCGCCTCAGACAATTGTGATCATCTTGGAATTTGTGTCAAAATACTGACAATTGTTTTGAATAAAATCATATTTCAATTAAAATTACTTTTTTTTGTAAATTTGTGTTCATTATCTGTCCATTTTTGTAAAATACTGCGATCATTCATGAAAATCATTGGCATTGAAAGTGACACATTTCACCTGGGGTCAAAATTGGTCACATGTGACAATATTTTGAATACAAATCACAAGTGACCTTTTTTACTCTTTTGCCGCGAGTCAATTTTGGGAAATATATTGTTAAATAGGAAAAATTCAACACTTATATTTGGTCTGTTATTTCATACCATCATTTGAAATAAACCAATTTCGGCTTCCTTTTTTATAATCATTCACGCAATTCGATTACCTATAAATAGATGCAGCGAGCTTTTTTCTTTTGTTCATTGCATCGCACTCAATATTCTATATTTTTCCGAGAATACTTACTCCATAAATTTCCTCACACAATAAATATTTCAAATCCGATCGAGTTACATTTAGCAATCTGCAACTAAGCAGATTTATAAATTGACGCAATGCACGCCACCGCGGTCATGATAAATTCGCATTACTCGCGGAATGAGTCATTCGACGTACGGTGATTTCATTATCAATGTTGGCACCGAATGTGTAAAGAAAGCAGCGCTGAATGCATCCAATTTATCGGAAATGACAATGTAATCTCGCCTAGTAGAGAAAACTGTATCTCTTTGTAGTGTACCACGAATTCGAGGTGATTGTGATATAACATAAATGTAATTATCAGACTGATAAATTAAGAATGAAAACGAAATTAATTATTGTAAATTTTTTGGAATAATATCGAAGAAATGAATCAGTATAAAGTAATACTAGCCTAAAAAATTACTAATTTAATTTTAGGCAAAACTAAATGAGAATCTTCATCCTATTTCTCCTTATTTTATTATAAAAATACAAAATTTCCAAATTTCAACCAAAAATGAAAAATTAAACTCTTTACAACCATTTCGGTAAAATTAAAAAAAAAAAAAAAAAAAAAAAAATGTTCTCCGTCCAAAAACCGGAGCAACCTACCAACATCTGGTAGGAAACCACCTTAGACAATCTGGCAACGCGGCGTTACATTTCACAGTTAGGCGAAAACATCGACCGAAAAATCCGAAAAATAAAAAAAATTACAGTAAACGAATCCGATCGGAAATTCTCCAGCGAAAATTTCATTTCCTCGATCGTTCCGCGAAAAATACCTCACATCACCTCCATTCCTCCTATCCTGCTGAAAAAAACCCGCGAAAATGATCGAAAAATGACGCGCGAATTTCGCTCTCTAGGCGACGTATTTTCTCCCAGTGAAAAATTCCGATACCACTTCGTCTCACCGTTATATAATCGCAAACACTACAAAAATCACACATTTTCGGAATATTTTTAATAATTTGAATACTTAATTACATTAAGCGAGGCTTGTTGACAAACCCACAGCCAGGCCCGAGCTGCGTTCTCCAATCCGAACCGTACCGTGAGTTATTCGTAAACAATACGTACATAGCTTTCTTACAATCGTGTAGTTGGTGGTACGTACTCGTACGAGATCTTTTCGAATACGCTAATTAAGTAAAAATTTATTATTCTTGACGCGTTTGTTTCTCTATTACAGAACGTTTATGAATTACAAAGTTGTACCGAACTGAGCCGAACGTATGTGCGATGTGTGGCGGTGCATTTACCAAATACGAGCTTATTGATTAGAATCAGCTGTTCTCCGTATCAGTGTACTTCGCATGTGCGATACGTTTCAAAATGGTAGAGATAATCAATTTCGCTGGTGCACGGTGATGTTCGTAATTTATATAAATGTTCGGTTTCGAATTAATTTACCGTGATGGAATAATCATCTGAGCAACTTGATGGTATGGGGAAGGATCAAGAATTATTGGAAGCCGCGAGAAATGGAAATGTCACCGTTGTCGAGAAGATACTCAGCCAGAAAGCTAAAAGGAGTGGCCCACTAGCCAGGTATACTACGATTAAGCATATCTTGCGTAAGCTATTTTTCGAGCCATTCGTGATAAATCCCCATTTGCTGGGACGCTGTCGGAGCAATTAGCTCGATTTTTAACCTGTAATTAACCGCGTTCGATCGATTATCGAAACGGTGATACCGGTTGAAACGGATATCATCCTGGGTATCACTTCCTATATAAACAATACGCAGCTCGAGTGATAATTTTATCTCTTTTTGGAGAAAATTTTCTCATTTTTTATCAATTTTTAGTAATTTTTTGCCAATTTGATCCCTAAAATGGGCTGAAATAGCATTTTCCCTCAAATTCCCTCAAATTAAAGTCAATTCGAGGTAAAATTATTTCACTCATAGAGCTCTCTTGGCGAATAATTCGACATCACAGAGTATTTCAAATATTCCGGATACTTTCTTCGATGCATTTCTCCCCCTGGACGCCTCCTGCACTTACAAACGTTCCGCACAATCCATTCTAATTACTTTCTTTCATAATCGTACACATTCTCGGTATCGTAACGTCGTATTTCCTCGTAAAACCAACAATTTCGCCACCTCACACATTCGTATTATCAGCACGTTATTTCAACCGTTATGATAAATCGCAGTTTAAAAACATCGCATCAATTTTCCTCATTGCTCGTTCACGTTTCTCGGCTGATAACGCAGCCACACAGCCCCACGTATCCGCTAGTATGACAAATAACCTCGATAAAACACCTTAATTGAACGATAATGTCGTGCCTCACGTTATTCCTTACCTGCATAGTACACCTCGGGAGAAAAATTCGTTGCACCCGGAGCCAGCTGGCGAAAAAACGCCCCGTCCGAAGCCCTACCTAGAAGAAGTTGTAATTTCGTGAGTACTTCGAACGACGCCGCGACGTAGAGGGTTGTAACTTGACGCGATGACCTGATCGATAAACGCGGAAATGAACGAAAAAGGGCATTTACATCGACGTTACCTTGCGATGCGAATAAGGTGGCGAAAACAGCTCCACGGAATCGGTCAGTTTTTTGCCGGATGATGAGGTCAGGTTTTTGACGTGGAGGTGGTGCTGGGGAGGGCTGGAGGGTTGGATTTTGGGGAAGGTTTCGAAAAATTTGAGAGAAGTGGAAGTTGAAGTGGAGATTGGGTGGTTTGGAAATTTTGAAGAGGGAGGGGGAGAGGTGGAGGTGTGAAATTGAAGGTGTTTATATATGAATTGTACCCACGTAGTTTTCGGTTGGATTTTTATTTGTATTTCGAAGTGAATGAACTTCGAAGTGCTGTTAAGTGCCATGTTCAACGTTGAACTAGTTTTTTTTACGACTAAAAAAAATGAAAAACGTAGTAGGACTGATAAAGAAATTTATGATTTCAATAAGTAAATCTTTTTGGCTGAAATTGAGGGAATTTTATGGGATAAAAATTTCGTTAAAATTGAAAAATTAATGAAAATTCGGATAAGAAAAAAATCGATTCAAAATTGATAATGAAGTGCTAACGTCGAGCACTAAAAAATGAAAAACGTAGCAAGACTGATGAAGAATTTCACAAACTTTGATAATTTTTGATATGAAATTGAAGCAATTTTATTGGATAAAAATTTCCTTAGAATTCAAAAATGGATGAAAATTTAGGTTAAAAAAAATCTATTAAAAACTGACAGCGAAGTGTTAACGTCGAACCAATTTTGTACCACTAAAAAATTAAAAACGTAGGTTGCTAGGTTGATGAAGAATTTCACAAATAATACAGTTCGACATGGAAAATGCTGTTTGAAGTTTAATGGGTGATTTTTATAGTATTTTTTGCGCTAATCACGAGATAATTGATGAAAAAATTCCATCACCTAAGGATTTTTCATAATTTTTGAATTTTTTGTAGAACAGTTTTTTTACTTTTTTTTGATAACTTTTGACAGTTAAAGTCGATTTTCTGAAAAAAGGAAGGGTTCTAAGAAAAAAATGAATAGAACATAAATTGAGGGGCTTAGTTCCAAAACTCACTTTTGCCAAAAAAAATCGATGTCGTTTTTTTTGCGGATTCTGGTTCAGTTTTTCATACTGAATCGAAATCTGCAAAAAAAACGACATCGATTTTTTTTGGCAAAAGTGAGTTTTGGAACTAAGCCCCTCAATTGTAGAGCATAAAATTTACTTTCTGTAGAGTTCAGTTAGTTTTTTTCTTAGGAGGCTCAGCTTTCGAGATATTTCAGTTCAAAGTTCAAAGTACGACTTTTTTTAAAATTGAAAATATCTCAAAAACTAAACTTCCTGAGAAAAATTAATACTGGACTACACAAAAAGGAAATTTTACTCTCTACAATTCACGTTCTATTCAAATTTTTTTTGGATCCTTGGTTTTTCTAGAAAATCAATTTTTCGGATAAACCACATTTTTAACATTTCCCATTTGTAATAATGGGCAATTGAGCATATCAAAGGCCGGCAAATCAACAATTTTTTCTGCGTAATTGATTCTGATTGTTGATTCTGAGTTTGACCTACTTTTTAGTGCTGAGTTCGAATATGATTTCAGTTTTACTCCATCACGTCAGGATTTTTTATAATTGGAATTTTTTGTTGAAAATCCGTTTTACATTTTTTAATATAAGATCCTAAAGGTCGATTTTCTGGCGAAAGAAATGGCCCTACGAAAAAAATGAATGGAACATAAATTGTAAAGCGTAAAATTTCCTTTCTGTAGAGTCCAATTAGTTTTTTCTTAAAAGGCTTAGCTTTCGAGATATTTTCAATTTAAAAGAAAAGTTGAACTTTAAACTTCCAACTAAAATATCTCGAAAGCTAAGCCTTTTAAGAAAAAACTAATTGAACTCTATACAGAAAGGAATTTTTTGCTCTACAATTTATGCTCTATTCATTTTTTTCGTAGAACCCTTCCTTTTTTCAAAAATCGACTTCAAGTGTCAAAAGTTATCAAAAAAAAGTAGAAAAACTGTTCAATAAAAAATTCAAATTGTGAAAAATCCTTGGGTGATGGAATTTTTTCTACTATTTTTCTCGTGATCAGCGTAAAAAATTCTATAAAAATCATGCACTAAACTTCAAACAGTATTTCAAAAGTTTAAAAATGTCGACGTGTGCAATTTTGATAATTTTTCGACTGAAATTGATGGAATTTTATGGGATAAAAATTTCTTTAAAATTGGAAAATGAATGAAAATTCAGATAGATAAAAACGTGGATTTAAAATTGATAGTGAAGTGCTAACGCCGAACCAATTTTTTACTACTGAAAAAATGAAAAACATAGTAAGACTGATGAAGAATTTCTATAAAAAATGTTGTAATTTTTTTTTCGACTGAAATTGAGGTAGTTTTATGGTATAAAAATTTCCTTAAAATTGAAAAATGAATGAAAATTTAGGAAAACATTTTTTATCCAAAATTAATCGTGAAGTGTGCTGTGTTTAACATTGAATCAATTTTTTACCAGAAAAAAAATGAAAAACGCATGAGTCTAATCAGAATTTCCCCAAAAATGTTTATAATTTTTGGTCAGAAATTCAAGGAATTTTTGGTCAGAAATTTAAGGAATTTTGGTCAGAAATTTAAGGAAATTTGGTCAGAAAATAGAGGAATTTTTGTTCAGAAATTGAAGGAATTTTTGGTCAGAAATTGAAGGAATTTTTGGTCAGAAATTGAAGGAATTTTTGGTCAGAAATTTAAGGAATTTTGGTCAGAAAATAGAGGAATTTTTGGTCAGAAATTGAAGGAATTTTATGGTTTAAAAATTTCCTCGAAATTGAAAAAATGAATGAAAATTCAGACGAATAAAATCTATCAAAAAGAGATAAGATAATAAAATCAAAATTGAATGAAATATTTCACCGGAAATTTAAAAATTCTACGAAAAAATCCACGATTTATCCATCCGGGGAATTCCATACACTTATAGCTATCGGCTCAACCAGCGTGCAACGCTCCGAATTAAATTTTAGAAATTTCTCAGAAGTCGAAAATTATCTCGCGTACTCGAGAACACAATTAGCGGTTAATTATCACCTAATTATGTCGAATCGCCTCGATTGATAACTCAACGTCATCGCTTTCGTTGAAAAAAAAATTCACTCGTACTTCTCACCTTGTTCCCTTTTTTTTTGTTATCGTCGATAGAAAAGTATAGAGACTGAAAAACACGCACACGAATCAGCCAACGCCTCTGTCTGCGGGTATTTTCCATCGCAGAAGGCACCTGTAGCTGTACACTAAGTAAAATAATTCCGCATCGTGTATTTTGCCCGGCTCCCGTTGCCGTTGCCGGTTGTACTCGTGTAAGTTATGTAAACTGTTGCACGGTTTGTTTTTATTCGTCGTCGATCGTCGGTTATTTCGCTGTAAGGGCAATACGTTGGGAAATGTTATCGGTGGTTTTTTTCTTGCGACGACCCCGACGAAGTGTAATAAATCAAAAGAAAATTAACCCGAGTGCTGGTCGCTGGTTGGAATAAATTGCCTTTGCTTTCTTTTTTTTTTATCGCCGTTGTCGAATACGTCACGGTGGACGTCGTGACAAGGCTTCCTTCGTCTGGTATCTGATTCATGTTTTCTATGTCCGTGGTATGATTCATCGGTACTATGCGGTGTTTGTTATAATCTGTGTAGAAAATACAAAGAAGTCGATGTAAACAAGCTACTTACATTTAAAAAGCTATGGTGATATTTTGCATGGACGTAGGGTCATTTGAAATGTTTAGATAAGATGACCGGGGAACAATGCGAGGAAAATTCGTTCAATGAACGAATGAATCGTTCAAAAAGAGTAGCTCGAATGGTCAAAAAATCATTCCGACGATTCCTTCACGAAAATGGTTTGGAAATTCGTTAAAAACATCGAAAACGATTCTATACGACGAACCATTCGCGAATAAATGAAACATTTTGAAGAAGAATCGTTCGAGAACGATATCTGAATAAATACATCGCTAATTCATTTCCAAGACAGTTTTTTTCGAAATTATAAATTTTTTCCGTTTTGAAATGGCTCCAATTACGAACCGAACGATGACGTTCGCGAACTGAATCACTTTTTCTACAAAATTATTCACACGTTATGAAAAATTGTTAATTTTTTTTCAATTTCAATACACGAAACTTTAATGACTTCGTTCTCAAGTGAAAAATGATTCGAATTTGAAATGGCAATGAATTGTTTTCAAAAGATTCAGTGATTCATTTTGTAAGGAATCGTTCACGAACGACTTGATAGCAAAAAAATTGAATAAATTAGCGATGAATCATTTCAAAGAAATGTAATTCCTCGAAAGAGTTCCTAGAAGCTAAATGATAATGAAAGTACCTATAAATTGAAAAAATTTCCATTAGCCCGTTTAGTGTAAGCAAATTAGCCTCATTTTGGAGAGAAAAAAACATTTCTGCCCAGCAAAGCTTTTTTGGCCGAGAGTGAATTGAAGTTTGAAGTTTTTCGGGAGAGGGGAGGGAGGAATTCCGTCTCAAATTGTTACAAAAATGCGTAAAAGAACGTTCCCAACAGGGTGTTCAATAAAATTGTTGAGCAAAAAGCTTGACTTAGCTCGACTTTTTTACTTTTTTATGGACCCCCCCACCACAAAAAATAGATTTATTCGAAAAAAATTTAACTGGTGGAGTGGACGCGTAAGAGGGGTAAAAAGGTGAAAAATGCAACTTAAACCCTCTTCTCCTTCCTACGTGTCCACCCCACTTGTTTGAAGTTATTCGTATAAATCAGTTTTTTGTTGAGGGTTAAGGGATGAGGGAGGGTGATCCATAAAAAAATAAAAAAAGATGCAAAAAGGTCAAGCTAAATCAAGCTCTTTGTTTTACAAGTTTTGTTAGATACCCTGTTGGGAACGTTCTTTTACTAATTTTAGTACAGGACCCCCCCCCCCCCCGGGCACGAAAAACTACAAATTTCAATTTTGAAATTTTTTCAAATGCGAGAAAATTTACCAATTTTTTCGAAGATAAACAAGATGCAGTAAATTTTTCCATATTTAACTGAGGAGCTCTTTTCCAAAATGGGTCAAGACCAAAAACCGTATATGAGAAAAGGGGCTCAAGTGTAAATTTTTTTCAGCTTTTGACTGTAAAAAAAATTTAGATCATATACGAACTTTGGACTTGACCCACTTTGGAAAAGAGCTCTTCAATTCTGTTCTACTAATATTTGAATTGAGTCTCTTTCTGTATAAAAATCATCACTTTTTTACTTTCTTTTGCTAGCATTCTCTGTAAAGACACCAGGGAAACTTAATTTCCTGAAAATTAAATTAAGCTCTAAATTTGAAGCACAGACGACCAAGAATCATAAATGCCAATTATTTTTCAATAAGAATATGAGTTCAAACTAAGACTTTCGGCTAATTGACGATATAATCTGACTATAATTTTGAAGCCAGTAAAATTCCACTCTATCGAGCTTTCAGCTACAACCCCTTAAGCCTTATCCTTGTGGGTTGTTTTCCATGTTGGAAGCTAAAACAGTCCCAGAAGTGGATTTCAGAAAAATATTCTTCATAATATCTCGCTCAATAGCGTTGGAAAATTTTGATTTTGACATACTCCACTTCTCATGGGATCATGGTGGTTTTAGATTAGAGATCAAAATAATCTCAGAAATGGAATCTGGAAGTCGAAAAAATTCTAATTTGATAGGTAGGTAGCTAGGTACCTTGCTCGATAGTTTTGAAAAATTTTTCAATTTTGGCTTTCATTTGGAGTCCGTTTTGTGACAGACTTTTTTTGCTTCAAGAAGGTAAAAAAAACGTGGTTTTCGATACCACTCTCCATACTGTTAGAGACTATTTCATATTTTCACTTCAGCTCCTTACCTCTCATCTCACCCATCATGGGTCCTGATTCAGAGTTGAGGTCAAAATGACCCTAAAAAAGGATTCAAACATTTAGAATACCCCTTAGAGCGAAATTTTAATTTTTTGGAAAGGATCTACCTATAACTATGTAATTAAAATATATTACTTATTACTTTTTATTCGTTTTTTTTTTCGGTTCTATGCAGTTACCTTAAACTCGCCTTCTCTATCCTTCAGAAAAAATTTGAAAAAATTTTTCCCGACATTGCAATTAATTCTAATAACTACGTTTTATCGCACCTAATTTGTAAAAAAATATTTAGGTAGGTTGTTTTGAAAAATTTTCCAATTTTTCGCAATTTTTTTGGCGAATTTTCATGTTTTTATGTTTTTGAAAAATTATAAATTTGCTACAAAATATTTTTCATGATTTGGAAAACGTTCAGTTTTTTGAGAAATATTTTGTTCTATTTGCTGAAAAATTATTCAAAATCCATTTTACTCACTACTGAATTGGCTTCATTGTCAGCAAAATTTCAAAAATGATTGTTCACTTTGATTTCAAAGCAGGGTTGTGCTGTAAATTTACACCAGTTATTTTACAGTAAAATAATGTGTAAAATAATGTAAAATAACCGATGTAAAATAACAATGTTATTTTACATTATTTTACATGTGTAAAATAATGTAAAATAATTCTTATCATGTAAAATAACTCTTATCATGTAAAATAACTCGAATTCTATTTTTTTAACAGTTTGGAAATGAAATTTAGTAAATTATGCTGAAAAGAGACAAATAAAGTAATTAAAACAATACCCTGACGAGTAGAAAAAAAGGAACATCAATTTTTATATCAAATGAACCATGTTAAGCCAAAAGAGACCAAGCGACTTTGGAAGTGCTAAGATCTTAACATTGGTAATACAGAATAAGCTTCTGAGCAAGTAAATTATTGATAGATTAATGTTTCCAGAGTTCACATTTTTCATACTTTTTATCCCTTCTTCAACTGTTTAAAAGTTACTTATCGTACTTTCAAGTCTGTTTTTTGATGAAATTTTTGATGGCGCTTGGTCGCTTTAAACTCAACACAGTTCAAATATCAATTCAGTATCAGTAATATCAATATACCTTACGTTTTACATTTCATTTGGTATCAGAAATATCGGAAGTAAGTTCGTTATCATCACAACATAATTTGGTGGCAATTACCATCCTGGAATTTTTGGAAGCCGGCAACTTCTGTACTCGACCCTTTAGAGCGAGCCATTTCAATTTTATTAAATTGTAAATCAAAATCACCTCAACTACATCAAAACTTCAAAACCACGTTGAAAATGCTCAAATAAAATACATTTAGCCTATTATCAACTCTTATCAGTGTTATTTTACATTATTTTACAAGAAATTGTTATTTTACATGTTATTTTACATTTTCATTTTTTTACATCGTTATTTTACATTATTTTACACTTTATGCAAAATAATTATTTTACATGTAAAAGAACAACCCTGTTTCAAAGTATTGGTTTGAATCATTGAAGAGAGTACGAAGAAACGTTCGCGAACGATTCAATAGTAAAAAATCTATTGGATCTGTGAGGTCGCAAATTTTGAATAGGTAATGAAATTGTTTGCGAACGAATGATTCGTTTTTTTTTGAGAAAATGAATAAATTCTTTTTTTTGAGACGCGTTCTATTAAAAAAATTTCCAAAATCCAGTTTTTGAAATTGAACGATAAGCAATGAAAGTGCTCGCGAACAAATGAATCTTTTTCAAGAGATTCGTTCGTGAACGCCGTGGAAAATTATTTTATACATATTTCTCAATCCACATTCATTGAAAATGGGCATTTTAATTAAGCACGAAGATTCTTAAAAAATGATTCATCTTATAATTTGGGATAATAATTGGTAACGATATCCAATTTTATGAACGAAAATTTTGAAAACAGTAAGGTTTCAAGTCATTTTTCAAAGAATCGTTCCCAAAAAATTCCGTTCATGATTTTGAACAAAAAATGTTCAAAAAAAGAGAAATTTCTTTTAAAGTTGTCTCCAGAACAATTTCATTAAGTATTCGAAAGAATTGAATGGTTTTCCGATTTTGTTTTCTTTGTGTGTAGATTTCAATAGTGAAAAAATTGTCGCCTCTCAGTAAAAATTGAAAAATCGAATTTGCAGTGGGAGGGAGGAGGGGAAAAAATTAGAGAGATCGAGGGTGTTTTTTAAATTTTCTGCATAAAAAATTATACATACCTTTCCAATTATTTTAGTTCTTATAATAAAAACTCCGTCGTTAATTAAGCTCGCTTAAACTTTGATGATTTTTGTGTTTCAGTTTGCGAAGGGGTCCGGGAGCCAATGTCCAAGATACCAGCGGATATTCGGCCCTGCATCATGCATCTCTCAACGGGCACAAGTAAGAATTTCGTTTCAAACTCATCAAATTAACGAGTATAGATAATATTTATGCATATCTTATCTGTTCTCAATTCATCATTTCCCTCTCTCGACCTATCACAATCAGTTAAAAATTAATCTCAATAATGAAAATCGGGTCGATTGATTCAACTGCAAAAAATCAATTCGATGAATCATTTCGTATCACTACTTCCCGTTTCCGAAACGAACATATCGAATTAATTTAAAATTCATCATAATAAAAATACGATCGTACGAAAAAAAAAAAACAATTGGTCAAATGGTCATAATTACACGGTGGAAATTTTCATTGTTGGATTATCAAGATCAAAATTTCAACGAAACTTCCTCGAGTGTTGAAGTTCGAAAAATGAACGGAAATTACGTCACGAGATATACGTTAAAGTTGAAAAAATTCAAGGTTTTTGAACGTTTCATATCTTAATTGTTCTTTAATAAGAATTGAGTATTTTTATTCGGGAGATTTTCTCCCAAGGATTATTTCTCATTCGGCACCTGAAATTTTTCTCAAATTAAACGTCATCGTTATAATAAATAACCCGTGGAATTTTCATAATGCTGTATTTTTTTTACAAGTAAAAATAAAATTTATCATTATCACGAATTACACTGCTGAAAAAAAAAATGCATAAAGGGGAAAGAGATCCATTAGAGTTCTGAATCACCAAACAACAATTTGACCTTTGATGAAAACTAATTACCAAGTGTTTGCAAACCTGCAATATAAATTTTAAGAACCAGCCATCTGTTCTAATTAAATTAGACCTAAAGACTATAGAAAACGCTTCTCCATAAAACACTTGTTCGCTATCTCAATACACGCGAAATAAAAATACTCTCGACTGACTAGAAAAAAATCAGCTCAGACGGACGAAACTAGAGTTCCACGGAATTGAACATTTGGTGCTTCTTATATAAGTATTTATAGCTCTACGTTCGAGTCGCAGTCGGGATCAAAAACAATACGATAATTAGACTGTGCATAATGTCTGGGGTGATCGTAAAGCACATCTCCCGTAGACTCGAAACATTTATGACTATTGCGCGAAACAATTCTGGCGGAATAATTTAATTTCGGGACGCCGGTGGATTTTCAAATTGAGCTGCATAAAATATAGATATAAATTCTGGCGTGTGCTGAAACCTTCTTAAGAACCCGAATCACGGTACATTGGATTTATAAAGCTCGCGGTGAATAATCCAATTTTCAAAAGTCAACGATGACGCAGGCGTAGATATCGAGGAAAGTTTCTCGAGTATTTTCTTTTGTGTTGTCGTAGTTCGCGTGTTTGAATAAAACTTGGGAAAAATCGACCGAAAACAAACAATTGTACAAAGTATTGAAATGAATTTTCAAGGTGGCTCAAAAAATTATCGTGTGATCTGGAAAATTTTTCATAAGTGTTTGAAAGAGGACAGAATTAGGATTTAAATCATATCATTACTTTTTGATTACGTTCAATTTTCGTAAAGTGACGTCATGGAAAAAAAAATTGAAATTCAATTTCAAAATGGTAAAAGCCTCATCGAGAGTAAAATCAAACAGGCCTGGTCGAAAATGCATATTCAACTTCAATGGGTAATTTTGATAGAATATTTCTTGCTGATCATGGAAATAATAAGGAAAAAATTCCAGAACGTCAAGATTTTTCTAATTTGAATTTTTTGTTGAACATTTTTTGTACTTTTTGAAAACTTTTGACTTTTGAAGTCAATTTTCTGAGCAAAGAAAGGGCCTTACGTAAAAAATGAATAAAACAAAAATTGTAGAACGTGTAATTTCCTTTCTGTAGGGTCTGATTAGATTTTTTTTAGAAAGCTAAGCATTCGAGATATTTCAGTCGAAAGTTCAAATTTCAAAATTTATCTTTTATTGAAAATACATCGAAAATTAAGCTTCCCAGAAAAAAAACTAACTGGATTGTGATGGGAGATTTTACGCTTCACAATTTATTTATGTTCCATACATTTTTTCGTAAGACCTTTCCTCTGCTCATAAAATTTACTTCAAGGTGTAAAAAAAAATTCAAAGAAAAATTGAAATTGGAAGAAATCCTGAGAAATATTGAAAATGTGGTTCAAGCCTCAAAAAAAAAGAATAGAACATGAATTGTAGAGCGCAAAATTTCGTTTCTGCAGAGTCTCATTAGTTTTTTTCTAAGATGCTAATTTTTTGAGTCATTTTCAATAAAAAATAGAAGTCGAACTTTGAAATTTTGGCTAAAATATCTCGAAAACTAAGGTTCCCAGGAAAAAATCAATTGGACTCCGCAGAAAGGAAAATTTTCATTTTACAATTTATTGAGAGGAACAAATTGATCCAATTTTTTGTAAAATGGCAATGAATGATTGCATTATTTTTATTGAAAGCTGGAGCACCAATGTCGAAAGCACACAAATTTTTTAAATAAAATTATAGGTTGAAAGGGGATTTTAGTTGAGCATTGCAAAAATTTGAATAAAAAGAGGAATAATCTGTTCAATATGACGCTTTTCTTTTCCCCCTACCTACACCTTCGCTCAAAAATCATTTTCAATGTCAAAACGTCGATTTTTCTTTCAACGAGATAATTCAAAATGAAATTGTCCTCAAAAAAACTCAAATTTACATGCTAAAATTTGCTTCAACAAAAATTCCCATCGAGCTGAAATCACTTACAAGAGAGGTATCCTAACTCGAAGTAAAATTTTGAGCTCAAACAAGAATAAATCGAAAGTGCATCATAAAAAAACCCCATATCCAAAATTTCAAGTGCCGAAATTCATTTCTCGAATTTTGGTGAATTTTTCAAATTTAAAAATTACCTCATCGTCCTGCAAAATATAAAAATTTGATCTAATTAAAGAAAAAAGCTGAATTTGGTATAAACCTTATTTTTGACCTTTCGAATCAATTGAAAGTAGTCTCAAAACTTTTTGAAGACTCCAGAAAATTTTAGAATTTTTCAGCGTTGGAGGAAAGCTCATAAAAATGGCCCATATGAACTTTAGCACCTATAACCGCGAATAACTAATATTGATAACCTATTTGATCGATTAAAGCAGAATTTTTCGAAATTTGCAACTTTGAGTTCAAATTTATTTTCTTGGCTGAAAATTAATTTTTTTCTAGGAAAATTGTCAGCCCAAAAATCTGAATTGAACTCCAAGTTTCGAATTTTGGAAAATTCTGCTTTAATCGATCAAATAGGTCACCAGTATTGGTTATTCGTAATTATACTCTCTCATTTCTGAATCAGTGAAATTTATTAAAAATCACTGAAAAACGGTCAGAATTGCAGCACAGTAATAAATCAGTGAAAATTTTTTCACTGAAAGCAAGTCAGTGAAAGAAAATCACTGGAAATCAGTGATTTTTTTTGTGAAATTCGCTGAAAAATCTGTAAAATTCATCGAATAATCAGTGAAAAATCTGAAAATTAATGAATTTCACTGATTTTTCTTGTGCTGCAATTCTGACTGTTTATCAGTGATTTTTTACTGATTCGAAATGAGAGAGTAGGCGCTGAAGTTTATATAGACCGTTTTCATAGACTTTTCTCAAACAGCGCTGGAAATCCCAAAATTTTCTGGAAACTCTAAAACGTCTCGAAACCGTTTCCAATCGATTCAGGGGGTCCAAAATCGGGTATATACCAAATTTCAGCTTTTTTCGTTGATTAGATCAAATTCTCATATTTTGCAGAGCGACGAGGTAATTTCGAAATTTCAAAAAAATTCGTCAAAATTCGGGAAATGAACTTCAGCACCTGAAATTTTTGATATGGGGTTCTTTCATGACTTTCATGGCGTATTTTTGATTTATTTTTGTTTGAGCTCAAAATTTTACTTTGAGTTGGGATACCTCCCTTGTCAGAACGTATTTCACCTTCAACGGTACATTTTGGGCAAAAAAATTGAACATACAAAACATTTCATCTCAGAAATAAATTTGACTCAAGGAATATTCTATTCATTTTTTTTCCTTGGACCCTTTCTTTACCCAAAAAACCGACTTTAGGTCAAAAGTTACCAAAAAATGTGAAAAAATTTTCAACAAAAAATTTAAATTATGTAAAATCCTGACCTGATGGAGAAAAACTGAAATCATATTCGAACTCACGAGGGACCCTCACCAACTGTCCGACGCCGATCGACCTGAGGGATTGCCTATGTACAGGTTTTCAAGGGGCAACGTACAAACTGTGCTTGAACTATCTGAAACGGAGCTGGTTTGTAAGATACAGTGTTGCCAACATTGAAAAATTATTAAAATTGAAAATTGAAAATTTTTGTATTCAATTATAATTGAAAACTAATATATGCATAGGGTAGAGGGTGGTGTAGAGAGTAAAATTTGTGGTATGCATATTTTGCCTAACTCGAAATTTGAAGGGGCAATCGACTTTCAAAAACAATTATTTTGGTAAATAATTTTTGTTCAACTTTTTTCAATTATGTCCCTTCAAATGTCAAGTTAGGCAAAATATGGATACCACAAATTTTACTCTCCACACCACCCCCTACCTTATGCATATATTAGTTTTCAATTATTATTGAATACAAAAATTTTCAATTTTCAATTTTAATAATTTTTCAATGTTGGCAACACTGCATCTTCCAAACCAGCTCCGTTTCAGATATTTCAAGCACAGTTTGTACGTTGCCCCTTGAAAACCTATACATAGGCAATCCCTCAGGTGGATCGGCGTCGGACAGTTGGTGAGGGTCCCTCGTCAGTACTAAAAAATAGGTCTAAATCACCTATCAGCGTTGATTAATCAGACAAAAGTTGAAAAAATACAGGCCTGTGTTGTAAATTTTTAAAAAATTAAAAAATTCACGAATTTTATTTCTGGACTAAAAAACACCTTTCTCAGAATTTTTGGTCGACAACCTTCAAATCAAGTTTCAGATAGGTACTTTAAAATTAAATCTCACGAGATTTCTTTAAGTAAGTAAATTTTTATCATTCACAAAATTCAACTTGATTATTTTCTATAATCAAGTTTCTAACGAACTCTCATTCGAGCCCCTGCATTTTACAACTTATGTAAATTAAACAACACGAGAGAAAAAATGGTTCTGGCCAAGAGAAGGTCGAACAACTCCACATCGTCATGGCCATTTAATAAATTTCATGACTTTTATGACCCCTTTGACCACGAAGCTTCAATAAAACTCACAATTAATGTAATTTTTTATTCGCAATGTCGAGCAGATCAAAACAACCAACCTTTTTCGAGCTCATTAACAGAAACCTTTTGAATTAACCCCACAAGCGGAGTAAATAAAAAAGCCAACCCTTTTTACATATCAAATAAAACGTAAAAATTGCCTCGCACGCGATTGAAACAAATAGTCAACAAAAATTTCGAGATGTTTGGCAACCGCAAAATTCTGCCATAGGTTGGAATTTGCGCAGAATTTCGCAATCACGTACCAAACAAGGTTTATTACCGATAAAGGGCGAGAGAAAAGGATTCCCCAAGAGAGGTGTTTCATATGTGCGTCGTATCATCCTTACCTTGGCTTAGTATCTACTTGTGTACCTGCGACCCCCACCCTCGTCTAATCTTTTTGATATTTTCGCAGAAAAATAGTAGAATTGTTATTGACGAACGAAGCATCGGCGAATATTGTAGACGTCAAAGGATCATCCCCGTTACACTTGGCAGCCTGGAGTGGTAATGTGGATATCGTGCGAATGCTATTATGCCACGGACCTTCGATTCCTAATGTTAATTTAATGGTGCGGAAAAAATTTCTAATAATTTTCCATCTCGTAATACTTACTCGACGCACATCGGTGCGAGCTTTTCTCTACCCCTTGCCTGCTTTACTGGTACTGGCGTAACCCGTCTTATTCGAAAAATTATCAATGTTGGTTTTATTTATTATTACATGTGTGATATTTTAAAGCACACACGCGCCAGAACCAGGAAAGGGGAAGAAGGTTGAAAGATTAAATGATATCGAATGTACGTACGTGCGCGGTGTCCATCCGCGAGCTGACGGAACTCGTTCGTTATACCATTTTTTTCTTTCTTTTTTTTCGCTGGTGCTGCAATTACATTCTTGGTACTGAGTGCTGGGTTGATTTTAACGAGTGTGTGTGTTTTGCAGACCAAAGATAATGAAACGGCGTTACATTGCGCGGCTCAGTATGGGCATACCGAAGTGGTATGCTTGTTATTGGAACATTCCTGTGATCCCACCATTAAAAATAATAAGTACGAAACAGCTCTTGATCTCGCAGCCCAATATGGCAGGTAAGTTGATAGTGATAAGGAATAAATTATGCACAATGGTCGATTGATTCGGTTAAATTGATTCGAAATTCGTGATCGATTGGGTAAACTAGGTATACCCAGACTGACTGGGAGTTGGTTTTTGTGAAATTATTCGCAAACGAATTAAATTACACTAGTCGACACGATTTTTGTGTTTGGGTTCCAATTGCGAAATTTGGGTTGCTTTTATGTATCTAATGAAGGGAAAAATAATTTTTTTGTCCAAAGTTTGCTCTGGGGGACCGGACGGGGGAGCCAAAAATGTGATTTTTCAAGAATAATACACACAAAGGGTATAGCCGGGTTTTAGGTGAATTCGGCCCCCGCTCCGATTTTCGATCTAACCCCCTCAGATGGTGTACCTTGATGTAAAAAAAATTTAGAAATATTTTTGACCCCCAAACCCTCTCCCATTCGGAGTTATGGCCATTTTATTGCATTATTTTCAAGAATTTTTAATTTCAATGGAAGTGGAGGAAATTTTCTGTTTTTTGGCATAAAGTTACATCTCGTAGAGATGTATTTACGATAATTTTTTCAACAATTTCGGTGCACTCCTTCACGTTGTTTCGGCTATTTGAAGTTTTCAATCGTAAAAAACACCATATGAGCGAAGAGCGACCACTTTTTAAAAATATCCCAAAAACGTGTTTTTTAACGTAGATTTACGTCACGTATTCACTTTTGGCGACTACGATGCACCAAGGGCCGATAATCGCGAAAAACCGTACAAAAATGTTGTTTTTTTGGCAGATTTTTCAAATTTTGAGCGTTTTGTATAGAGAGAAATGATTGAACGAAGAAACTAACGTCGGATTCGTGTTTAGCGCGTCAAAATACCCTGATAAACACCCTTTTCGCGGTCGTTTTATTTGAAGACTCGAAATAGTGAAAAGGTGAATTTTGAGACTTTAAGCAAAACAATCGCGAAAAGGGTGTTATCGGGGTATTGTGACCCGCTAAACACGAATCCGAGGATAGTTTCTTCATTTGGCGATTTTTTCCGTATAACGCACTCAAAACTTGAAAAATCTTCTAAAACAACAACATTTCCGCATGGTTTTTCGCGATTTTTGGACCTTTGTTCAAAGAAACAGCCAAAACTTATTGTACAGGCATCCGAAGGAGTCATTGTACTCTGATTTTTGTAGGAGTCATTGTACTCTGATTTTTGAAGGAGTCATTGTACTCTGACTTTCGAAGGAGTCATTGTACTTACTTCCGAAGGAGTCATTGTTACTCTGATTTCCGAAGGAGTCATTGTACTCTGACTTTCGAAGGAGTCATTGTACTCTGACTTTCGAAGGAGTCATTGCACTCTGACTTTCGAAGGAGTCATTGTACTCTGGCTTCCGAAGGAGTCATTGTCCTTACTTCCGAAGGAGTTATTGTTCTCTGACTTCCGAAGGAGTTATTGTACTCTGATTTCCGAAGGAGTCATTGTACTCTAACTTCCGAAGGAGTCATTGGACTCTGACTTCCGAAGGAGTCATTGTCCTTACTTCCGAAGGAGTTATTGTACCCTGACTTCCGAAGGAGTCATTGTACTCTGACTTCCGAAGGAGTAATTGTACTGGCTTCCAAAGGAGTCATTGTACTTACTTCCGAAGGAGTTGAAAAAAAAAACAAATTGACGAACAAAATAAAAAAATTCAAGATGTCTAACAAATTCTCGAAATCAACAACTTCCGAAGGAGTCATTGTACTCTGACTTTCGAAGGAGTCACTGTACTGGCTTCCGAAGGAGTCATTGTCCTTACTTCCGAAGGAGTTATTATACCCTGACTTCCGAAGGAGTTATTGTTCTCTGACTTCCAGAGGAGTCATTGGACTCTGACTTTCGAAGGAGTCATTGTGCTCTGACTTTCGAAGGAGTCATTGTACTCTGACTTTCGAAGGAGTCATTGTACTCTAACTTCTGAAGGAGTCATTGTACTGGCTTCCGAAGGAGTCATTGTCCTTACTTCCGAATGAGTTATTGTACCCCGACTTCCGAAGGAATTATTGTTCTCTGACTTCCGAAGGAGTCATTGTACTCTAACTTCCAAAGGAGTCATTGTGCTTTGACTTTCGAAGGAGTCATTGTACTCTGACTTTCGAAGGAGTCATTGTACTGGCTTCCGAAGGAGTCATTGTACTGGCTTCCGAAGGAGTCATTGTACTCTGACTTTCGAAGGAGTCATTGTACTCTAAGTTCTGAAGGAGTCATTGTCCTTACTTCCGAAGGAGTTATTGTTCTCTGACTTCCGAAGGAGTTATTGTACTCTGATTTCCGAAGGAGTCATTGTACTCTAACTTCCGAAGGAGTCATTGGACTCTGACTTCCGAAGGAGTCATTGTACTCTGGCTTCCGAAGGAGTCATTGTCCTTACTTCCGAAGGAGTTATTGTTCTCTGACTTCCGAAGGAGTTATTGTACTCTGATTTCCGAAGGAGTCATTGTACTCTAACTTCCGAAGGAGTTATTGTACCCTGACTTCCGAAGGAGTCATTGTACTCTGACTTCCGAAGGAGTAATTGTACTGGCTTCCAAAGGAGTCATTGTACTTACTTCCGAAGGAGTTGAAAAAAAAAACAAATTGACGAACAAAATAAAAAAATTCAAGATGTCTAACAAATTCTCGAAATCAACAACTTCCGAAGGAGTCATTGTACTCTGACTTTCGAAGGAGTCATTGTACTCTGACTTTCGAAGGAGTCACTGTACTGGCTTCCGAAGGAGTCATTGTCCTTACTTCCGAAGGAGTTATTATACCCTGACTTCCGAAGGAGTTATTGTTCTCTGACTTCCAGAGGAGTCATTGGACTCTGACTTTCGAAGGAGTCATTGTGCTCTGACTTTCGAAGGAGTCATTGTACTCTGACTTTCGAAGGAGTCATTGTACTCTAACTTCTGAAGGAGTCATTGTACTCTAACTTCTGAAGGAGTCATTGTACTGGCTTCCGAAGGAGTCATTGTCCTTACTTCCGAATGAGTTATTGTACCCCGACTTCCGAAGGAATTATTGTTCTCTGACTTCCGAAGGAGTCATTGTACTCTAACTTCCAAAGGAGTCATTGTGCTCTGACTTTCGAAGGAGTCATTGTACTCTGACTTTCGAAGGAGTCATTGTACTGACTTCCGAAGGAGTCATTGTCCTTACTTCCGAAGGAGTCATTGTACTCTGACTTTCGAAGGAGTCATTGTACTCTAAGTTCTGAAGGAGTCATTGTCCTTACTTCCGAAGGAGTTATTGTTCTCTGACTTCCGAAGGAGTTATTGTACTCTGATTTCCGAAGGAGTCATTGGACTCTGACTTCCGAAGGAGTCATTGTACTCTGACTTTCGAAGGAGTCATTGTACTGGCTTCCGAAGGAGTCATTGTCCTTACTTCCGAAGGAGTCATTGTACTCTGACTTTCGAAGGAGTCATTGTACTTTAACTTCTGAAGGAGTCATTGTCCTTACTTCCGAAGGAGTTATTGTACCCTGACTTCCGAAGGAGTCATTGTACTCTGACTTCCGAAGGAGTAATTGTACTGGCTTCCAAAGGAGTCATTGTACTTACTTCCGAAGGAGTTGAAAAAAAAACAAATTGACGAACAAAATAAAAAAATTCAAGATGTCTAACAAATTCTCGAAATCAACAGTCAGGATTTTTTATTTTCCAACATTTTTGTCCTGGTTTCGCTGGGACCAAATTCATAGACGAATTAGAATAAAACCTTTAGAGGAGTAGAAAGGGCAGACAATTAGAAAATAATTTACTTAATAAGTAATTGGTATCTCATCAGAATAAATCTTCTAGAAAACTTATTGAAATTTCGAGGATTATTGGGGGGGGGGGGGGTGACGGAAAAATGCTAGAAATTCAGAAATTCTCTTGGGGTCTTTTTTTGGCAAATTTGGAGCAAGAAAAAAGATGTCAGAATAGCAAGCAAAACATGAAAATAGCATGAATTTTCATTTTCTTGACTCAGTAGACATCCGTAGTACCAGTATTTTTTTGAAAAAATGTGAAAAGTCTCCCATTAGCCCTAAGAATGACATTTTTAAAAAGAAGGTAAAAACGTATTTTCATTAAAAAATGATGAAGTATTAGGACAGGCAAATTACGAAGTATGAAAACAATCAAGGGTGGTTAAACCAAGAAAATTTCAAAAAAATCTGACGTTTTTTTGGTGTGGCATATATTTATGAGGGGGGGGGGGCTAATTCCTGAGCTTTTTGCAAATTTTTTTCCTAGAAGGGAAGGATTAAATAATTCGGCATTTAAGTATATCACGTTCACAATCATCAACAGAGTCTTGAAAAAAATTACGGAATCGATTGTCAGTCGACATAATTAAACGAATCAATCTCAAAATGCTCGTCAAAAAAATCACGAATAGATCCATTAACTCTTCGCTTTTCTATCCCACAGATTAGAAACTGTCGATTTACTAGTCAGAACTCACCCAGAATTAATTCAACCATATAATGGTCCTTCCAGCGTTAATTCTATATTCCCCCACACCCCATTACATCTCGCGAGCAGAAATGGGCACAAGTAAGCGTACTGACTAAAGCTTCTCTTCGTCTAAAAAAATTTCCCTCATTCCTTACCCTGCTTTTTCAAAAATTTGCAGAGCTGTTGTCGAAGTTCTGCTCGAAGGAGGAATGAACGTGAACGTTCGAACCGGTTCAGGGACGGCTCTTCACGAGGCTGCATTATGCGGCAAAACCGAGGTTGTGCGTACGCTGTTAGAAAATGGAACAGATTTAAATATAAGGGATGCCCAGAATAATACCGTAATCGAAGTTTTAAAACAATTTCCGTGCCATGTGGTGCACGATATTTATTCTCTAATCAAAAGTAAGTTCGCACTGTTGCTAGTTTTTTTCCTGGTCAAGATTTTCTCCAATTTTAATCCCCTCCCTTCGCAATATTTCGACAGAATATCGAGCAATGTACAACGAACGAGATGATCTTTTTCCGACGTCTTTATTGGGGAGCCCTTTCGATAATTTAGATTCGGCTTCTCCCAGCAGTGTTTCTTCAATGTATTACGATTCGTACGAGAGAAGACTGTCTAGTTCGTGTTCAATTTCAACGTAAGGATCTCAACTCAAGAAGATAAATGTACAATTTCTTAGACTCGTTTTAATAATTTAAAACATTTTTTGGTACCGAATAGGGCATCAGATATTCTGCATAATCGCTACAGCTCGTATAACCAACCAGGTCTGTCGAAGTCACTAATGGACACGAATTATCTACAAGATGATCTATCGTGTTCGCGATCTCGCGACTTCGACTCCGTTAGCGTTTGCTCAACAGCGTCCAGTAGTTGTAGTCGCGATAGAAGGTCTCCGTATATGCACGGAACTAGTGGTCAGTTACCTAGTCCTGGTTCTTTAAGTAATAAGATTTCGGTAAGTTGACCTTTCAATTCTCCTCCCAATCTCTCATTTTTAAATCAGTGAAAATTATCGAAAACCACTGAGAAACAGTCAAAATTGCAGCACAGGAGAAATTCAGTGAAAACATTTTCAATGAAAACAAATCAGTGAGAGAAATCATATGAATATCAATGAAAATTCACTAAAAAGCCATTGAAATTTATGAAACTAGTAGAAAAATTAGTGAAAATCTTTGGAAAATCAGCGAAAATTCGCTGAAAATCAGTGAATTTTGCTGATTTTTTTCCTATGCTGCAATTCTGACTGTTTATCAGTAACTTTTCACTGATTCAGAGTGAGAAAGCACAGTACATCTCTGCCAAAAAAAAAATAGTGCCCTGAAAAATTGATTTATTCTCGTTAAACAGCCTACCCCGCCAAAAAAACCTCCAAGAAGAAATTTATCCATATCACCAACCCACGCGATGTCCGGTATGTTTGTGTCTTCCGATCAAAATGGTTACGATTCGTGCGATTACGCCTTCATCAGGAACAGCTCGCAAGATCAATTAGAATACAGCGATGGACAGGTAAGATGATCTGGATTCCAGGCTTCATTATTTTTTACTTTCTCACTAACGGGAATGGAGATTTTGTACTCTGTGTTTCTCATTAACCCTTTCTTCTCTTTCGTTTCAACTGAAATCTTTCAAAAAAAATCTCAAAATGTTTTCTCGCTATTGGTTAATGATTCTTCGAGTTTTCAACGTGCACTACTTATAAAAATTAACCTCTTGAAACTTCACAACTTTCTTTACATCTGTGTAATATATTTTGAAAATGGCATTTTTTTCTGTGCAAATGATTTTTTAGAGAGAGCGGTTCTCTTTGTCTAAAAAAGAACTTCAACGAAGTCCCGTTTTGAAGAAAACTTCAATTGTTGGAAAAAACATTTACAGGAGTCATTTTACTCCACATAAATATTCCAAATGATTTCAATCTTCAAATTATACTAAAATGAATAATTTTTCAAGGAGCCATTTCAGACAGGTCAGGATTAAATGAAGGGAGGAAGCACATAAGCGCACTCCGGGGGGAGGGGGGCTCAGGGAGCTCGAGTCCCCCTTAAGTTTGGAAAGAAGATTTTTTTATCACAAAAATGTAGAAAAAGTGCATGTTTTTGTTCTTGAAATATCATTTTTCAAAAAAAAAAAATGCCCCCAGTATTTCAATCCTTCTATTTTGAAGATTAATGATTTTTCACTGATCTTTTAGTCAAAAATCACTAATTTTTCAATCAAGTCCCAATTTGTCAAAAAAAATCAATCATTTCAACTGAAAGATCAGTGAAAAATCACTAAAATACCGCAATTTTTCAATTTTTCTTTGCACTTTGTTTAAGTATTATCAGCCTACTGAAAATGAACCACATATTGCAGAATCCGCGTAAGTCACTTTTTTTAAATTTTGAGAAAACAACAAAAAACTGATTGTACTGGATATGACATTTTTTTGGGAAAAATGAATTGCGCCATCTTGAAGACCATAAAAAAAGGAAACTTTTTGTAAAAAAACTTTTTTTTCAAAGGTCCTCCTAGTGCTGTGCAGATGCGTTCAAAAATCGTCGACTTACGCTGTTTCTGCACTACATTACATTACGGGTCCAGAATTTTTGAATTAAACGAGCTATCACGTAAATAAGACCTCGAGCACACTCCAGGCGGATTCAGAATACTTGAATTCATAATTGTATGGCCCCGCACTCGCGTTTCTTCGATATTTTGACCCATTCACCTAAAAATCATCAACAGGAAAACTCCATTTCTTCAATCTAATACACCTTGTCCAAAAAAATTTTGAAAAGCAATGCGATAAAAGTTAATAATCATGAAAGAGATAAAGAACATTACGTAGTGCAGAAACGCTGCAGGTCGCGAAATTACATTCTTTCTGCACTAGATGTAAACTTTAGACCACTACGGGCAGTGCGGTACCACAACGCCAATTTTTCTCAGAAGGTGTGTCTACCTCCAGAGAACCAAAATCCATGAAAACATGAGTTTCGGTTTTTTGGCGACTTACGCGGTTTCTGCAATATGTGGTTCAAATATCCTAACTACACCAGCCTCACTGAAATAACAAATTACTCAATTTTTTCACTGAAATTTCACCCCCCCCAATTTCTTCTCGAATTTTTAGCCTCTCCCTTAAATAATTTCTGGGTGCGCTTATGAGTAGGCAGCAGGGGAACTTACCCCTCCCTCAAAAATGGCAATTCAAACATGATGATTTTTTAGGAAAATTTTCGCTTTGGCTGAAAAAATGGGTAAAATTGTACTTTGAATGGAAAAAAATTACGAAAAATTCTAACTTTGTCTTCCCCCTCTCCCCCTCAACCAAAAAAACGTTGGCTCGTTCCTGATCTCGGAGTTTAGGAATTGAAATTTGAGATGTTACTCGCAAAAGAGAACTGCACGAGGTGTGATACACATTTTTTTTTTTACAAACTTGTACAGCATCACGAGAAATTTTCGCCGCCAAAATTATAGCCCTTTAAGTTGACTTGGGGGAGGGGAGTTATGGGATTTGAATCTCGAAAAATCGCCTAATACACCGAAAAAATTACAAAAATCATAATGTGAGGAATAGAAAAATTGAAATAACTCCAAAACTTATGGCGTTTATAGGACGTATTTTTTTACCACGAACTAACCTCGCCATAGGCCATTTGTAGAACAGGTAGTCGCCTGGATCTGCGTGTAACACCTCGGGGGTGAATTTTCACTCATACCTTATCAGGCGATTTTTCGAAATTCAACCCCCTTAACTCCCCACCCCCAAGTCAACTTTACGAGGCTAAAATTTTGGCTCTGGTAGTTTCTTGTGATGCTCTACAAGCCTGTAATTTTTTTTTTTAGTGCGTCACAACTCGTGCGCCTCCTCCCTCTTGTCAGAACTAAAAAAAAACAGGTATCCACTTTTATAGTTCACGAATAATATCTCTTCTTCACGTCCTTTCACCCCTCTCCCAAAAATTGAAATTTCAAGTAATAATCTAAAATCAGCTTTACTATCCGCCGATTGCTCAAAGATCCTTCGAACATTCGTAAATCTGAATGAAAAAATCAATTTATGGTGAAGAAAAATACATTTAAAATGGTTTTTGAGTCAGAATCGAAATAATTTTCAGATAGGTATGACTTTCAATTCAAGTTACATTTTTCCAAGCTTTCCAAGTAAAATTTGTAACTTTTCATGATTTTTGGAACAAATTTTTCATGATTTTTAAAATCAAAATTGAGGCTTTTATTGGTTTTTATCAATTTTTGATGTAACTTAATCAGAAATTTTAAATTATTCAGGATTAAAATCCTTTAGGTCTTTGTGATTTGTGATTTTGATTCAAAATTACAGTAAATAGTTATGACTTGAATCAGAATCAGAATTACTGATACTTTTCACAATTTTTGAACTAAAGTAATAACTTTTTCATACTAAATTAAAAATTAATCATTTTTGGACTTGAATTTTGACCTTTTCAATAGGTACGATTTGAAATGAAAGTCACGACCAAAAATGTTTGAATTAAATTATGAATATTACAAGACATTGAATTCGAACCAAGATTTTTTTTCATACCTAGTCAAAAATGCCAATAATTTATACATTTCAGATCAATATAATATTTTTAATGATCTTTGTTAATTAAGGATTTTTCACGGGTTACCTGCAAAATTCACGATTATTTTATGAATTAAAATCGAGACTGTTCATGACTCCCATCAAAAAGTTGATGAAATTTTATCATTTTAGGAATAAATTGATAATTTTTC
This sequence comes from Pseudococcus viburni, assembly GCA_033439095.1. NCBI lineage: Eukaryota > Metazoa > Arthropoda > Insecta > Hemiptera > Pseudococcidae > Pseudococcus > Pseudococcus viburni. The sequence continues at coordinate 615,186 of JAVBJF010000172.1, forward strand.
TATGATAAAAATTATCAAATTTCTCAGAAACCGTATTCTGAGTTCAGATCTGATAATGAGGGAGACTGGGAACTAATTTTTTTTCGAGTTGGAAAACCCCGAAAGGATAACTACGTACATAATAGAAACTGAATCCTTATTTTTTGCTCTCTTAGTAAGTAAACTTCAATTTTTCCCTACTCATCATTTTTATGATCTTGATTGAAAAACAATTACTGTTTGGTGAAACTGAGTCAGAATCATTCTCATAATTTGAGAAATTCAACTTTAATTCTGATCGATTTGAAATGTATTTTTCCAACAAAAGGAATTTTCTTAAAAATTCTACCTTCGAATCTTTGGGAGTTGCTATGTAAGTAAGCTATTTCTTCTACTAACAAAAAAATCTTCACTTTTTCGTTCTTTTTCACTGATTTGAAACAAATCTCTTCTATGTTTTCAATTAATTTGGAAAATAATTGTCGCGAACAAATTTGCACTTACTTCGGTGATGGGATACGTTTGCCTTGGAATGGTGATAAATCGCTAAATTTTTGCTCGGTTCAATATATTGGGGCTTTAAACGCGCAGAAGGGAGGTGTAAAAAGCCATCTGCCAAATAAATCACCCACCAGTCCGATTTCCTCATTACCCATCGTCCGATATCTGAACCTGGACGTCCATTTCAACTAGGAAACCCGCAACTGCACCCAAACCAAATCCACACGATGCATTGTCCCTCTACACCGATATTTTCTAATCCGTCCTTAGATGACCAATGGAAATCGCAAAACTCGCGACGGTGTCCTGAGGCGAGGCAAATCAGCCGAACACTACGGCGATAACAAATTCCGCCACAGCGTCATGATTGACGTGAACGAAAAACCAAACGTCATGGTACGAGGCAAAAGCGAAGATCTACAACTTCTAGATCCGAAATTCCAACCAATAGCCATCACCTCGGTCCACGGCAACATCCCTTATCGTACTACGAATCCTCGACGTAAATTACGCCGACATACCAACGATAAACTCTCGGACGGGTATGATCCGTCGGTAATCCTATCTCGGGGCGATTTACCATTTCGCAAAGTCAACGAGCCGAACCGATCTCCAATTACAATCGAAAGGATCATCGTAGCATCGGCTGATCGGAGCAATTCCAACACCTTGAAATCGTCTCAAGAAAGTTTACTCAATGACCATGGTAACTTGAGAAGGCAGCCTTTGCGAAATTGTCCTTTGAGTCCGACTCATTACCAGCAACCTCCGACACCCGATCATCCTCCTCCTTCAGCGGTCCAGGCTGAGAAACGGATTCACGATCGGATCAGGCCTCTGAGTCAGGTTAGTTTTGCCCAAGTCGAGTTTTTTTCTCGAGTAGGATGAAATCCGTAGTGTCGTCGAATTTCCGCAGCTTATTGTGGAATAGTGATCACCGAGCTTTGATGTCTATTTACGTGCTGATTGCTTTTTTCGCATGGTGATTAGAATGTTTGCATGATGTACTTTGTGTGCGTAGCTTCGATAATGTTGTTTACGCGTATCCATATCGATATCTCGTTAAGTGGTCGCGAAATTTCGGAGCGGCGTAGAGATTAATTGCCCTTGAAATGGTGTTTCGATACGCTTCTTAGTATGTCTGTGGCTTTGGTGTTAATGTATCGATCGATATGAATTTAACCAAATTGATGAATTTTGCGCTTCGTATAACTATCGTAGTGATCAATGAACGAGCTGATGAGTCGGAAAGCACGTGCGTTAAATGATGCGTTCAATCCCAATACTCGGGTGTAATATTATACCAGGGTACCAGGGGGAGGAGGGGAGGTTGCAAAACGCCACCAATTTCAAACAGAAACTCCTCTGGCATCGTGAACTAGATTTTGAAATATTAGCTCCTAAATATTTTTGCCACAAATGGAATTTTGACGATTTAAGTCTAAAGGCTCTGGTGTGATTTGGGGGTCATTTGGCCCTTGGTGGAACTTTGACAAAATTTTTATGGCATTCCACTTGCCTATGTAGAAGATGATTTTAGAGCGCAAAAACGAATTTTTACCACACCCCCCGGGGGCGGGGGCCTCAAAATACGTGATTTTCACGCTAAAAATTCTATCTCCGCGAGTTTTCAACCGATTTTTTTCAAACTTGGCATGTAGGCAGAGGTACTTGAGGGGAGTACCCTGAAATTTTTTCAGATTTTTTCGACCACTACAATGACCTTAAATTTGACCTTGAAAGTTTAAAATCGCCCTGGGGGCACCGTTTTGGCGGGTGGTATAAAGAAAAAAATATTTTCACGTTTCTCACTCTATTTTACACTACTTAGAATTTTTTTCAGATTTTTTTGAGTGGTGGCCTATGCGTGACGTTCAAAAAACCGATAAATCGGTCGTTTTACCTAGTACTTGAGAAATACACTTTGAAAAAAGACAAACATGTTAATCGCAATTTTATAGCTGGAAAAGCTTCTATATGATGTCCAGAGTTTTTGATAAATTCGCATCACCCCAGCCCCTATTGCTTGGGGGGGGGTGTTGGACCCCTTATGAAAGAAAACCCCAGGGCGATTTTAAACTTTCAAGGTCAAATTTAAGGTCATTGTAGTGGTCGAAAAAATCTGAAAAAATCTCAGGGCATTCCCCTCAAGTACCTCTGCCTACATGCCAAGTTTGAAAAAAATCGGTTGAAAACTCGCGGAGATAGAATTTTTAGCGTGAAAATCACGTATTTTGAGGCCCCGCCCCCGGGAGGTGTGGTAAAAATTCGTTTTTGCGCTCTAAAATCTTCTTCTACATAGGCAAGTCGAATGTCATAAAAATTTTGTCAAAGTTCTACCAAGGGCCAAATGACCCCCAAATCACACCAGAGCCTTTATTCTAGTTTTTATGTTCAAGTTTTTTCAATTGTGTCCCGTGCAGGGACAGGGTACCTAAAGTCGGAAAACATAATTTTGAGTTAGAGACAAAAATATGAAAAATGGGCAATTTTTTTCAAAAAATTTTTTTTTTGCTTTTTTAGGTAGTTCAGACCTCTACGCAGCTTTAAACGTGTTTTTTCGATTTTTTTTTTTTGAAAGTCATGATTTTTTCTAATTTCTAAATGTCTCTATGTCACCGAAAAATTGACTTAGAATGCTCATCCAGGTCTTAAAATGTTCCGCATAGTCTCCCCTATCATTTAAGCCAAAAAACTCATTTTTGAAAAATCCGACTTTAGGTACCTTTTCCCTGCACGGGTCACAATTTGTTTAAGGTAATTATACATTTTTTCAAAATTGTATCTAATTTCAACACTTTTCCAAAAATTTTCTAATTTTCAGTTTCCTCAAAATTTTTCTAATTTTCAGTTTCCTCAAAATTTTTCTAATTTTCAGTTTTCTCAACATTTTTTCAATTTTCAGTTTCCTTAAAATTTTTCCAATTTTCAGTTTACTCAAAATTTTTTCAATTTTAATTGAAAATTTTTTCCAATTTGGATTAAACATTTTTTCCAACTTTGATAAAAACATTTTTCCAATTTTCTTTAAAACTTTTCCAATTTTGATTAAAAAATGTTTCCTGTTAATTTATATTTTCAAACTCTTAAACTGCGGAGTTGAAAAAAATATTGAAAAACATGAAGTTGAGTTGATTTTTTTTCAAATATATTGGAAAATTTGAGGAAAATTGTCTAAAGTTAGAAACAGAAATTTAATAAAATATACCTAAAGATACATTTTTTTTCAAAGTTAGGAAAATGTTGAGAAAATTCTAATTTTACCCGGGTAAATAAGAATACATACATATCGATATCATACTAGTGTGGTGCGAATATTCGAAATTCAAATATCTATTCGACGAATACTTTCGAATAATTAAATAAATTTTTTAATTTCAATTGTTTGGATTTCAATTAATTAGGTACGTTGCATCTAGCATTGAAATTTTTTTTTAGTAAAAAAATGAAAATTAAAGTAGAATTTTAAATTTTACAGCCATAGAACGTTCTATATTTCTACAAGCAACCAAAAATAACACATTTATCAATTTTCTGCCGAATCTTAACGTATTTTCATGGTTTTAAATTTTCATTCAATATTCGAATACTATTCGAATACTCGAATATTCGATATTCGCACATGCTGATAATCGAATATATTCGAATCTTCGAATATTCGTACCACACTATATCGTACCAGTGACAATTTGTTACAACCAGTTTTTTCCCTGCGTTGTCTCAGTAGGAATCTGTGTTCTGGGGGTAATGCATCCTTGCATCTACACGCTAATATCCTGCCATTCATTTTCGATGCTGAGCGGATTGCCTACGTTTTTATTTTAAGGGGCAACCATTTTTTGAAAAATTCATAGATCTAGTTTAAGCAAATTTGCCTCATTTTGGAGAAAAAAAACATTTCTCCCCAGCAAAGCGTTTATTGCAGAAAATTGTCAGTTACCACCCCAGACCCCTTGCTCAGTTTTTTTTATGGGGGTTTCACTCCCCCAAAAAACGTTTTTTCGCTTCTATCTGCTTTGGATATGATTTTTCGATAAAAATAACTGATTACTTTTTTGTTCTACAGGTAATTTCCAATATTTTTTGTAGAAACATTTTTTTTGTTCGCCCATTAGCAGAGGAAATAGAGTCCTAAAGGAAGGGGGTTATGGGGAAAATCTGGTATAAAATCGTACAAAACCATGTTTTGGGCATGAAAGTAGCTGTATCATGTAAATTGGTGATCTTAATACTATTTGACTCTCCTATCCCTTCCCTTCCCTTCAGATGTCTTACCCATTTGTTTTCATTTAGCAGTGGTAATATGATTGAGAGGTAAGGTGAGAAGGACACGTAGGAGGGGGAAGAGTATTTATAATGGATTTTTTATCCCCCTCCTCTTCTACGTGTCCACTAGGGTGGGCCGAAAACCAAAAGTTTTGACTTTTGTAAAGTTACCCCCCTCAAAAGTTGTTGTCTGGATAGACTTGAAAAATAAAATTCAAAAATTCAAAATCGATTCATATCTTCCGATCGCGCAAGAGCCTTCAATTCTTTGAAAATTGCTAAAAAATCAAAATTTCGAAAAAATTAATTAACTAAAATTAATTTTAGAGCTTCTGTAGTAACTATATAGACCAAGAAGCACTTTTTTTTTTTTTGAAAAAATAAGTGCTCTATAACTTTTTCCAATTTTTTTCAGAGGTGAAGAAATATGAGAAGTTTAAAAAAACTATAAAACAATTTTTGAAGAACTGAAGGCTCATGCGCGATCGGAAGATATGAATCGATTTTGAAATTTTCTATTTTATCATTCTAGTCCATCCAGCCAACAATTTTTGTGGGGTAACTTTTCAAAAATCAAAATTTTTGGTTTTTCGGCCCACCCTAGTGTCCACCTCACCCCACCTCTCAATCATATTGCCACTGCTAAATAAAAACAAATGGGTAAGGTGGGGTGGGCACATCGGAAGGGGAGGGGGTCAAGTATCATCAATACCGCCAATTTACATGATACTACCATAGAGTAATATGATACTACTATTTCCATGCCCAAAAAATACAGTTTAATACGATTTTATATCTACCTATTATTATATTCCCCCTCCCCCCTCCTTCAGAACTCTATCTCCTCTGCTAATGGGCGTACAAAAAAAATGTTTCTACAAAAAATATTGGAAATTACCTGTAGAACAAAAAAGTACTGAGTTATTTTTACCGAAAAATCAAATCCAAAGAAGATAGAAGCGAAACCCCGTTTTTGGGGGAGTGGAACCCTCATAAAAAATTAGCAAGGGGTCGAGGAGGTGTTAACTCTTAGGGGTTACTCAGGGGACCGTTATCGACAGTTTTCTGCAATAAAGGCTTTACTGGGCAGAAATGTTTTTTCTTTTCCTAATTTTCTTACACTAATCGCAGTTCTTAATTTTGTTTGCTCCTTAAATCAGAAAAGTAGGCAAATTTTTGTGAACGAACCAGTAGGAGTAGGAGATAGATAACCAAGTATTCAACTGGTGGAAGTTTCACCTCCTCTACTATCAAGTCTGAGAAAAAATTATCAATAAAAAATATGAAAAATATTGATGTTTTTCCGAAAAATTTGCCCCTGAAAATAGAAAAGTAGGCAATATGTCCAACATGTGAAATAAAAGGCTGAATATTTCTACATCTACCAGGAGTCATGATGCTGCAACACACATTGGTCCAGGGTGAGAAATTTCACCACTGGGTAGCAACTTTTTAGGGTATGAACTCCCAGAGTTGAAAAAATTTTACTTTGGAAAAAATTTTTCCAATTTTGATTTATTTAATTTTTTCAACTTCATATTTTTCAAATTTCTTTCAACTCGAAAATTGTTTCCAGTAATGTTCCAATTTTTCTTCAATTTTTTTCAACCATAAAAATTTTTTCAATCGAAAATTTCTTAAAATTTTTTTCAACTTTGAATTTCTTTCAGCCGAATTAGTAATTAGAAAACATTTTTAAAAGTAATAAAATTGAATTTAAAAAAATCAAAGTTGGAAAAATTTAGAGAAAATTTAAATAAAAAAATTTTACTGATGGAAAAATTTTAAAATTGGACACAACTTCGAAAAAAAATAGATTTAAATAAATCGGAAAATTTTGAGCTGGAAAAATTTGACCTTTGAATAAATTTGGACTCGGATCGTCGAAATCCCATTTGCGGTAAAAATATTTAAGTAGGAGCTGGTATTTGAAATCTCTTACTTTTTCTACCATTTAACCGACCTTAAAAAAATTTCGCTAAACTTTTCTTAACGACTCGCCTGACATTCAAGTGTCTGTCGGGGAAAGTATAATATGGTTTTGTTAAATGTCAATCTGTCGACTCGACTCAGTCGGAATTTCATCGGTTGCACTTCGAGCCGGTATGTCGAGTCGACCGTTCGGGTTGAGAAAATTTTCCTTCGCGATACCTCTTTGAATTATGCACCGTTGTACGAACGTTTTGCGAAGTTTGATGTGTATGAAAAAAAACACCGAACCTGATACCGAATGCCATCGCATAACGTACGTGAGTTTCGACAGTCACGAGTACGAAGACGAGTGTATCGATTGCGATTGCGACGCTGAAATCGATTTGTTTTCGATACAGGAGTACAGCAATTTGAAACGTAAATCGAGGGATATCGAAACGGAAACCGAAGAGGAATTGTTACTTTTGGTATTTCCGGGGACTGCTTATGACGCTACGTCGAACGGATCGTTGTCCAGTAGCGTTTCGTTGAGCGATAAAAGCGTCTCGACGGATAATACTACGGTCGAAGAATACGTCGGCGATGTACCATTCGCAGGTAAGAGATTGATTTTCATACTTATTGAAATACTGGTATTTATATCAAAATTGCTCAAAATATTGAACATTTTCATGAATTGTTGGATTTGGTAATTTCGAGTCAATCAAGTTCAACCATTTTTTGACTAGAGGTCTTTCGATTTTGCACAATTTTTTTCTTATGTAGTCATGTCATCCCCCTAATGAAAAAACTGTCTTCATTTCCATCCAAAACTCCTTAGGAACTATGCGGGGGGTCTATTTTTTTAAATTGCCAACATTTTTAGTGAAAGTATTGAACATTGAGTTTGTAGCATCTCTTTTTTGGTCCGGCCTCGCCAAGGTCTTTTCTCCGCTATCAACTGTGACTGAAACAGAAAATGAAACACAATTGAGGGAAAATTAGTTTTGGCGGGATCGAACCAAAAAATGTAATTCATATTCGAATTCAGTCCCAAAAAACATAACAAAACGATATGCCACACGATATTTACCTGCATATTGAAATCAAATGTGATAGAGAGGGGTGATTGGGGGAGGGGGTGAGGATTGGGAAAAAAAAACTTGGTTTCTGAACTCAGCACCTTCAAAAACATGATAAACGACATGCCACACAAGTTTTTTCATTCTAATGTTCTTTGGGTCAAATTTGGTTTCTCGTGGAAGTGATGAGGGAATCAAATCTAAAAACTAAGATGATATCAAATGATGAATGCCACTTGTAATTTGGATTTTTTAAAAAATTTTCCCAAAATTTCAGGAGTCCTCACTCAACTCCTCCCACTCCAGGTTTCAAATTCCAAGAACGTAAACCATACTGGGTAATTTCCCATGATAGGAGATGTATTTACTGAATTTTCTGTAAATTTTTAAATGGGGCCTCAAGAGCTTTCTTGTGTCAAATATTGAAAATTGAGCTTTTGGGAGTAAAATTCAGCTTTGAACTTAAGAAAATTTTTATAAGTGACTTTGAATCTCTTTTCAATTTCCTCTCTAATGGCGCGAACAGATTTACACCAAGCACCTACAACTGTTTGTGTGAGCTACAATCTCTACAAATTGAATACCTTCACCAGAAATTGACCCCTTCCCCACACCCTTCAAGGAGTTCAGCAAGAAAATGCGGGTATATTCCTTACGAGGAAGATGGCATGACCTCATTAAATTTTTTGGGGCAAAATCAAAGGACTTTGGGTCAACAATTGGCTGAATTGATATGGAATAATCCATTTCTTAAAATCAAACCAAAGTGGTGTTCAATTTCTAAGGTAATGGTTCAGAGAGGTTTAGATACCAAAATATCACCTTTTTAGGCATCTGCTCCTAGTTCCCGTTAGACGACCCTACCAAAAATGACAAAAGTTCGTTTTTTTTTTGGTCCTCAATTTGAAGTCCCTTATAGTTCCATCGTTCTTTGGGCTTGTGGGCTCAATTTTTTTGAAAAGTAAACCGTAACGACTCGAATTTTGTAGTATTTTGTCTGGAATGGTTGGGTCTTGGGTTCTCGCTACCCGACGATAAAAACCGAAAGCCCAATACTAATTGAAATAACTGAAAGCCCCTACACTAATTGAAATTAAGTAGGTAAGTATTAAATTTTCGTCAAATTTCAACAAATCGTCATCGATATATTTAGGGTTCAAAGTACGAATTGCCTACTCGAGTTTATTTCTTTCATTTTTCACGTAGTTCATTACTTGAAAACAAAATTCATCATCATCACAATAAAGTTTTTAAATGGTCAGAAAATCTTCTTTTTTCAAACCAATTCTTGAAACAATTTGTAGCACGGGAACGAAAATATTATCCGAATTTGTCAAAAAATAACGGTTTTTTGTGATAAAACGGGTATTTTCACGCTTGAAAATTTTCTAAAGATTGTTGAAACTTTTCTTTGAAACTCCTGAAAATTTTTCAATGATGTAAAAAATTTTTAACAATAGGTACTACAATACCAAAACAAATTTTTAAAACATCCTCATTGTTCAAAAACTCAAAAATTATTTCTGATGTATATGGACATTATGTCCTTTCTATGGATATGTAATCAACAGTTTTTAAACATTTTTCATACAACATGGTTTTTTTTTTTTTGAAGAACGAGAACATTCGAAGGAGAGTGAAGGGAGACAGGGAGAATCCTGAAACTTGGTTTCTTGGCAAATTTATCTACAGGGATGTCCTAACTGAATCAAATTTTAGAATTTTAGAAATTTCATCCCTTGATCTGGTTCATTTTCCCCTAAAAATGATATTTACAAAATTTTAGCATCCTACATCAATTAGGGGCCAATAAGGCAAGCACAGGGCCCTTCTTCTTATGGGATTCAACTTGATAACACGATAAAAACGAAAAAAATTGTAAAATTTCTAATTATTCAACAAAAATCCGAAAATATGACTCAAATTTAGTTTTTAGGGATGATTTGTGGACTCGAGGAACAATCTTAGAAAGGTTCAGTGGACCCTCAAATTAGGTGAAAATGCCTGAAATGTAAGTAAGATTCGAGGTCCACAGAACTCCCCCTAAGACGATTCCTTGGGTCCAAAAATCACCTTTAAAAATCAAAATTGAATCATATTTTCAGTTCATTGAAAAATATTTTCAAATATGAATTATTTCTAATTTTTTTAAAAAGTTTTCCAAAAGAAAAATTTACGCAGTGCCTGGCTTAAATGTAGGAGGTGAAAATTTTGAGACCTCATTTTGAGAGGAAAATGAATCACTTAAGGGATGAAAACTCCAAAACTCAAGGGGCCATTTCTTTATTTCTTTTCATGGGATTTAACTTGGACTAACACGATAAAAACGAAAAAAAGAGAAAAATAGTGTAAAATTTCCAAATATTCAACGAAAATCCGGAAATTGACTCAAATTTGGTTTTTATGGATGATCTTTGGACTCGAGATTCAAGAAACCATTTTACTGAGGTACATTGGGCCTTCAAATTAGATGAAAATAGCTGAAATGTATCATTCGAGGCCCTCAGCACTCTCAACTTCTAGGATGATTCCTATGGTCCGAAAATCACCTTTAAAAATCAAAATTGAGTCATATTTCAGTTCATTGAGAAATATTTAAAAAATTGAATACCGGCGGATAAGAAAGGCAAATCTGCCCCCGAGCTGAAATTCGAAACTATAACCTATGGAATTTGATTCTTATGGTCTGAAAACCTTGTGGTAAAAATTTTGCCCCCCCCCCACCCTTCACCGGGCCAAAACGTTCTTTTTTTTCAGCCTTTTCATACAAAATTAATTTTTCTTTTTGCGAGTTTTCAATCAATTTTTTCCAAACTTGCGTGGGTGGTACACTATACTGAGGGGTAGTAGTGGGTGGTTTAAAAAAAATTTAGATGATCTCTTTTAGCTGAAACTCGTGTTTGTAAACTTCAAATCGAGTTTTCTACATGATGAATGACCCATAAAACACAAAAAGTAGGATGAATTGGGGGTCATTGTAAAGCGTGGGGAAGGCAGATCGGAAAATTAAGTTGATAATCGAGCTCAGCACCCTCAAATTAATAGAAATCGATATGCCGCACAATATTTTCATTTTTTTGCAAGGGTTTCTAAAATTTGGGAGGGTTAGGGGGTACTAAGGGGTCGAATCCAAAAAATAAGCAAATATTCGAACTCAGTGCTCCCAAAAACCTAACAAACGACATGTCACACGGTATTTTTCATTTTTTTTAAATCTTGACCTTATCAAGGGGGTTGATAGGGGGGGTCCAGTGGGGTCGGATGAAAAAACTGAGCACATATTCGAACGCAGCGCCTTCGAATTAGTAGAAATCGATGTACTACTTCATTTTTTCAATTTTTTTGAATTTTAACCAAAATTGAGGACCCCTGTGCCCCCTAGGGGTGTTGAGATCCCATCTTGAAAAGTAATTAGTTGAAAAATACATAAAAAGTTTTCCTTACAGTAATTTTTTCAGATTTTTAAATCGTAATCCTTAGCTTTTGTAATTATCATGAAAGTTGAGCTTTCATCACAAAAGCTCAGTTTTGAACTTTTCAAAATGTGATTACCAATTTTGAATTTCCTTTCAATTCTCCACAAAACTGCACCAACAGATTCATTTTTAACTGAATCAATCTGGAGATATGAGCCTTCAAAGTTGAGCTGTTTCGCAAAAAATCCCAATTGTGCGAAAATTACGGGGGCCAACCCCCACCCCTGAAAGATTAGGATCAAAATGACGGTGATTCCTTCATTAGACCATCGAGGGGAACCCGTAAAAACTTTTTGAGCGCAATCGGAAGACCCAAGCTCAAAACCTGCTCGAATTGACATGGAATGAGCCAGTGGTCATTTTTGATCGATTTTTTTTGTGTAATTAAACCCCAAAATACGTTTTTATACACCACGTGTCCGATTTTTACTCAACTTCATTTCTTTTTTGCGATTTTTGTGATTTTAAGTTCAAATAAGTACAGCAGACGGCTCAAAATTGAAAATCTCACTTTTTTGAAAAAATTTACAACAGATCCATTTTCAAACACGAGTTTTAGCTAAAAGAAATCATCGAAAATTTTTTTCAAAGTACCCACTAATACCCCTTAGGATGGTGTACCTTCCACACAAGTTCGAAAAAATTAGGTGGAAAATTCGCAAAAATTAAAATTCTTAATGAAAAGGCTGAAAAAAAAGTTTTGGCCCATAACTATGGATAGGTGAGGGGTGGGGGTCAAAATTTTAACTGCAAGGTTTTCAGACTATAAGAACCAAACTCCATCGGTTAGTTTCGAAATTCAGCTCGGGGGCAGATTCGCCTATCTTATCCGCCGGTAAGTACCCTTTGAATTATTTCCCCAATTTTTTAAAAAATTTTTCCAAAAGAAAAATTTAAGCAGTGCATGGCTCCTGAAAAATGTAGGGGGCTAAAATTTACCGAATATCATTTTTAGAGGAAAAAAATCACTCCAGAAACGAGACCTTCAAAAATCGAAAAAAAACTTGTAAAAAACACCCAGGGGAAAATAAATTCATCATTCTCATCAACCAATGACCTTATTAATAAAAAATTTCGTCACATTTCGATCAAATTCACAACTAATCGCATACGCTTTACTTCAAAATTCAAGTACATCCTTACAACGTAATTCAGCCATCAACGAGTACCACTTCGTAAACAGTATACACCTTTCAACGACCAAAGTAGCGAATTAATCTTGATAGATGATCATAACTCACGCAACGTTCTCGCGCACGTCCCATCATTTTTTCTCGCAGCTCACCGCTAAAAATACACTCGCCGCTACTCTCCGCTCGTGTAATTAATTCGATAAACACGATCAATTACTCGGACTATTTTTTTCACTTCCCCTTTTAAAACCCGCTTAGACAACACTTTATCATCGTCGTTTTCGATCTCTGACTTATTTTTACACCGACCTCGAGTTTTAATCTGGCGGACAATTCGCTCAAAACCCCGGCTACTCAAAGGAATCGGAACCAAAACGCGAAGAAAGCGCATCAACGTATACGGAAGGTTAACGAAGGCGTAACACCGTGACGAAAATTTAAATTACCCGGAAACCGCCGCCTCGCGTACACAAAACGTCCGAATTTTACTAAATCGTGCCCCGTTATCATCCGACTCGAGCCTTGTTTTACCAAGTGCGAACTCGATACAGCGATGAGTCGTACTCGCTCGACACAAATTTTCAAGTTGGAAAATTTACCCGGTGTTTGCCGGTGCTTTGTTAAGATGCCAAAATTTTTGATTCATTTGGTATCACGTCACCTTCGCTTAGGTTAAACGCCGAGGAAAAAAGCAGTTGCGTAATTTTCATCGTTAATTAGAAACAACTTCGCAGGCGAGGAAAAAATAACAGGCGACTTCGTCTGGTAAACTTATTTATTCGTTTTTTTCGAACATTCGAAACACGCTACGAAAGCGACTAAATCATCCCAGGAGCTGCTTTTTTTCCACCGAACTGGCGAATTTTTTCGTCGATGCTTGATTTTCACTCGGTACTGCGTCAATTTAACCTTCGTACGTCGACGTACAGATGCCAGGCTACCTGCGTTAACTATAAAACCTGCACGATAAGTTGTACCTAGTTCTGCTTACGCAGCCAACCGAGAAATAGCTTATTTTCGGATACATGCGCCGTAAAATGGAGCCGCGTACATAAATACAATTTAATCAAAATACCGTGCAGAGTACGCCTAATTAAATTATATTCGAATTAAGGTCCTTCGCAGACCGTATAAGTGAAAAATAGACGCAGGCGGTGACGGTGACCGAACGTTATGATGCTGCAGGCCAAACAGGGTTAACGTGATTGTAATCAGCGAAATATTCTATTTTATTCGCTAGTTGCAGTTTTAATAGCGGTGTAATTATGTTATTGAAAGAATGTCAGCGAGAGCATTATGAAAAAATGCCAAGACTTGGCTTTCGAGTATGATTGAAATGTGTGGGAAAATTTTCATACGACGGATGTCTAGACGTGGTTTGATAAGATAGAAATGTCTCCTAGCTGAAATACGAGCGTATGAAACGTCTGCTGAATTTTTTTTTCGTTCTTCATTGTCTGAAAAATTGTAGTATGACTAACGAAGTAAAATTCCATGACTAACAATGTAATTTGAAAAAAATCAGCGAAAATTGAATGAATACGAAAATAGGAATTGCTTTCGGTAATTTTCAACATTGTCTATTGCCTTTCGTCGGTGGTATGGAATATTCCATTGGATACCAACATCAAATTTTTTTAGACAACCGTGCATAATAATTTTTCAACATCTTTATCAAAGGAATAAAAAAGAGAAAATTCCCAGTACAGATTTTTTTTCAATATTTCAGCTCAATTGTAAGCCTGGATATAGAAACCACTCTCTAAATTTGAATCAGTCAAATTGACTGATTTAAATCGACGCAATCATGTCACTGTAAAATCAGTAAAAAAATTTACTGATTCAACAATGAAAATTCACTGATTGAATCAGTAAATTTTGACTGATTTCAATCAGTCAAATAATTTTTACCGATTCAATAATGAAAATTCACTAATTGAATCGGTAATTTTTCACCGATTGGCAGTAGAATGTCACTGATTGACTGGGGAATCAGTGGAATTTGACTGATAATCAGTGAAATGGTCCAGACTATTTCATCGGTCAATTTTCCAGATTGTATGTTTGGTTTTCGTCCTGGTAGAAACACTATGGATTGTGTTTCTAAACTGGTGAGTGATATATACTCAGCTCTTATTCAAAAGAAGTTTGTTCTGGCTAGTTTTCTGGATATTCAAAGTGCATATGATAGGGTTTCTTTGGCAGTGTTGAAAAATATTTTGAAGGATCTTGGTTTCCCTGAACATTTAATTATATTAATTTGTAGATTATTCTCTGCTAGAGAAATCATGGTTCTAATTGAGGATATTGTAGAATGTAGAACAATTTATACTGGTCTTCTTCAAGGCTCCTCTCTAAGCCCCACTCTTTTCAACTTATATATCATTGGTCTATGTAGAACTAGGTGTAATATCTTCATGCTATTTTTTGCTGATGATATAGTTAAGGGTAAGGTTGCCATATTTCGACCACTTTTTTTCAAACTTCCACCAATCGAAGACTTTTTCAGGTAGAAACGTCGAAAATGGCTTAAAAAATACCTTGATCCTTCCTCTCCCACTCCTTAAAATTTTGAGCCGATACAATCATTTTTTGTATTTTTTGCGATTTTTTTTCTGAGGGAACTCAAAAATCGATTTTGAAATTTTGGGTTCCTAATTTCGACCACCAGCTGATTTCGCCCGCATAGAACGGAATCTACCCAAAAATAATTTTCTCATATTCTTCTTTCACAGATAAACAAAATGAGACCAAAACGACAACCCTGCAGCCAAAACTCGCGGAGAAAAGCAGAAAAAACAAAATCGCATTCAAAAAACAGATTACATAAGATAGTACAGCTGGTCGAGATTAGGGCACCCCAAAGAATTTGAACTTTGGTGAAAATTTTTGTTGCGTATCTCCAGTTGTTTTCAAAAACGATGATTTTATCGAAATCTGACACCATGTCCCATCACTATTCACAATTATTTGGTAGAATTTATTAAAAAAATTATTCATAATTTGAGATCGAAGAATACGTAAAAAAAATTTTTCACCTATGCGATTTCGTTTTTTTCAATTTTCTCCGCTAATTTTGCCTGTAGGGTTGGAATTTTGGTCTCAAATTGTTCATCTATGAAAAAGGAACATGAAAAAATTTTTTTCGTGTAGATTGCGTCCATAGCGGCCGAAATCGGCCGGTGGTCGAAATTAGGAAGCGGTCGAAGTTAGGGCTCTTTACCCTTATCTATTCTATAAATGTTGATATTTATTTAGCCAATCAATACTTAAACGAGTCTCTAAGAATTTTAAAAAGAGGATTAGATTATCGCCATTTAGAACTTTCAGTTCATAAATGTGTAGCTGTAGTTTTTACATATCGACCTTATAATCTAGCTAACATTTTGGTGAATGTCGATGGCCAACCCTTTATAATTAAAGAGTCCACCAGATATTTAGGTATGGTATTGGATCACCGCTTAAATTGGAAGGAACATGTCAACACAATGTGTATTTCTACTTATCACAACTTAAACTTACTTAAGTGTCTGGCTGGTACCTTTTGGGGTGCTGATCCAAGTATTCTTCTGTTGCTCTACAAGACTGTTATCCGTTCAAAGTTAGACTATGGCTCAATTCTATATAGTAATGCAAGTAAAACTACATTGGCGTTAATTGATAGGTTTCAGGCAGCATGCATTAGAGTGGGTTGTAGATTTATGAAATCTACACCCCTTCCAGCTCTTCATGTTGAAGCTAAA
This sequence comes from Pseudococcus viburni, assembly GCA_033439095.1. NCBI lineage: Eukaryota > Metazoa > Arthropoda > Insecta > Hemiptera > Pseudococcidae > Pseudococcus > Pseudococcus viburni. The sequence continues at coordinate 631,277 of JAVBJF010000172.1, forward strand.
ATTCCCCCTCTGTCAATTAGAAGATCTTATTTAGCTTATAAATTTATTATTAAGAGACTTGAAATTGAAAGTAGACCAACTTATACTGATTATTTAAACTTATACGATGAATGGCGTTTTTCCAAAGCTAAAATACCTCTTTTATCAAATGTCTCAAACAAGCTGAGGAAAATTCAACAGAAAGCGGTTACTGCCAATCGATCTTTGTATTTCAATTTAAATTTGGAACAAGTTAGTGACATTTCTATGATTGACTTCTTGCCCAGGGGTGATAGGCCTCCTGTAATTGAGTTTCAGGACCTAATTGTGAACAAATATTCTGAGTATAAGCTAATTTTTACAGATGGTTCAAAATCTGATTTGGGATGTGGTTCAGCTTTTAAGATTCCTTCACTTCAAGATGTGTCTGGGTTGTTTAAGTTATCTAATGTGTCCTCTGTTTTAACCACCGAATTATTCGCCATTTTACAAGCCTTATTATTTATTTTGAAATCACAGTCTTCATTTAAAAAATTTCTTATAGTTTCTGATTCTCAAGCAGCTTTAAATTCTGTTCAGAAAATTCATTATCATTCTAATATAATATCCTTACAAATACGCAATTTAATTAAGTTATTACTGAGTAAAAGGAATATAGAAATTTCATTGTTATGGATTCCTGGTCATGCCAAGATACCTGGTAATGAAGATGTGGATACCTTAGCTAAACAAGCAGCTCAAGATGGATTGATTATTAATTCCATAATAGTCAAAGATATTATTCCCCTTGTTCATAAAGTTCATAGTAATATGTGGAATAAGCATTATAAAACATCCTTCTCTAATCAACAATCTTTATTCCTCATGATTGAACCTGAGATTCCAAGGTTGCCTTGGTTCAGGAAAATGAAGGATCTTTCTCGTTATGTTTCAACTTCGATTATGAGACTTAGGACTGGTCACTCTTCCCTTCCTAATCACCTCTTTAGAATTGGTGTACTTGACTCCCCTTTATGTCCTCTTCATTCCCTTCCCAAAGTCAGCTGTGATCTAAATCATATTTTGTTCGAGTGTCCTCCTCTTCGTAAATTAAGAACTGAACTTTATAAAAAGATATTGGTTATAGGTATTCCGGCTCCTGTCTCTGCCTTATCCCTCCTTAGTTATCCAAGTGTTGAATTATACCAGTTAATAGGTGATTTTTTACAGAGAGTCACAGTACTCACTGACAATGTAATTCGTTTCTGATTATCTACAAATTCATGCTGTGTTGTTATAGGGCTGGGCTAATGGACCATGTAGTCCGAACCCATTAAAAAAAAAAAAAAAAAAAAAAAAAATTGGGCATTTTTGACTGATTCAGATTTAGAGAGCACCGTTATGTGTCAGAAATTGGTTTTTGAGTTGGAGTACCCCCCCCCCCCTTTATTCTACTCTTTCTGAAAAGCTCGAAATCAGTGTCAACTCAAAAACCAATTTTTGACACCTAACGGTAGTTTCTATATTCAGGCTCACATATAGAATTTTCCACATTTTTCTACCCAGAAAGTCTTTGATTTTACAGAAGAGAAGTTTTCAACTTGGAATCTAGTCAGGTCTCAATCCTACAAAAAAAAGCTTCCGCGCGAAATTCCTGTTAAAATTGATTTCATGATTGAATCTTGTTCTGGACACGAAAACAAAGAAATTAAGCCCGTATGCCCTTTTTCACCCTTCTCCCTTTCCCCAGGGTCCACCCCCAACATTTCAAACGCGTGTATTGCCTAATCTATGTGGGTCGCAATGATAAAATTTTCAAACAAAAGTTGTTCCTCAGCACCTAATGTACATTTTCATTTCTTATCAAAATCTATTTTGGAGCAACTTCTGCCCCCCCCCCCAATTTAAAAATAAGTTTTCAGAAAACTTTAAAATCACATTTTCTTCATTTTAGGCGAAAAGTTTCAGAGATACGGCGAAACTTGTAACCACAAAAAGTATTCAGAATTGAATTTCCTTTCCAATGAGCTTTATCACGACCATTTTCGCCAACTTTTACCGACAGGATGGATCTCTCCTCCACCCCACTATCTCAAAAGTTGGGCCCACGAAAAAAAATTGAACGATTTTTGTTTTTCGATATCTAATGCATAATTTTATTCATTATCGGAATTCATTTTGGAGGAAATTTTGTTCGTGGGCCCAACTTTTGTGAAAACGAAGAAGGGGAGAGGTCCACTCTGTCGGAAAAAATTCGTGAAAATAGTCGTGATAGAGCTCATTGGAAAGGAAATTCAATTCTGAATACTTTTTGTGATTACAAATTTTTCCGTATCTCCGAAACTTTTCGTTTAAAAAGAAGAAAACGTGATTTTGAGATTTTCTCAAAAACGTGGTTTGTTTCAAAATTTGGGGGGGGGGCAGGAGTTACTCCAAAATGGATTTTGATGAGAAAGTACATTGGGTGCCGAGGAAAAACTTTTGTTTGAAATTTTTTTTATTACAACCCATAGATAAGGTGATACACATGTTTGAAATGTTGGGGGTGGACCCTGGGGAAAGGAGAGGGGAGAAAAAAGGGCATACGGGCTTAATTTCTTTGTTTTAGTGTCTAGAACAACAATCAATCATAAAATCAATTTTTAACAGGAATAGCGCACGGATGTACGATTGAGACCTGACTAATCAGGAACTTTCCCAGATATATTTTCACTTCATTTCTATCAAACTTTCGATAGGTTCACGATTTCACAGATACTTAAGTAATATTATATTATTGGAATTGGGGTCTATTTGGGGTTGGGAAGGAAGGGAGGACCTTATTACGACTTCAACTAATTTTTGTTTGACTTTGTAAGTTTTTTTATGGGGGGGGGGGTGGAGTATTAACACAAAAACCTCTTTCTGTCATCTGCATGAACATTTCTCAGCCCAAAACCAGATATTTTTCCTTAAAAATTCATTGTAATTAAATTTTATTGAATTAAAAAACTTAATTATTTTTAAAATAAATATTTTTTAAATAAATATTGTATATTTTTCTTACCTACATAATGTTAACCTCAAGTAAAATCCCTCCAAAAAAGAAAGCAATGTAAGTATTTTTTTCAAAATTTCTTGGATTTTTTCGAAATTTCAAAGGAGTAATAAAGTATTCAACTACTTATTGCCTCAGGAATTACTAAGTTGATAAAAATTCAAGAAAAACTAGATTTTTCGAAGGTATCTAATCTACCGAATTGAGAAAATCTAGATTTTGAAAAATGACTCGAAAAATTATAGGAACAAAAACTCCAAAAAAAGTAAAAAATTCCTGTAAAATTGAATGAAAAAAATAAGAATAGTAAAAATATATTTTAGTCAAAAATCCTGAGAAATTTTCCTAAAGAGAATAAACTATTCGGAATCGTTGAAAGTTCAATAAAGATTTTTCAAAAAATTGAAGTCATTCAAAAAATGACTCAAGAAGTTCCAAAAAAAATTGAATTTACAAAAGAAATCAAAAAATAGAATTTTGGTAAAAAAATCAAAACCACAAATCTAAAGCAATGACTGAAAAAATAAAAATTCTGCCAAAAATTGTGAAAAATTACTGCTAAGAAAAAAAATTCTCTGTACGACACGTACCAATATCAAGTAGGTTACCTACACAAATAAATTTAGATTTTTATAACACACAGTTTTTACTGTTTTATGAAAATCTTCATAAAAGTAAATTTAATCGAAAAAAGAACTTAACCCCCCTCCCCTCCCGTTCAGGCCTAAGACATATTCGTGTCAAAATTGAGAATCGAAAAGTTTGTCATTATTTTGTTCAAAATTCTCAATGCGTGTAGATTCGTATGCCAACTTCCTCCACTTTCCCTCACCATTTTATCAATTCATATGAAAAATAATTCAGGCGATTTCAAACACAAAAACTAAGGTACATTATGCTCATTTTTGAATGAAAATAAAATTAGGAGGGATCCATTTGGTACAATTTTTCAAAAGGATGGTCCACTCATTTCGGGTTGCGTACTTAAGCAAGAAATTGATGAGGCAAAAATTATGTTTTTATTTTGCCTTGTTTTTGTTGTTGGATTATAAAGGGGTAAAATGATGAAACAATGGACGAATATGATTTTTGTATTTGGAATGAAAAAAATAAAACTCGTATTAAACAGTTCAAATTGCTGATATAATTTTAACACTGGAAATTTGAAGAAATGCTAGATTTGATGACGGTTTTTGCAAGATTTCTCTCAGATTGCTGAATTAAATTTGTTGAAATTTGGATATGTTACGTAAAAAAGTCTTTATGACAAGTCAACAGAGCCCTTTTTTTTTCAAAAATTTTGAAAAATATTTCAATTTCAAATTTTTTTAGAAAAATGAAAGAAGGCCCTTCAGCTTGTCAGGAATGCTTTTTTTTACATAACATCTCCAAATTTCATCAAATTTCTTTCAGTAGTCTCACCGAGAAATCTTGCAAAAATATCATCAAGTCTTGCACTTCTTCAAATAGAACCTATCATAAGTATATTGGCAATTTAAACTTTTCAATAGTTCTTTTTTTCTTTTTACATCCCAAAATTATATTTCTCCATAGTTTCATCATTGTACCCCTTCAATTTCCTGCTTATGCAACCCGAAATCAGTATAACACTCTCTTAACTCTCTAATAAATTTTTATTGAAATTTTTAAAATTTGTGCCAATTTTGCATTTTTGTGACCTTATAATTTAGGCAAATACCGGTCTGATTAATTATTTGAACATCTTATGACATTTGAATAATAAAACGAACCTAATTCAGGCATTAAACAGAGTCGCCCTTTTTAGTGACTTGTCTCCTATTTTTAAGGTTGGTCACTAAAAGTCACTTTTTTGCCATAATGTCACTATTGGTCACTTTTTTCATTCTGAAGCCACCTTTTTTGTTCAAACGGCCTACCGCTCTTGCATAAAATTGAAAGAAATACAAAAAAAAAACATAAAATCTTTTTTTACCTACTTATTGTTTCACCAGCCTTGTTGATTGATACCGTTCATACCTTGACAGAGATTTATTAATAGAAAAAATTTTCAGAAAAAAAGTTTTTTCAGCACCATCGCAGAGATAAATACAGTTTGAGTAATATAATGAAAAAAATAGGGGAGGAGAAGTGTATTTATTTTGAGAAAAAAATTGAAAAATTGGTCACTTTTTGCCTCATAAAAAGTCACTAAAGTCACTATTTTCCCCCAAAATCTGTGTTTGATGCCTGCTAATTGGGAAAATTTATGAAAAGAAAATTCAAGAAAAAGGTTCATTTGAAGTACTTACCTACATATCAAATAGAGATATCTAAAAAAACTATTTCTAAAAATCTTTGTCGTCAAAGTTTGTCCTAAAAATTTTAGCCAGATTCTCGTAATATTTGCTAATCTTCAATCAAACACATCATTTTCAAAACATTCGCCAATCTCGCGAATTCTTCATAAGATAATTTAAACGTATTCTTAGAAATATGCACCATTTCTTATCACCGCGGATGATTCAGCAATCAAACCCTAAGAATATCTAAGACATTATGCAAACTTCGCCTAAAAAATGTATCATTCTACATTTTAAAATTCCTGACGAAATTCTACACTACTTTCAACCTCACCAAAACCGCATTAATTTCCTCTCTAATTATTCAGTACACAATGTACCGTTCGCTTCTACGAATAATCTTTGTCGTCATATACGGGAGACCTCCGAAAAGAAATCTTCACGATTCCATTCACGTACCATATTCCAAACGTTTGGTAATTCGGTAATTACCATTCGTCGTCATGTAAAAAACACCTACCTAAGAATCACTCTACAGTTCCACTTCGGCACCTTGAAAGATGGAAATCCCCGAAGACTTTTCTTTTCGTTTTTTTTTTCTCACGTAAATGGATACAAATGAGTAAAAAACCAAACTGCATTGGTCTTCGGAGTTCGAGCCAATTACCATTCAACCTCCGAATCCGAAATTAGGTAAAGTATCGACTCGTATTGAAATAAATCGCGATCGAGTCTAAAGTCTAAACCACGCACACGTGACACTTGACACGTGAATAATTACATATTCCGAAGTACTTAGTCGATTACAAGTATAGATGAGAAGCCTCATCGTCAATCGATTCGTTTACACGAAACGTGACTGGAAAATTACATAAACGACTAATTCGAAACTTCGAAAGGGGGACAAATTAAAAATATTTAAATGAATTACGAACCAGAATAACGAAATCGAAATACCCATTCTTAAATTCTCAGGTGATCGATGGAACATGTTATTCGTTTGGGTTAGTTTCTTTACTATCACATGGTGATGGGGAAGATGATCTCTGCGGCGCTGCTGGCGATAAAAAAAAAGTTGTTCGAGATGCATCCAAACCGCCTTCTTCTCGTGTGGTTATTACCAATTGAACGACGTCGTGGTGTTTTGTTTTATTCTTATGTTTTTTTTTCTCATTTGACCGAATGACGTGGCCTGGCTGGTGTTCTTTATTGGCAACGTGCAACAGAGTGAGAGAGAAGTTAATGAAGAGAAGAGGTTGTGGCGGGAGGTGCCATCGACGGGATAACCGCACTATGCGTTATTATGTTTTGCATGTGCTCATGTGTGACGTTATTCGAGTTCGAGCTTATCAGTCGTCGTTTATTAGCGGTTCGATGCTTCGGTAGTATCGGATGTGTGTTTTTTCTTCTGCTGTAAAAAAATCGTAGTGCAGTTCGGGTTAATTAAGATGTGTTCGAGTTGACTACGAATCGATGGTGTGATTTCGTGTAATTGGCTCGTTTAGTGTTGTGAAGTGGCTCGAAATCGGATTCTGGCGGAGTTTTCGTCGAGTGTTGAGGAAAACATGCTGTAGAGCTTGAACTTTCGGAAAACGAAGAAACAGGGGAGTTTCCAATGAAATATTTTCAACCGGATCAACCGAATTTTACAACGATGCTGTTCGGATCCTTATCCGATGATAAGAGTAGGCAATTTGCATCGCATAAAGATGAAGGTTCGATTTTTTCTGCCCTTTTTTATTCTATTAGTGGAAGTGAGGAAATGTTCGCCCAGGGGTCGAAAATTGGCCTCAATTTCCGCACTAAAATCTTCAAGGCAGGGCCGTGCAGAGAAAATCCTGGCCGAGGGGGGGGGGGGTTGAAGAAGAAAAAGGTTTCCGATAATGAGGGTGGGGGGGATAAAAATCCAAATTTTTTAATTTGAGTTCCCTTACTGCACAGAAAAAGGAGGTTGTGTATAAACAAAAATTAGAGTCGATCAATATCTTCCGATCGTGCAAGAACCTTCAATCCGAAATTTTTTTTTAATTCCAAGAAAATTCAAGATTGATTAAATCAATTTCAGGGATTATTTAGTGACTGAGACTGTGCAGACCAAAAAGCACAGTTTTTTTGCAAAAATCAATATTTTATAGTTTTTTAATTTTCTTCTATTCACTTCATCTATGAAAAAAAATTTGAAAACGTTATAAAATGGCGATTTTCTTTAAAAAATTATGCTTTTTGGTCTACACAACCGTTGAATAATCTCTAATAAAATTGATTTGAATACCTAACTTAAATTTTTTTTCAAATATTGATTTTTTAACAATTTCAAAGAATACAAGGGTCTTGTGCAATCGGAACATGAATTAATTGATTTCGAATTTTTCAAATATAATTTTCTACTCGTCCTAGCCCTCGTCTTTTGGGCAGTATTGGAACTCAAAAATCAAAAATTTTGGTTTTTTGGTCCATCCTATTACGCTACTAAAATTATAAAGCAATCCAAACCAAATCTACGAGTGTACTCGTGTGACATGTACGTACTAAGTCAAATGTTTTGTTTGAGAGGGTCCCGCGGTAAAGACAACATGTTTTTTTAGCCCTTAGGGGCCCTCGAGGGACCCTACGGATCCCAAAAAATCTCGAACCGGAGGAGGGGGGAATACCCATTTCCCCCTCTCTGCACAGGTTTGCCTCAAGGAATGCTTCGATTGAAAATAATATTGAACACCCTTATTTACTAAGATACTTTTTGCAAATAAAACATTGAAAAAAAGGGAATGGAAGGGGAAAATTTTTTCTTTCGAAAATTTGGCGTCGATTTTAGTCACAGCTATTCTCGTGGTCGTTTTGGGGGGAAGGGTGTCTGCTTTGACGTATTTCGGGGAGGGGGGAAGAAGAACATGCAATTTCTTCAGGAATTTCTTACTGTTAACAATTTTGATTTCCAAAAAATAAAATAGATACTTTCCTATTTCAGTGTTACCAGCCATTTACGACTTCAATTCTCAAAATTTTGGAACTGAAGTACCTAGTCGAAAATCGGAAAATGGACAAAAACCTTGCAAAAGCTATAATTTTTAATAATTTCCAAATTTTGAAAGATTTAATCATTTTAAGCCACTTTTTGAAAACGTATTCCTAAAAAAAAAGCGAAAAAAGGGGCAGTTTTTTTTTTGAAACATCTTCGGATTACAGAAAAAAATTATTGTCCCAGCGAAGCAAGGGTGAAAATTTTTTTAGAAATCTAGATTCAAAAGATTAAAAAACTACCTCAAATATTACGGCTCATATTTTTACAGGGGCGCACCCAAGGGTGGCTCAGGAGGCTCGAGCCCCCCCCTCAACTCAGCAAGGAAATATTTTTTCGTCATAAAAATTTCAAAGAGTTTGATTTTTTTCAAATTTCACTCTCGTTTCGCTCGAGCAGTATTTTAGTACGTACCTAACTATTTCTTATAATAAACATACCACTCTTTAAATTTGAATCGGTTGAATTTGCAAAAATGCTGCCTTTTTTAATGAGCAAAATAATTTTCATTGAAAATTAATGATTTTTCACTGATTTTTCGGTCAAAAATTACTGTCTCATATTTCAGAAAAAATCAGTAATTTTGACTAAAAAAAATCATTAAATGTCACAATTTTTCAATTTTTTTTCGCCTAAATCTGTAGGTATATATTATTTGCCTACTGAAAATACCCCAACTACTCCAGCCCCACTGAAATAACAGGTTACTTCATTTCATCGTTGAATTTTGACACTCCCATTTTATCTCAAAATCTGAGCCCCCTCCTCGCACAATTTCTGGGTGCGCCTATGTATTTTGAGGACAAGCTTTGACGATCAAAGATTCTTAGAAATAGCTTTCAAGATAGGCACTTCAATTGATATGTATTTCAAATAAACCCTTTTCTTGAATTTTCTTTTCAAAAATTTTCTGAATTAGATCGATTTCAATGTTTTACGCCCACAAGCACGGCCCTGAATCATGCACCCAGCGAGTAACTCATCCTTCTCACCCCTCCTCGCTACAGTTCTTTGCTTATGATTTGGGGTATTCCGGTGCATAATCTGACGCATAATTTCACCAATGCATTTTTTCGTTTCGAAGAATTCGCAGTCTAAATTCCGAACAAATGAAATTGCTGTTTCGTTTAAATCTGTGCTTATTAAGGCGATCCAGATTAAACAGCGAAACTGGGCTAATCTTATCTTGAACCTGTACCCTAATTAAATTCCATTTTTTCGCCACTTTTATCAATTGAATTTGAAAATAAAATTACCAATATTTTTATTTTTACGTAGGAAAAATTATAAATAGGTTCGTGATAAATCGATGAACCTATATTACGTAGGTATACCTACTCAATATGGAAATTCTTTCTTCGAAAAAATGTCTCGTCGCGTCTAGATGCGAATTAAATAATTACACAAACCTCGCGCAACACACGAGGCATAAAAGACGTACATACGACGGCATATGTTCGCTAGAAAGATGTGTACAGTCATCGATTCTTCATAGGAATTCGTCAGGAATGCCGGACGATATTAAATGAACTCGTACGTAATATGAAATTGTGTTCACGCGGTCTTGAAATTAAATGCATTGTTTTGAGAAGAATTTTTTACGCGTCTTTCTTGCTTTCATTATTTTGTTGAGATAGGTAATCTTATCTCGACTCGAGTTGGGTGTTGGGTACATACGTACATTATCAACCATGTAAAGGTTAATTTTACGCTTGCGTAGATACGGTAACGGGTATACCTACTACAAATGTTTCGAATACAATGCATTTATCGGGTTCGAGTGCAAAGTAATGACTGAAAAAAAAAACGAATTTTCGGATTATCGAGATTTTTAATGAGAGTCTGGGTCGAAAAATATCTAGTTTATGCTAATTTGCCTAATTAGAAGGAGGAAAATATCGAAAAACAAATTCATTAGGGAAGAGTATAAAAGAGTTGAGGAGAGAAAGAATGAGCAGAAAAGTTGGAGCCACGAGAAGATGAAATGTACTCATCTACCTCGAAGGTATTCACTTATCTAATAATTTTACAATGGTGAATTGACCTCTCGTCCAATTTAATAAACTTTGAAATTGACTTGTATAAAGTTTAATTTTTTTTCGAAGATCGAAAAAAGTTTATTGGAAAGAATTAGAAAATTCAAGCTTCCCAAATGGGCATTTTGACGGAGTCAAGAAGGCTGAGGGGTCCATTACCTTCATGTTTGTGTTGAAAAAAATCAACTTCAAACTTATTCGGATGGATTTTCATACGCATATAGGGAGAAATAAAAATTAAGTTGGAATTTATCGAGGGAAAAAGATTGAAAATTGAGAATTTCCAGCTCGGAAGAGGTTTCGTTCCATTTTAAAGATGTCTTTACAAAATTTTAGAATGGAAATGCAGGAATTTGACAGTTTTCCTGAATTTTTGCAAAATCTTCAAAAAAAATTTTTTACTTCCCTTCAACTTCTCAAAAACTTCAGTCTGATAAAAATCGTCAAAAAAATTGAAGTTTCATTGATAATTTCAAGAAAATATTTGGAAACATGAATTTTTAATAAAAAAATGTAGGACTCTGGAGTCGAATGTAGAATTTTTCAAGACTTTTTTCATTTTCAGCACCACTTCGTCTATTCTAAGTAAATTCCTTTCATCGTTTGCAGGACCTGTGAGACATCCTCAACTAAAAAGACAATTTTTTCGTCAGGTCAGATGGGAGATTCCGTTTTCATTGCTCCTTTTCAACGATTGTTTGAAAAATCACAAAAATTGAATGCAGGTAGGAGAAGAAGAAGATGAAATAGAAAAAGTACAGATAAGAAACCTTCCCCTGAAAATGCATTTATTTTGAAACATTTCGAATTATTCGAACTCACGATAACCCTATTGACAAAAATGCTAGCAAATGCTAGCACATTACGCTAGCATTGGTAGCATCTTTTTGGACATCGCTTTCTAGCAAACTGCTAGTATGATCCTAGCACATGCTAGCAAAAAGCTAGCATTTGCTCGCAAATGTGCGCTAGTTTGACTTATGTTAGTGTGACGCGAGTGTACATACTAACAAAAATCAAACTAGCACACATTTTCTAGAAAATGCTAGCTATTTGCTAGCTTTTTGCTAGCATGTGCTAGGATCATACTAGCAGTTTGCTAGAGAGCGATGTCCAAAAAGATGCTACCAATGCTAGCATATTACGCTAGCATTTTTGTCAATAGGGAATAGCGATTTTTTATTGGATTGAATGTGGTAAGCTGTTTTTAACGCTTATTCTTTTCAAACATTACTTGGAATTTTCAAAAATATTAAGAAAATTAAACTTAGGAGAAAAGGATGAGAAATTAGAAAAAACTACCTATTAGTGATAATATGAGATGATCCTTTTCCTGGAGACTCATTAATTTTGCAGAATTTATGGTTCGAATTCAGCTTTTTGGACCAAACCAACAATTGTTTTATTAGAATAGGTTGAATGTGAAAACATACCTCAAAATTGTATTTTTTTGGAAGATTGAAACGAAGGCGAACCAAAATTAGCTCATTGGAGGTGCAAAAATCGAAGATGTTTAACTACAAATAACTTTTTTCTGATTTTTTCCACTTGAAAATACGATTTTTTCATTTTTTATTCAATACAAAAATTTCTACCTATTTTTTTTAAACAGAAGCAGTTTTGTCATCATTAGGTATTGATAAGAAAGAAATAGCTGCTCTAGCCCCTCCCTCGCTCGGTCCGATCCAGAATGGGAACATATCTTCCAAAAGCAATCAGTGAGTGAGCCAAACATACTCGCGATGATAAATTAAGAATCAAGAAAGTAAATCCCCGCTTTGTTCTCTCCTCTTAATTTTTTCAAGAAATTGAAATTCTGATGTGCTTTAATTTCATTTATCCCCATCATCTTCAGTTTTGAATTTTCGTCCACAAATTTCTGTTGGTTTTGATTTTTCAAAATAATTGTGATCATTCGAATCACCTTTTTATTTTTTGAATTTCCATGTGTGTGAATTTGTGATGAAAGTTAACCCCAGTTGATTATTCTGAACAAAGTCAATTTTTTTAATATGACTCAAAAATTTCAACCAAGATCTTACGACACATTTCTTGAGTACCTATCAGATCGTTGGAATAAGCTCAACTCAAAATGAAAAAATCATTTCTTTCAAATTTTTTCAACTATTTCTCTAAAAACTTTGAAAAGTATCTCTCTTCCTCTGGGTCTGATTTCACCAAATCACACATGTACTTTTGCAAAAAGAATTTCACAACCTTGAAGAACGGAAATTCCAGGAAATCACAATATTCACGAAGAACAATTATTAAATTCTTGGGAATTTCAACTCGACAATGTGTCAATAACATTTCATAATACTCGTAGTTGGGAAATTTTTCCCGAAATCTCATGCATTGCATTTTTGCCACTTTCAAATATCTCAACTGGAACCCAGGTACCCAGCTGTAGTATGATCACAGAATTAGCATTCTGTTTCCAAATAAGACCCTTCAAAATGAACTTTTTTTTGTCTATTTCTCTTCGTTCAGCAACACGTCGCGTTGGCGTCACGTCGGTCGCCAGCTAGACGATGACTCCAGTTCGTGATGAGGCTGTTAATGAATTTTGATAAGGGAAGGGAAGGGGACGATAATGACTGGATACTTGAACCGTGCAATTCTCACAATTAGCACATCTGTTTTAACGTATTTAGCATTTAATTGCGAACCCGCGTTGATGCGCACAATGCAGCTGTGATGTAAAAATTCACCATTATGATGATGGTACTCCAAGTTCAAGAAATTATAAGTATTTCTTATCTAGACTACTATCAATTTTGCAAAATTTTTACAGGGTGTCACGATATATCAGAAATTATTTCCTATGACTTTTCCAGGTTTCCTAGATCAATTTTTCGAAGTTTTCCAGAATTTTTACACATGATACGAAGATGAAGAGGGGAGGGGGGTGATTTTTCACGTGATATATTTACAACCCGAAATAGTACAGAAGAATGATTTGAAATGCGCGGTCTCAAACGTTTTTTTTTTTTCAAAAATCACTATTTCTTACGAGATTTTTATATCCCTCTTTTCTGATCACAAAACTACCCAATTATTTCTGAAAGATTTTGAACCCTCTCCGCCTCACAACAAAAATTCGAGAACTTGAATTTAGATACAGGAAATAATTCAAATAAAAAGGAAGAACTTTAATTAAAGCGAAATTTAAAAGTTTTGAAAAATGAAACAAATCATGTCAGGGGTTACCAAATAGGTACTTAATGCGAATGAAAATTCAGATTTATCCGGGTTGAGATTTTAAAAATTTCATCACCATTTATTGCTCCTGTCCCCCTTCCCCAATAAAAATTCACGTGACACAGATTTTTGAAATCCACGCCAGTCCCTGAAATTTTTTCCTCGAAGGGTGAGATAGGTGGGTTTTCAAAAAATTATGATGCAAGATGAGAAATTTGATTAAATTTTTTAATTCTAACCCAACGGATGCATATCCAATAGTGGTTTTAGGAATCATACCAGTGGTTTTGGAAACCATACCAGCGGTTTTAGGAACCATACCAGTGGTTTTGAAATTCATACCAGTGGTTTTGGGAATCATACCAGTGGTTTTGAAATTTTTTGGGAACCATACCAGTGGTTTTGAAAATCATACCAGTGGTTTTGAAATTCATACCAGTGGTTTTGAAATTCATACCAGTGGTTTTGAAATTCATACCAGTGGTTTTGGGAATCATACCAGTGGTTTTGAAATTCATACCAGTGCTTTAGGGAATCATACCAGTGGTTTTGAGACCCATACCAGTGGTTTTGAAATTCATACCAGTGGTATTGAGACCCATACCAGTGGTTTTGAAATTCATACCAGTGGTTTTAGAAATCATACCAGTGGTTTGGAAATTCATACCAGTGGTTTTTAAAATCATACCAGTGGTTTTGAAATTCATACCAGTGGTTTTGGGAATCATACCAGTGGTTTTGAAAATCATACCAGTGGTTTTGAAATTCATACCAGTGGTTTTGGGAATCATACCAGTGGTTTTGTAATTCATACCAGTGGTTTTGAAAATCATACCAGTTGTTTTGAAATTCATACCAGTGCTTTTGAAATTTTTTGGGAACCATACCAGTGGTTTTGAAAAACATACCAGTGGTTTTGAGAACCATACCAGTGGTTTTGGGAACCATACCAGTGGTTTTGAAATTCATACCAGTGGTTTTGGGAACCATACCAGTGGTTTTGAAATTCATACCAGTGGTTTTGGGAATCATACCAGTGGTTTTGAAATTCATACCAGTGGTTTTGGGAATCATACCAGTGGTTTTGGGAATCATACCAGTGGTTTTGGGAATCATACCAGTGGTTTTGAAATTCATACCAGTGGTTTTGGGAATCATACCAGTGGTTTTGAAATTCATACCAGTGGTTTTGGGAATCATACCAGTGGTTTTGAAATTCATACCAGTGGTTTTGGGAATCATGCCAGTGGTTTTGAACTTCATACCAGTGGTTTTGAGAACCACACCACTGGTTTTGAAATTCATACCAGTGGTTTTGGGAACCATACCAGTGGTTTAGAAAATCAAACCAGTGGTTTCGGGAACCATACCAGCGGTTTTAGGAACCATACCAGTGGTTTTGGGAATCATATCAGTGGTTAAGGAAATCATACCATTGGTTTTGAACTTCATACCTGTGGTTTTGGGAATCATATCAGTGGTTTTGAACTTCATACCAGTGGTTTTGGGAATCATACCAGTGGTTTTGAAATTCATACCAGTGGTTTTGGGGATCATACCAGTGGTTTTGAAATTCACACCAGTGGTTAAGAAAATCATACCAGTGGTTTTGAACTTCATACCTGTGGTTTTGGGAATCATATCAGTGGTTTTGAACTTCATACCAGTGGTTTTGAAATTCACACCAATGGTTTTGAAATTCATACCAGTGGTTTTGGGAATCATACCAGTGGTTTAGAAAATCAAACCAGTGGTTTCGGGAACCATACCAGCGGTTTTAGGAACCATACCAGTGGTTTTGGGAATCATACCAGTGGTTTTGGGAACCATACCAGTGGTTTTAAAATTCATACCAGTGGTTTTGAACCAGTGCTTTTGGAAACCAGTGGTTTTGAAATTCACACCCGTAGTTTTGAAATTCTTACCAGTGGTTTAGAAAATCAAACCAGTGGTTTTGGGAATCATACCAGTGACTTTGAAGATCATACCAGTGGTTTTGAAATTCATACCAGTGCTTTTGGGAATCATACAAGTGGTTTTGGGAACCATACCAGTAGTTTTGGGAATCATACCAGTGGTTTTTAAATATATACCAGTGGTTTTGAAATTCATACCAGTGGTTTTTTGAATCATACCAGATGTTTTAAAATTTATACCAGTGGTTTTGGGAATCATACCAGTGGTTTTGGAAGCCTAACCAGTGGTTTTGGAAACCGAACCAGTGGTTTTGAAATTCATACCAGTGATTTTGGGAATCATACCAGTGGTTTAGAAAATCAAACAAGTGGTTTTAGGAATCATACCAGTGGCTTTGAAAATCATACCAGTGCTTTTGGGAATCATACCAGTGCTTTTGGGAACCATACCAGTGGTTTTGAAATTCATACCAGGTGTTTTGGGAATCATACCAGTGGTTTTGGAAATCATACCAGTCGTTTTAGAAATCATACCAATGGTTTTAAATTTGTTTTCAGTAAAAAATTTCATTGAGTTTCTCCTGTACTGCAATTCTGACTGTTTCTCAGTGATTTTCGATAATTTTAACTGATTTATAAATGGTAGAGTAGAAAAGAACAATGTAAATTACTCTCGAGTGAAGCAAGGTACTCTCTCAATATTATAAATCAGTGAAAATTATCGGAAATCACTGAAAAACAGTCGGAAATGCAGCACAGTAATAAATCAGTAAAAATTTTTTCAGTAAAAGGAAGTCAATGAAAAAAAAATTACAGGAAATTAGTAAAAATTCACTGAAGACTCGGTGATTTTTATGAAATTTACTGAAAAATGTAGAATTCTTTGAAAAATCAGTTTAAAATCGCTTTCCACAGATTTTTCTTGTGCTGCGATTCTGACTGATTATCAGTGATTTTTCACTGATTCGGAGTGTGAGAGGATCAACAATAATTAATGACGAATAAAAAAATCAGTCAATACTCTCTCATTCTGAATCAGTGAAAGGTCAACTAATAAACAGTCAAAATTGCACCACGGGAAAAAGTTAGCAAAATTCACTGATTTTCAGAGAATTTTCGCAGATTTTTTCAAAGATTTTCACTGATTTTTCTGCTAATTTCATTAATGTGACTGACTTTTCAGTCAATTTTAACTTATTTTCCAGTGATTTTTCTCACTGATTTGTTTTCATTGAAAATTTTTTCACTGATTTTCTCCTGTGCTGCAATTCTGACTGTTTCTCAGTGATTTTCACTAATTTTCACTGAATTATAAATGAGAGAGTAGATGTAACAATCTGACCCGGGCGGTGCAAAGGAGGCTTTTCTGGATGATTTGTCAGTTTTTTCATCTTTAAAAAATTCCAAGCACAATTCCAAAATTCTCTTAATTTTTTTAACTGTTGCAGATTTTTAAAATTCCCTGTCTTTTCAGGTTTTCCTGAAAGTGGACATAACAGACTAGACATACTGTTTTAAATGTTTTTTATTTACATCTCTTTTTTATCCAAAACAGAGGGCAACGGATGGCTAAAATTTTGAATTTGACTCGAATCGAAATTTTAAAAAAATAGAACATATAAAATATTCAAACTTGACAAAAAGATTTTAACCAACCCAGATCCGGGTACATCACAGTTCCCTAGCCAGATTAATTCGAAACCTCTAATGTCATCATTGATACGTCATGTCATATTATTTACTCTGAAAATTATACCAAACAGTACAAGGTACATAACTGATTGCCGTACCAGAAAAAATGGCCATAGATGGGGAAGAGGGGGCGGGGGGAGGAAGTAACACAGTAAAAAGATGAAATATACGAGTTTTTTTTTTCTTATATTTTTCAAACACAGTAGTTCGTATCGGTTTAACACTCCTAATATACGCAATAAGAATGGAATTTTAAGTAGCCACGGTATAAATTAAAATGTATAAAAACTCGAGTCCCAGAACGTGTAACTATTATACGTCGTATTAATGGCGTATACATCTTACTGTACGAGATAGGATGTCTCATAATACACTATTAGAATAACTATGCGTTAAGTCTCTCTTCATTCTAGTTATAGAAAATGATATAAAACGGCTCGATGGCTCTTATCGTTGGTCACAGGCGAGCCAGGGGAGAAGAGGGCCAAAGGCGTTAATAAATTAAAATTTATGATCCACGATTTAGTTTTTTATTACCGTTGTAATCTTTTCGGTCGTTGAAAAATTCTCGAGTCTGGTTTTTCGACGATCTCGAACGAGCTTACCTGTATCATTTCTAACACGAAATCTCATAAAGCTCCCGTGCGAATGCGAATCTCACTAAAAAAAACGTGTTTTTTGGTCTGTGTTTTGCCATTGTAGGACTATTCAAAGGGTCCATTACACCGGAGGTGGAAACATCCGCTAATTATAATAAACTCGTTAGGCCGACGACGCTTAGACAATTGAAAAACATCTATAACCCGGACGAGTACACAGAGAACGGATGCAGAGATGGTAAATCAGCCGACTACACCGTGAGTGTATCTCCAACCAACAATCGTACCGCCGCGAATTCCGCATCCACCAACGGAACGGATAAAAATGTATCCATGTCGATTCTGAGTCCATTCGATGAGCAAGAAGAATGGGCCAAGATATCCGAAATTATGGCATCGTTTGGAAAAACTTTCAATCACGAGTCGATCGTCACCGAATTGGAGCAAGAGTTCGAGACACGACTGGGTAAGTCTGAAATAGAATTTTTTTCACAATCGTTATCGCATCGTTAGCTATTTTTTCACTACTTTCGATTGTAATTACATTATCACTCGTTATCATCGTTTTACGAAGTGATATGTTCGTAATCTTGGAAAAAAATTTTCTCGTGTCGGGTTTTCTTCCCAACTGATGTGCTGATTGGCGATGAAATCGTGGTGAAATACGAGGAAGCATAACGATTCGATGTCTTTGTATATACGTAAAAGGCGGTTTATAAATGGTTCAAAATTATGGTACTTTGGTGGCCTTGGCTTGAACTATACGGTCCTATTGGCGTGGTGTTGTCAACGTTATTGTGTAATTATTTACTCGACGTCGATGATCGTTTCCTCGTTACGGAGTTGATTTATTTGTCGTGTGCTCGATTCGCCGCCGCAGTGCAGGGCGCACACGCGAACTACTCGGTGACCAGTTTTACCATTTTTGGGCGACCGATGTGTGAGGTTCGGGATGCCTCGGTATGCTTTTTCGAGTTTTTCGAGAACGACAGTCGTAATCAATTAGGAGATTTTAAATGCGGAGGATGTCCAAGATGATGGGTGTGAGAAGAATTAAAATTAGTCTATTGACGATGGATGCTGCGATGGGTGTGCGTTTAGGTCATAAGTTGCACGTGGGGTTTCAAAATTTCGGTGAATGGAGAATTTAGAACTAAATTGATGAAAAAAAATGAGAGAAAAGATCTACTCTCTCATTCTGAATCAGTGAAAAATCACTGATGAATAGTCAGAATTGCAGCACACGAAAAATCGATGAAATTCCCTGATTTTCAGCAATTTTTCACTGATTATTTAAATGAATTTCACAGACTTTTCAGTGAATTTCATAAATATCACTGAGTTTTCAGTGAATTTCATGAATATCACTTTCAGTGAATAATCACTGATTTCCAGTAATTTTCTTTCACTGATTTATTACTGTGTTGCAATGCTGACTATTTTTCAGTGATTTTTGATGAATTTCACTGATTCAAAAATGAGAGAGTAGAGATAGAAAATGACAAAAAAAATTTCTGAGCGTCTGAAAATTTCTCATCGTTTTAGAAAATCTGTTTTAGGTTAATTTATTCGTTCCTTATTCCATCACAATTTTCAATATTTACTGCCAATAAAATTCACGATTTTAGAATTACTCTCTAAATCTGAATCAGTCAAAATTGACTGATTAAAAATCCAGAATCATGTCACCGTAGAAATCAGTAAAAAATTTACTGATTCAATCAGTGAATTTTATTATTGAATCAGTAAAAAATAGAAATTCACTGTTTGAATCAGTAATTAATTACTGATTCAATCAGTGAATTTTTATTTTTGCTGATTCAACAATGAAAATTCACTGATTGAATCAGTAAATTTTGACTGACTTCAATCTGTGAATTAATTTTTACTGATTCAATAATGAAAATTCACTGATTGAATCGGTAATTTTTCACTGATTGGCAGTAAAATGTCACTGATTAACTGGGGAATCAGTGGAATTTGACTGATAATCAGTGACATAACCTGTACTGTTTCATCAGTCAATTTTCGCATTTTTGACTGATTCAGATTTAGAGAGTACCTACTCTCTCAATTATAAATCAGTGAAAATTACCGAAAATCACTGAGAAACAGTCAGAATTGCAGCACAGGAGAAAATCAGTGAATTTTTTTTCACTGAAAACAAATCAGTGAAAAAAATCACTGAAAATCAGTGAAAATTCACTGAAAACTCAGTGATATTTATGAAATTTACAGAAAAATCTGTTGAAATGAGAGAGTACTCTCTCATTCCGAATCAGTGAAAAATCACTGATAAACAGTCAGAATTGCAGCACAGGAAAAATCAGTGAAATTCACTGATTTTCAGTGATTTTTCACTGATCATTCAAAGAATTTCACAGATTTTTCAGTGAATTTCATAAATATCACTGAGTTTTCAGTGAATTTTCACTGATTTCCAGTGGTTTTCCTTCACTGATTTGTTTTCAGTGAAAAAATTATCACTGATTTTCTCCTGTGCTGCAATTCTGACTGTTTTTCAGTGATTTTCGGTAATTTCCACTGATTTATAATTGAGAGAGTAGAGATAGAAAATGACAAAAAAAATTTCTGAGCGTCTGAAATTTCTCATCGTTTTAGAAAATCTGTTTTAGGTTAATTTATTCGTTCCTTATTCCATCACAATTTTCAATATTTACTGCCAATAAAATTCACGATTTTAGAATTACTCTCTAAATCTGAATCAGTTAAAATTGACTGATTAAAAATCCGGAATCATGTCACCGTAGAAATCAGTAAAAAATTAATTTACTGATTCAATCAGTGAATTTTATTATTGAATCAGTAAAAAAATAGAAATTCACTGGTTGAATCAGTAATTAATTACTGATTCAATCAGTGAATTTTTATTTTTGCTGATTCAACAATGAAAATTTACTGATTGAATCAGTAAATTTTGACTGACTTCAATCGGTGAATTAATTTTTACTGATTCAATAATGAAAATTCACTGATTGAATCGGTAATTTTTCACTGATTGGCAGTAAAATGTCACTGATTAACTGGGGAATCAGTGGAATTTGACTGATAATCAGTGACATAACCTGTACTGTTTATCAGTGATTTTTCACTGATTCGGAATGAGAGAGTACCAACATCGATCTTGTATGCTCGTTCAAATTTTGAAAATTTTGTTCTCTTTTGACGTAATGATTTTTTGATTTCATGGAAAATTTTTCAATTCTATTCATAAAAGCTGAAATAAAGCCCTCAGAAGTGAAAATTTAGTTTAGGGATTCAAAAATGAATTTACATTTCGTAATTCAAAAAATTCTATATTTTTGGAAAAATTTGAGCAAAACTGATGAATTTTACAATTATTGCTTAATCAAAATTTATGGACACGATGTCCTGGTTGTCCTACAACGATCGGCACGTCATTCCGGTTATCCTATGACGATGGACACGTGTCCTGGTCGTCCTAAGACGAGGGACAATTGTCCTGAAAGATAGGACAGTTGTCCCTGGCAGTTTTAACAAGAAATTCTTCAAACACCAACGTAAATTTCCTTACTGTGTCTGCAATATCATTTTACTCTCACGTCAGATAATCTGAGCGACTGTGACAAGTGATCAATAATTTTTAGAATTTTTGCAAAACCTTAAATGGGGGATTTCGTAAGTAATCTTCGAAAAAAATGGAAAATTGGAAGAAAGTAAATAATTTTTTTCTTCCAAAAAAGAGCTTATGTTCTAGAATTTTAGAATGGATTTTTTTTCAAATTGAAAGAAAAAAATATTTTCACTGAGAAATTTTTCAGGAAATTATTTATATTTTTTTCATGCTTTGTCAGACATTGGAAAGCGTTAAAAATTTAAGATTTGATTTTTGGAACTTTTTTGTGGTGCAAAAAATTCTGACACCCGGCCCCCCCCCCCATCCACCCAATAATAAATCGAACGATACCAACGACGAACAAAATTACATTTTAAATATGTGAAAAAATCAAACAAGCGTGATTTTATTAAGCACTATTTTGTCATTTGAAGAAATAAATTAAAAATGAAAAAATGAATTTTGAATGAAAAACGTAGGATTTATGAGCCGAAATAATAATAGGATTTTTTCAGCAAATTAAATGCAGATTTGATTACTTACTCGATTTTTTTTTCTTTGACTTTCTAAACTTACTTCAATGTGAATAATTATTGTTCTCAACCAAATGATCCAGATATTTATGATGAATGGGGGAGGGGGAGGGGGGAGTTTGACTGAAAAGGGTACATGAATTTTTGCTGAAATTTTCTTATGTGACCAATGACCTTCTGAAAAGGGAAGACTTTATCACGATTTTTTATTATTATTATTTTTGAAATTCTTTAAAATTTTGATCAATTTAATTAAACATTATTAAATTATTTGACTATGAGTTCAAATAAAAAATCAATGAGAATTTTCATACTATCGCCTCTCAAATTTTAATCAAAAATACATAAAATAATTAATAAAGGACAATATATGTCCTAAAACATTCAAAATTCAATAATTTTTTTTCCTAATGAATAAACTCAACTAAAATTTAGATTTTTTGATTGATTTTTTAGGAGAAATTTACGACGTTTATGATATTTACAAAAACATCGATCCAAGAAAGGAATTAGCACGTCAAAAAAACGTTTAAAGTGCTAATACTTAATCTTTTCGCAGCTGAAAAAATGAAACACACGAAAAAAAAACACATTTCTATGAAAAAAAATTGCCCAACATCTATTTTAGTGACCATTTTTACTCCAAACCCGAAAGTTAATCTTCGAAGTGAGATGAAGGGTTCAAAATTAGAAACTAACTCGCGTTTAGGGTGAAAATGACCTCAGAAATGGATTCAGGGAGTCAAAAAACAAGAATTTTGAAACCTCAAACGAAAAAATTGAAAGAATTCAGTTTAGTTCATACTTTGGAGTCAAAAATAACCCACACGAATTCAAGAGTTCAAAAAACAAGGATTTCAATACTTCACTCGATAAAGTTGAAAATTTTTAATTTTGGTCTCACTCTCCCATTTCCTGAGGGCTGGCTTTTGGGTTTAAGGTCAAAGTAATCCAGTTCTGGATTTGTTATTTAAATAGACTAACCCCTGGGGATTTTTTTTTTCAAAAATTGGATTTTTTTCGCTGAAGTACTCTATTTTGTAGGGGAGGAAAATTGTCATTGATATTCATAAAAATTTATCATGATGGCCGTTTCCTATTTCTGTCGTTTTGCGTTGGTTGTCGTGCTAACACCTTTTTTTTGGCTTGAAATTCATTTTTTGAATTCATCTGTACGAAAGAGTTGAAAAAAATTGATCAAAAATTCAATTTTCAAGTTTTTGGATAACTTCGTTCAATTTTTCCCATCCTTGGGACATCTTTCACGTCAGTCACCTCATCACCGATTTCAGGTCCGATTCTCATTTAAATATTACTTCTTCGAGCTAAGCTACTTATCGAACCATTATTCTCGTCTCGAAAGAGTAAATAAAGGGGGTGGGGAAAAAAAAAGGCTCACCAGGTTCAAGATATGTTGATATCTGTACTAGACGACGATAGCACACTAATCACAGGAAGAAGAGACCTGAAACAAAATAATACAACAATGAGAATTACAAATCGAGTTAATTCGATGTTACAGGTATTAACAGAGCGGAATCACAGCAAAATCACACAGAGACATCTCCCGTGGTGTACACCTCCGTTGGCCAATGGCTGACACGGTTAGGATTACCAGAATACGAAAACGCTTTCATTAATTTCGGTTACGACGATATAAATTTTGTCGTAAGTTGAACGAATTTTTATTCGACGTTATTAATTTTCTTAAAATACGAACATGTTGCAACCTACAATGGCAAAACCTCTTCTTTTTTGCAGAATGGCGTTATTAACGACTGCGATCTAAAAGAAATCGGCCTGATGAACGAGAGTGATCGCGAAACGCTGCTAAAACAAAGTGCCACTTTACCAAATCGAGTCAGCGAGTTTTGGACTTCGACTAAAACCGCAATCGCAGCCGATGCGAACAACGATCTAGTCAAAGAATGGTTGGACAGCATAGGACTGGGATGCTATTTGGAGACATTTCGTAAAAACCGTATCACCGAGATGGATAGAATAAAACGGATATGGGAGGTCGAGCTGACGGCCGTTTTAGAAATTACCAAGCCGGGCCATCGACGCAGAATGCTCGCTTCCGTTAACGTCGGTAAATTGCAGTGCGCCCAATCAATTAACGACCCATCCTTATCGAGTAATTTAGACGATCTGCACGCCGACCTAGACCAGTTGGTAAGTCGATACGGTTAAATTTACGAGTGCGTATAAGTATTATAGCATAGCGTATACATAGGTACTAATTAAATTCGATTCGATTAAAACACAACGCGACAAATGCCACGAGCGAGAGGAATGCGCGTAAGACGTTCGCGATGTAGTCGACGTCGCTGCGACGAAGTATATTACTGCGAGGGTGTTGGAATTTCGCGGTTTCATTGTTTCCATAAGTACTATTTACTTGGTCGCAATGTGCGAAGTGCGAGTACCGGGTGTTCCGACGATTGCGACGAGACTTTGTAGAATGGAGGAAAATATTCGATAAAAAGTTGGCACGATCGTAGTCAGAGGCGCTTCGAACACAAATGTTTGGGGGGGGGGGGTATGAGGTTCAAAATGCCGACTAAAAAATTCAAAATTGCCGAATAAGAATTCAAAAATTCGAAAATTTTTTGCAAAAACAATGCGAAGCAACATCATGAACAGGGAAAAACACAATTTTTAGAGATCAACGTAAAAAAAACTTGAAAAGTAACTCATGTTCAGGTCAATTTTAAATCTTGCTCACGCCTGGAAATTATTCCTTGGGTTTTCGAATATATTTCCATTGTTAAAAGCCATTCTTGCTCATCCCTGCTCATGAACAACAAAATTTCTTGCATGAAAAAATAAACGACTCAATCCTGATCATGCCTGAATTTTTCCCTCGGTAAATTCATTGTACGTATAGTTGAAAACCCCAATGGAAGTTCTTTAGTCTACTTGATTTAGAAAATTATAGTTTCAATATGAACATGAGAGAAATAAATTTGGCCCGAGCGAAGCGAAGGCGAAAAATTTTGAAAACCTTAAATTCAAAATGCCATAAAACAATGTTTTAAATTAATTAACTTGAATAAAAAATCGGCCAACTTTCCTCAAAAATTATTTGAGAAGAAATACAATAGGGCCGAGCGTAGCGAGGCCGAAGCTTTTGAAAAATTTTATTTCCCAACATCGAAAATGAATTTAATGAGAAATAATTTGATAAAATTAGTTGGAATAATTTTGAGGAAAAATGCGAAAAAAATCATTTTTGTAGGATTTGGATTGATTGTTTTGAAATTATAGAAGGAAAAAAATTCAATAAGGCCGAGTGCAGCGAGGCCGAAATTTTTGAAAAATTTTGCTTTGGGAGTAAGTAATTTTAGAATTGGATTGTAATTTATGAAAGAAGACAGAAAACTTGAAATTTTAAAAGGCTCAGTTTTTCATTAGTTAGTATGCTCCAAAATTTCCAAACGTTTTTTTTGTATTTGCCGAAATTTCCAAGATTTTGCCGAATTATGTACTTGAAATCTCCGAAATTTTGCCGATTTGCCGACTGGAAATCGCCTGGGGGGTATTATACCCCCCCATACCCCCATCGCGCCTCCCCTGATCGTAGTAGAATTTTAACTTCGTTTTCCAGAAGACATTTCAAACATTGTAACTTATAGTAGATGAGGAGGGTGAGGAGTAACGATGCAGGGTGTCTACTGTCTGGAAAACCTAAAAAATAAGGAAATTTTGAAATTTTAGCTGGAATTTTGTAAAAACTCAGAGCGACAAATGACCTGAAAAGTGATTCTCTGCTAAATTTTCCTATTCCTAAAAAATATAATTTTTATTTGGCATTATCCAAATTGGGTAAACAAAAAAATGGCATACATTTTCGTCAGGAACGCCTCAAAAAAAACAATGTAACGCCAGAAAAATTCATATCGCGTCACAAAAATTATTTCACGCTACAAAAATTATTGAAAGATTTTACAAAAAACTACGTTCGGATACTAGTCCAGGAATTATAGCAAAATTTTTACGCGAACCTCGGAATCGTTGGGGAAAGCTGAATTTTACATTATTTGTACATAATAGCCTACCAAACATACTCCTAAAAGTTGCACCCCCCCCCACTCGACGGCTACCCCCGCAAGAGGTCAATAACCTTTGCGAATATACGTTTTTTGACTGTAGCGCCAAAAGGAAGGGTCGGAGAGGGAAAAGTGGTGGAATAAAAAATGTTCTACGTGAAATTTCCTACAAACTTGACCGGTTAAGTTGTTCTCAAAATTATGGCATTCGACTTACAGTGGGGGTAAAACTTTTTCAACATGGAAATTTTTTTTTTGTAATTTGAAGTTAGGATGGGCTCAAAAATATGCTGTGAAAAGTTGCATCCGCCAACTTGTGAGCCTCCCCCGTATGAGGTCAATAACCTCTGGGGATATGCGTTTTTTGACTGTAGCGCCGGAAGGAAGGGTCGGAGAGGGAAAAGTGGTGAAATAAAAAATGTTCTACGTGAAATTTCCTATAAACTTGACCAGTTCAATTGTTCAAAATTGCGATATATTCAACTTACAGTGGGGGTTAAACTTTCCCAACATAGAAAAAATTGGTAATTTTATGTGTTCATACGGGGGTGGCTCACAAGTTGCCGGATGCAACTTTTGTCAGTATATTTTTGAGCCCATTCTAATTTAAAACTACACATAAAATTACCAATTTTTTAAAATTATTTCAAATTTGAAAAAGTTCAACTCCCACTGTAAGTTGAATGTTGCACCTTTGAGAACAACTGAACTTGACAAGTTTGTAGGAAATTTCACGTAGAACATTTTTTATTTCACCACTTTTCCCTCTCCGACCCTTCCTTTTGGCGCTACAGTCAAAAAACGTATATCTGCAGGGGTTATTGACCTCATACGGGGGTGGCTCACAAGTTGGCGGATGCAACTTTTCACAGCATATTTTTGAGCCCATTTTAACTTCAAATTACAAAAAAAATTATAGTTTTTTTTAAATTTTCAAGTTGAAAAAGTTTAACCCCCACTGTAAGTCGAATGTCGCAATTTTGAGAACAACTGAACCGGTTAAGTTTGTAGGAAATTTCACGTAAAAGATTTTTTATTTCACCTTTTTTCCCTCTCCGGTCCTTCCTTTTGGCGCTACAGTCAAAAAACGTATATTCGCAAAAGTTATTGACCTCTTGCGTGGGTAGCCGGCGAGTTGGGGGGGGGGGTGCAAGTTTTAGGAGTAGGTTTGGTAGGCTATTATGTATAAATAATGTAAAATTCAGCTTTCCCCCAACGATTCCGAGGTTCCTCCTTCTTGTCCACTAAACTCTCGATTTAGGGTCAACATTGTCACAAAAAATAATTTGCAAGATTTTTTGTGACAATGTTGAACCTTTTCATATTGACGGTCGACGGTATCATTTGTAGGAATGGTGTCCAAAGAAAGAAAAAAAAAACCTATTTTGACAAGGTGTCCCTAAAAATTCGATTTGTAGGTACATTGTTTCATAAAACTCCCAGTTTGGACACAGTGTCCCAAAAACTTTGTTGGACATATTTGTATGTACCCAAAAAACCAATTTGGAGATAACGTATCAAAAACCCTAAATTTGGAATTGTGTATCCAGAGTCGAACTCGAAAGGGATACAAGATACAGCCCCCCCCCCTAATATGGAAAAATTATATTTTCATTTTAGTTGAAAAAATCACGTTTTGATCGAAAAATTTGTGAAACTAATCACTATTTTACAAAAATTGGAAAATTTTGTCCTATAAATCCGAAAAATTGAAGAAAATGGCATTCATGTCAAAAGTATTCGATTTTTCCCTTTTCCCCTCCAGAACACTAATTTCTTTAACGCCTACATGATAAAATGTTTTTAAAAATGTACATTTTTTGGTTTTAAACATAATTTTTTTTTTTTTAATGTTGCCCTTGCTTTGCTTGGGCTGAACAAATTTTGATTTTCAAAACCAATGAAAAAGAAAATTATCCAGCAAGTTTAATTTGAAATTGGAATAAAGAATTGAAAAAAAGTTGAGTACTTGAGTATTTTGTTTCAAAAAATCACCCCTTTTTCATGTAGGTATTAATCCTCCTTTCATTCAGAAAAATAGGGCTAATGCGGTAGCATTCTTAGAACGAATAAAAATTGTCAATTTCTTAAAAAACGAAACGAAAAAACAGCTTGATACGTTTAAATGAATTGAAAGTACATTTGGTAAACCCTCGAAAAAAATCATCAAATTTTTGAAAGTCACATTCTGGACAGTGTAACCTAACAAGAATTAATTCAAGAATAAATATTTTCGAAAAAATAGCAATATCATTTTTCCGAATTTATGTACGTATACAGGAGGGGGGGGGGGATTACAAAAAGGTGAAAAAGTAAAAATATATAATTTTTAAACCCCGGAAAAATTCGATAAATTCAATTTCTGAATTTTGGTAGACATTCAAAATTCAAAATTCGCTACCAAAAATGCAAAAAAACTGCATTCTGCAGGTGAACAGAAATCAGTCGAAATGAATTGAGAAGTTGACCTTGTACTCTCCTTCCATAGAGATGAATTAAAATTATTCATCTTACAACATCAATTTAAATGAGTTGCGTGACTGGATGAAAAAATTCAAAAAAATCGTCGTTGACTTCTCTCCTTTCATGAGCTAGGTAGGTAGAATAAAATAGTGGATTATACAGATCTCCTATGTCATTATTTCCAAAAAAAAATCAAATGTATTTTTAAAAATATTTTGAACAATTTTACAAGCTCATGACAATTACTCGTTTTTGACCCTTTAATGGAAAAATTATTCCATGTTCATCTATCTAAAAAAAAAAAAAGGATGCAGCGAGAGAGAAATTGAGAGGAGACAGAGAAAAAATTGAAGAGGTCTTTTCCAAAGTGGCCTAAGTCAATTTTTGAGAAAAATGAGTTTGATGCGCCATCTGGTGGTATGAAAGGATACCCATCTGTGGTAGGTATTCCGACCTACCAACTCATATTTTTGCAGTGTTACCAGCACTTTTAAATCTCGTTTTCTTCCAAAGTGGCCTAAAGTTTCATTTTATTGGGTGCCAAAGTGGCCTAAGTCACACTGTTTTTGGTTTTGATGGCTGCCTCACCTGTAAAACGAATTCATAAACATTTTTCCCAGCTGAACCCCAATAAAGCTTTATGAAACATAATTTTTTTTTCTTGATTTTCGCGAATTTAAAGAATTATTTCACTTTATGAAAGTACAAAAGTCGTAAGTTTATCTCGATATCTGTTGATTTCAGAATAATGATGTGAAAATGCTGATATATGGCATTGATTGAGGGGGGAGAGGTGGTGGTAATTTGCAGGGCATTGCTGAATAGTACCTACAATGCAATACTTCGTTTAATAAAAATTTATTCTACTTAATTGGGTGAGAAATGCAAAATTGAAATATCCAATTTATTCATAATTCGCAAAAATCACGACTTTGCCAACTTTGAGGGGTTCCAGCTCACTAACATCAAATTTTTGAAGATCGAGACCTTCACCAGTTGTTAGGTATTCCACTGTACTATAAATTTAGAGTGATATGGGAAAGAAATGTTCAAAGGCAAGCCGTATAAACGTACTTTACTTCGTACGCAAAATCAACTTTTTTGACTTAGGCCACTTTGGAAAAGACCTCTTCAATTGAAAATTGCATCTTACTTCCTCGGTTAAAAACATTTCATTCAATCATATAAATCTTTTACCCTACTTTTTCGAGATTTCTATGTTCTCAGCTCTTCATCGAAATGTTGGGAGGAAGAATGAGAGGGGGGATTTCAAAAACTTAGATCTTCCTACCTTGCTTGAATAAGTACATACGTTCAACATCAACATGTAGGTATTCCAATTCATTAAATTTTATTCATTTTCGTTCTCTTTTTTTGAGACCATTTCATCGAAGTGCATGGGATGAAAAATTAAGAAAAGATGAACATAAAATTTAAAAATTGTATCTTCGGGATGTTTATTGGCAAGAAAAACAAACAAATTCAGAAATTAGCGAGAATTTCACTTCCGTGGCAAGAAATCCGAAAAATAGCAAGAATTTTAAAATTTTTCAAGATTTTGCTTTTCCTTGAATTTATAGCAAGATTTTTCATTCCCTTTGTAGGGGTACCACTATTTTTCAAAAATCATTTTTCTGATTTTTCTAGATTTTCTAGATTTTTTTTCCAAGTTTTGCAGACCTTTCTAGGAAAAGTAGAAGTACATACAGGGACAAATGTGTACTTCTATATTTAACCGGGATTAAGTCTCTGAAAAAACAATTCTCAAAATTTCCAAGAGGGAGAGGTAAGAAAAAAGAGGGTTTATAAAATTGCTTTGAGATCCCATTTTTCTTCATTATGCAATTGTTAAATACCTACATAAATACGTACGTAAATTTGCTGAACTCGAGGGCGAATAGAGGGCACATATTTTTGCAGCAAAAGGGTGCCAAGAAAATTTGAAATGAGAAACAAAATTATCAATTTCTCAATTTCTTAAAAAAAATCCACGACTTTGGGATGAAAATTCGAAAATTCTTTCATCTATCCAAGATTCCCAGAAAATAGCAAAGAAAAATAAAAGAGAAGAGGAACGGTAAAAAAATTGGAATTCTTTTTACCTCACTGATCGAGTACATTTAATCCCTGCACGTATTCAATCACAAATAAATTCCATTTTTTTATCCTTCTCTCGCGAAAATCTCTTTTGATAAATAAACAGCCCAGTTGCGTGAAATCAAAATTTCACAGGCAATGGAATTCACCAAAATTAGAAATTAAAGATAAAAAATAGCTTGATAAGTTTTTATATCTATTTCGACTCATTTGACCCATAATAATGCCGAAAAAAAAGGAACTCTACACAGATTCATGATGTAAAGTACCTATATAAACTATATCAGTATCTCTCAGATAAGGCAATTGAATCATAAAACGGATAACAACCCGTGCCCTCGTCAAATCTAAAATCTGTACATCGTAATTTGTATTCTCCTAATAATAAATTTAGCTTAAAATCAACCTGCGTACAAAACCATAACATTTATTCCCATCGGAAATTATTCTCAATCGACTATCTTTATCGAATTGGACAGATAATGAAAATAATTATCGATTATTGTGCTCGGGATGCTGCGATTTTGAAACACTCGATGTCTGTTACTCATACAATTCGATTTTTCAATTATCAATAACTTACTGTACGTAGTAGACATGGTACATACATTCTGGTATATTCACCATCACACAAACGCATACATCACTCTCTCGCTTTACGTACTCGTATTCTGCAACGTTACAGTAATAATGTGGTACTTATGAGCGTATATTGCCAATAAGCGTTATGTACGGGCCATAAATATTTGAAATTTATTATAGATTTGTAGTGGTTCCCAAATCGAGACGAGATCGCCAAGTTATAAATATCGACACGGTTATTATTACGCATTCTGTCACTCGTCCATTTATTCGTGTTTTTTTTTCGAAATGACATCGACATCGAATCGCGAGACGGTTACAATAGACGTGTTACCTTAAATTCATCGAATTTTTTTTCGCTACCATCAATTTCCTTTATTTAATTGTTCGCTTGTTACTCGAGCTGTGATCGTAATTTACAACCCGTATAAGTACCAAACCATGAGCCCATATACGTGCCCGTCGCCGTTGACGTCGTCATCGTCGGTGGAATTGCTTATACAAGTACTTGTAAATAATGCGCTGCTTATTGTTCTTTTCAATGCACATATTATCGATTACACGTACCTGCAAGCGTATTGCAATCGTTAATGCAAAAAAAAAAAATACGTTGGAGAAAAAGGAATTCGGATGCGAAGTGGTTGAACTCTCTCGATGATGAATTATTTTGAAAATTGAATCATGTTCAAATTCTAAGATGGTTTGACCATGGTCTAAATTTTCAGTTGATTTGTTCTGCCCTACACCTTAATTTATCTAAATAAACTGATATGAATTCAGGGTTAATGGGGAGGGAAATAATTCGATATGGTAAATTTTGCGAAACAATACTTCCTCTAGCAACGTTATCAAGTTAGATATTCGAAATTACCAGAAGCAATTTCATCGTGTCTGCGAATAAATTGATTTTTCCCCTCTTGCAAATCGAATAAAATGAATTTATTAATTCACTGTCTGGCTCCGAAGAAGGAGACAAGAGGGAGAGGGAAAATATCGATTAAGAGTGTTTTAATTGAAATTCTAAAATTTACAAATCGAGTCGATTATTTCAATCAAAGGGTATGGTACTATCTCAATTATAAATCAGTGAAAATTATCGAAAATCATTGAGAAACGGTCAGAATTGCAGCACAAGAGAAAATCAGTGAAATTTTTCTTACTGAAAACAAATCAGTGAGAAAAATCACTGGGAAATCAGTGAAAATTCACCGAAAAGTCAGTGAAACTTATGAAATTTGCTGAAAAATCAGTGAAAATCTTTGAAAAATTAGTGAAAATTCGCTGAAAATAAATGAAGTTCACTGATTTTTTCTGTGCTGCAATTTTGACTATTTATCAGTGACTTTTCACTGATTCAGAATGAGAGGGTAGGATAAGGGGGTCGAATTTGCCCCCGAAAGCTTTTCGAACGATTCCAAGGCCAAAAGGTGGACCCTACCGAGAAATTCTTGGACCCCCCCTCCCCGCATACTATCTGAGATATAGGCAAAAACGTGTTTTTTCAATTTTTATTTTTTATCTCGCGTTGTTTCCAAGTAGGGCTGGTAAGTCAGCCTTAAGCTTTAAGCTTTAAGCCGATGATTTTTTCAGAAATACGCCTAAGCTTTATTTTTAAAATTTGAAGTTTAAGTTTAAGTTTTTTTTTTTTTTTTAGCTTAAAACTTAAAATTTTTTTCAATTTTTTCAATTTTTTTTGAACTACCTATCAACTTTTTTCATCTTTTCCTAACCTTGAAATTTTTTCAAATTGAAATTATTCATCAATAATTTTAGAATTTTTCCCCATTTTTTTCTCACCTTGAAATGAAACATTTTTTTCAAACTCAAATCATTTTCAGCCCTGGAATTTTTCTTGAAACATTTTTCTACATTCTTGAAATTTTTTCATTTTGAAATTTCCTTAGATATTTTATCAGCTTGTTTTCCAATCGCTTTTTAACTCAACATTTGTTCCGGTTTACAATTTGTTGACATTTTTTATAAATCTGATTTTTTCACATCATTTTTTCATTCTCCAAAAAAATTTCAATAAATGAGAAACAATTTCATGATGTGACTAGGGTAGGTGTGCAACAGGAGACATTATTTTACATATACTTTTGAATCCACAATTCAGAGTATGAAAAAATACTGGATTGGATACAAAAATTGAGTTGAAAAATTTTGAAAAAAAGTTTAAAACTTTGAAGTTTTGGTTTGAAAAAGTTTCAGAATTCAGAAGCAATTTTGGGTTTGAAAATATTTTAGGGAAAAAATTTGGTTTGAAAACATTTCGAGAAGAAAATTTAACAGCTTGAAAAAAATTAGAGAAAAAACTTGAATTTTTTTTTCTTTGTTTTTAATTCAAATACAATCAATTTTCTGATCACAAAAAAAAGTAAGAAATCGATCTCGTTTCGAACTTCCGCCCTCACCCCCCCCCAAAAAAAAATAAAAATAAAAAATGGATTTAAGCTTTAAGCCTTAAGCTTTAAGCTGTAAGCCAATGATTTTTGGCCATTCAGCTTTAAGTTTAAGTTTAAGCTTTAAAAAATTTGCCTTTAAGCTTAAGCGTAAGTTTAAGTTTTATTTTTAAAAATTCATTTTAAGTTTTAAGCTTAAGTTTAAGTTTTATTGATTGGCTTACCAGCCCTGTTTCCAAGATAAAAAGCTGGAATTTTTTCTGTGACTTCTTACCAATAAGAGGTACTAACAGTAATTTTTTCAATTTTTTTCAATCATTACTCTTCGAGTTATGCGGATTTGAAATTTTAAAATCGCCATATCTCAAAAATGAGAACAATAGGGATCGCGAAATTTTTTTGAGAAATGTATTTTTATAGTAGGAATATGCTATAAAAATTTCAAAAATTTTCAAGTGGTGGTATGTGGTCAAAAAAATTTAAAACCGCTTGGTATTGGTTTTGACCCAAGAAAAAATTAGCAGAAAGAGAAGGTTTCGTACATGAGCCCAGTAGGCGAGGTTGCGCTAAATTAGGGACAAAAGGATTTCAAATCTGAAATCCGAAATCATCTCTATAATAGGGTTTAAATTCCAAAATACTTTCAGCAGATTTGAAATTTAAATACCAAAATCCAAAATTCAAAATCTAGGTAAAAATGATGAAAAAAAAAGTTTCAATGGGTATGACCGGATAAGGGGTGCCTAAACACCTCAAGGGGTGTATATTGACTAGAAATAATTTTTCACAAAGTTTGAGACCCCAACCCCCTCCCTTCTGGAGCTCTGTCAATAAAAACCACTAAGCACACCTTATCCGGCCATACCCTTTGAAACATTTATGTTTTTTTCATCATCTTTACCTAAATTTTGGATTTTGGAATTTAAATTTCAAATCTGCTGAAAGTATTTTGGATTTTAAACCCTATTATAGAGATGATTTCGGATTTCAGATTTGAAATATTTAAGCTTTTGGTGGCAGATTCAACTCCCTTATCTTACCATACTATTTTTATTTCAAACATTAGATATCTTAAAAAACTGGAATTTCTTCGACCAATGAAATTAACCTAATCGTGTTTTTCTTTTTTTTTTTGACCCTTGCAGAAAAATAATATTCAAGAATTAGAAGACGAAATTCGTACAAAAAACACTACATCGACGACTACGACGAATACCTCGACTACAACGACACTGGTAGTTCCGAATGAAAGTGGCACTCTTCGGCATAATAGGAAAAAATCACGACCTGCTCCTCCGCCACCCCCTTCAGCCGAACCAGATGTGGAAATCAGAAACCCTTCGGAGTTACTGGTCGGCGTTCCGGCTACTTTGAAGACCCAATGGCCTCATAAGCCCAAAGCTCTCGTCACCGGTACCGTGGATTATGTGGCATTGGTGAGTAAATTATTCATTCCAGTTAACACGTAACAGATAGATTTTTTAGATTTTAGACCCATTTGTAAGTAAATTTCAGTTTTTTCAAGAGATGATTAATCAATAGATTATTTTCCTCAAACCAAGATCAATAGATCAATTAAAATTAATTTTTCGTCAAACATATTTTCATTTTGTTGAATTTTTTACTAATAATGATTTTTATTTTCATTTTCCAACAAGGCTATTGAGGTATCCCAACTCAAAGTAAAATTTTGAGCCCGGAACAAAAATAAATCATAAGTACATACATCATGAAACTCATGAAATCCAAAATTTCAGGTGCTGAAGTACTTTTCTAGAATTTTGGCGAATTTTTGAAATTTCAGGCATTAAACTGAGTCACATTTTTTTAGTGACTTGTCCTCTATTTTCAAGGTTGGTCAATAAAAGTCACTTTTTTTGCCAAAAGGTTACTATTGGTCACTTTTTTCATCTTGAAGTCACTTTTTTTGTTCAAACGGCCTACCTACTGCTCTTGCATAAAACTTTAAAAAATACTGATATTTCTATTTCAAAACAAGTCTTATCAAATCTTTCTTTACCTACTTATTAGTTCACCAGTCTTGTTGATTGATACCTTGACAAAGATTTTATGTTAATAAAAAAACTTTTCAGAAAAAAAGTTTTTTCAGCACAAAGCTGGATAAGGGATGTTTTTGGCCCCAGCCCCGATTTTTGATCTAATGTTCCCAGATTGTGTACCTTAATGAAAAAAAATTCTGGAAAAAATTTTGGCCCCCCAACACTCTTTCGGAGCAAAGATCATTTTATTGCATCATTTTCAAGAATTTTTAATTTCAATGGAAGTGAATGAAATTTTCTGTTCTTCAGTACAAAGTTACATTTCGTAGAGGTCGATTTGATAATTTTTTCATCAATTTTGGTGCACTCCTTCATGAGATTTTGGGTATTTGAAATTTTCAACTGTAAAAAAGACCTTAACAGCAAAGTTTGACTAATTTTTGAAAATATCCAAAAAATGTGTTTTTTGACGTAGATTCACGTTACGTATTCAGTTTTGGCAATTGAGGTGGCGCAAGGGCCAAAAATTGCGAAACCCCGTAAAAAATGTTGTTATTTTGACAGATTTTTTCAAATTTTGAGCATTTTATACGGAAAGAAATGATCAAATGAAAAACCAATCCCGTATTCGTGCTCAGCAGGTCAAAATACCCCGATAAATACCCTTTTCGCGATCATTTTACTTTAAATCTCGAAATTTCGTTTTATTGTCATGAAAAATCAATGAAAAAAGTGAATTTCGACATTTAAAGTAAAATGATCGCGAAAAGGGTGTTTATCGGGGTATTTTGACCTGCTGAGCACGAATACGGGATTGGTTTTTTCATTTGATCATTTCTTTCCCTTTAAAATGCTCAAAATTTGAAAAAATCTGTATAAATAACAACATTTTTGTAAGTTTGAAATTTCAAAAATTCGCCAAAATTCGAGAAATGAACTTCAGCATTTGAAATTTTGTGTATGGGGGTTCTTTTATGATATACTTTCGATTTATTTTTGTTTCGGCTGAAAATTTCACTTCAAGGTGAGATACCTCCTTGTCAGAAATTGATTCGAATATTGAATTTTCCTGGACGAATTGATTTATCGATTATTTAGATCATTTTTTTGTTGAATGATACGGTTGTAATTTAGTTAATAGAAACCGTAAGCTTTGATGAAATTTTTTCAAAAAAGATTAACACGTTGATTCTTTGGACAAACGAAAAATTATTACTTACCTAACATGAAGTTCTCGATAAACTTTTCACACGAATGATCAATTTTTCATTTTTTCAAATGATTTTATCGCTTTTTTCAAAAAAACAGATTTATCGAATGTTTCGTGAAAGCCAATTTTTTGAAATGATCATTTTTTATCGCTCATTTGATAAGTGATCATTTCCTAATTTTTTAACCAATCTATCAATTCATAGGTGACTTTTTCAAAGCAAAAAAAAACCACCCAATTCCTTAATTTTTTTATGAATAGGTATAGGTTTTCAACTTTTCAAGTGACCACAAACTGTCAATTCGATCAATCTATCATTTCTATAAAAAAATCAATTCATCATTATTTAAAAAAATATCTACATAGCTTTTTTCAAAAATAATCATCAATTATTTTTATAGAAAATTGATTTTTTAATCTTTTTAACTGGGGTGGTGAGATCCTTCTAAGCCTTTGAGTACTTATTCCCAATTTTTTCACGCACCTCCCCCACACGTTTCCATACCTCCTCCTCATTTTTCGCGTTTTGGTGCCGTCCCTGGTTCCTAAATCATTAAAACTCAACTTTTTAAAACTATCAATGATAACGTTCCGAAAGAATTCCTTCGAGAGGGGGATGCAGGGGGTAAAATCTGTGAAAATACCAATTCAGATTTTCAATGTTCCCAATTATATGATACCTACGTCTTTCTGAAAGGGGGCGTTTCCCCCAAAAAATCGTTTTGAGCTCAAAAATTTAGGTTTTTCGGCACCCTTAAGTCTTTTTAATGAATTATGAAATGCAAATGATCACTTTTCATCAATTTCTCTGATGAGCAGTAATAAATCAATTTTTTCATAAAATCGATTTTTCCATTCATTCCATGGGCTAGCAGATTTTGGGCAGTTTATAGTAGTTTTTCCAGAAACTATTAGGTAAGTAGGTCATTATTTTTTTCAAGAAAATCTATTTTTTATTTAATTGAACCGTAGACAATGGGTAAATAATCATTCGATTACATTCTTCGATAATCAATTTTTCATTTTGTCTCAAAATGATCAATTTGTTACTTATTTTCAAATATGATCAATTCATCTATTTTTTTTTTTTTTATGAAAACTGATTTTTTGACGAATCGTCAAAATTTAATGATCATTTTTCATCACATCAATTTTTGATCAGTAATACCAATGATGAATGGACAAGTTGCACAAAATTTTTTTTGAAAAAAATTACGAAAAATCGAAAGTAGACATTAAAAGAAGAAGATTAAAAAAGAAAAATTTAAAATTGATCTATACATATAGCCATACACCATGCAATTTTCATTATAGTATCACGGAAAATACTTGGCTGATAGGTTCCTAAAAAAATATGTATTTGAAAAAAACAGCGTAAAACAGAACATTTGTAAAAATTCTTACAGCGGGTGCGCGTCAAGACGCGAATAGAAAAGAAAATTGCATGGTATGACGTCATACGACTACGCCTCTCCGTTTTTGAAAGCAACACGAAAACGTAACTTTCAAAAAATCATTGTGCGAGTTCTAATGGACCAATTTTAAAATTTTCTTTTTCAATCTTCTTCTTTTGATGTTTACTTTCGAATTTTTCATAATTTTTCTCGAAAAAAATTTTGTGCGACTTGTCCATTCATGATTTTTTCACACAGCAATCAATTTATAAATTTATTCGTGACGGTCGATTTTTCGACCGTCTTGTTAATTTTTTTTTTTGATAAATGATAGATTTTTCATTTCTTTTTGCAACCCGGTCAATTCATGAATTTTGTTCAAGTGTCAAAATACTCGTATTTCCTGAGAAGTTCAATTTTTAATTTTAAATAAAATCATCGATACCTAATAATCTCCTTGATCAATTTTCATTTTATTGATCGCTTTAGACAGAGCAGTTTGTTGTTAGAATGGCTCATGGTCTGATTTTTTTGAAAAACGATTTTTTCATTCGAACTCTTTTCAAATAAGAAACTGAATCTTCAAATTTTATAAACATATAAATTACTTCAAAAATTATCAAATTGTCGATTATTTTCCAAATTATAAATTATCAATCGTGAAGTACGGTATTTCTTAACTCTTCTAAAATGTACAGCGATTAGGTAATTAACAAAGTAAATTATTAATTAATCGATTTCTGGAATACACGTTCAATTAATATCATATATATAGTCGAACCAAAATGGGAAAATGGATGTGAAACTAGGTATATCTTTTGAGGAAAAATTATTCTAAACTCCAATTTCTAGCCCCCCCCCCCCCCGGCAATGTTGAATTCGGTTTGTAGCTGGTCTGGTTCATTTTTCTCGATAAAATTTCCTCGAAAATCAATCAATCAAACAATTTTTCAACAATCGATCAATTTTTTGGCAAACAGCGGATACTTTAATAATTTTCACAAAAATTAATACTTATTTCAAATTGATCTAAAATTCAGTTTTACTTTCATTTTGTTTCCAAACCAGTATTTGGGCTCGACCGTGGTGAAAGAACTCAGAGGCACCGAATCTACCAAAAAATCAATTCAAAAATTGAAAAAATCCACATCGATAGTCGATTGCCGAGTTACCTACGACATCATATTGGCGATTTCGTACCGAGGCGTGAAATTCCTAAATGTCTCCGATCATGTAAGTACACACAGGCCACACTCGCCCAACTTCTACTAAGAATACAGGAAAACAGCACTTGGCGAAATTATCATTCTTCGTCGAGCTCGCATTGCGTGTTCGGAGAATTAAAACGATTACGTCGCTTTCTTTTGTTCGTTTTGCAGTCGCTGATTTGCGAACATGAAATTCGCAACATTCATTGCGCTTGCCAGGATTCCGAAGATCTGACGCATTTCGCGTACATTACCAAAGATCGCGCCAGCAAGACGCACTATTGTCACGTATTTTGCGTTCAGACCATGGTAAGTGGCACCATAGACTCATAAATTATTCTCGTAT
Source organism: Pseudococcus viburni (assembly GCA_033439095.1). Lineage (NCBI taxonomy): Eukaryota > Metazoa > Arthropoda > Insecta > Hemiptera > Pseudococcidae > Pseudococcus > Pseudococcus viburni. Next base: position 670,878 of record JAVBJF010000172.1, read on the forward strand.
TTTTTCTTTTTCTCATTCCAGGCATCATAGCGTGGTTACTTTTTAGTAACTTGGTTACTTTTTTCGAGACAAGTTACTTTTGGTTACTATTTCCACTTTCAAAAGTTACTTTGGTTACTTTTTACCTCTAAAAGTTACTTTTTTCCAAAATTTCTCAAAAAATTTACCTTTTTTTCACAATTTTTCTCTAAAAATTGATTTTTTCAAGCGTAAGTCTGTTAGTTTCGTTTTAGTCGAGTTTTGGAGACTTTTTTGTTTCAAAAAATTTCGCCCTCGCTCCGCTCGGGCAGTACATTGATACCTCTGTTTCTTAAATACACTATCATTCCCTAAATTTGAATCAGTCAAAATTGGTGTATTTTCATTCTCTTGGTTAAGTATAGTGAAATAATTTTCATCAAAAACTAGAGATTTTCACCCATATTTCAGTCAAAACTCCAATTAATTTCCAATTTGTCAAATAAAAATCAGTAATTTTGATTAATATTTCAATGAAAAATCACTGATTTTCATATAAATTTACAGGGTAGGTAGGCTAGATACTCACTTTTTTTTACTGAATTTTGACACACCCTCATTTTTTTCAAATTCTTCCCCGCCCTTGCATAATGTCTGATTAAGTCCCGGAGTCGAGCAGATTCAATCCAAGCTCAATAAAAAAATGAAATTTTACCTCAAAAGTGTTCAGAGAAGTGCATTTCATTACTCTTCAAAAATAATTTTTCTTATTTCTTACATTAGAATATAACTTTCTAAATCTACATCAATCAAGTTTTATAAAAACTCAGCCTTTTTGAACCAATAAAATAATTTTCTTTGATATTGCAGTCAAAAATAATTGATTTCTTAGTCTATTTTCAATTAACCAGAAAAAAATCAGTAATTTTGACTAAACGATCAATGCGAATCACTGATTTTCATTTATATTCATCTCACTGATTCAGATTTAGAGAATTCTTGCAATTTTTCAGTTTTTCTTCGCTTTTATCTGTATTACATTTTTTCATCTGTCCACTGAAATTAACCTGACTTTACGATAGTCCAGGCAAATAAGAGAAAAAATGTTCCAAACCCCCAAAAATTAAAGCCTGATTTTTTTTTCGCGTTTTACTTTCGTAATGGTCCACTACACAACATACTAAAATGGACACCCCCACAACCCTCCGCTACCCTCAGGGGAGGGGTAAACGTGCTCTGAAAACCGGTTTTTCGTGAATATCTCCTCAAATAAGCCTCAAAATTGAAAAGTAGTTATGAACAATCTTGTTCTACGCGTAATTTTCTATCGGAAGGGTTTTTTCTTTTTCAAAAACACTCACTTTCTTTACCAAAAATTAAGGGTAAAAACACCTATTTTTCAACAATTTACAGCATTTTTGGAAAAAATCGAAACTTTTGGGAATATCTCCTCAAAAAAGCCTCAAAATGGAAAAATGGTTATGAACAATCATGTTCTACGCGTAATTTCCTATCAGGTAGGTCCGTTTTTTTTTCGAAAACACCCGTTTCTTTGCCCAAAAATTAAGGGTGAAAAACGTCTATTTTCCCAATATTCACAGTATTTTTTGGAAATTATGAAAATACGAAGCTAAAAGTACCCAAAATGAGTATTTTTTTTATACATGCTGGTAGGGTATTCCAAAAAAAAGTCACCGCAAAAATTTCAACCCCTACCGTTAATTATAAGGGAGGTTATTGAAATTGAATACTGCATTTAAAAAATCGAAGTTGTGGAAAAGAAAAAGTACTATAAACGCGATGTTATGCTGATTATTGGTGATACGAACATTTTTTTGTGTCGTAAGGATTCAAAAACCATATTTTCAGCTTGGTATTTCCATCATTTCCAAAAATACTGTAAATATTGGAAAAATAGACGTTTTTCACCCTTAATTTTTGGGCAAAGAAGCGGGTGTTTTCGAAAAAAAACGAACCTGTCTGATAGGAAATTACGCGTAGAACATGATTGTTCATAACCATTTTTCTATTTTGAGGCTTTTTTGAGGAGATATTCTCAAAAGTTTCGATTTTTTCCAAAAATGCTGTAAATTGTTGAAAAATAGGTGTTTTTTACCCTTAATTTTTGGTCAAGAAAGTGAGTGTTTTTGAAAAAAAAAACCTTCCGATAGAAAATTACGCGTAGAACAAGATTGTTCATAACTACTTTTCAATTTCGAGGCTTATTTGAGGAGATATTCACGAAAAACCGGTTTTCAGAGCACGTTTACCCCTCCCCTGAGGGTAGCGGAGGGTTGTGGGGTGTTCATTTTAGTATGTTGTGTAGTGGACCATTACGAACGTAAAACGCGAAAAAAAAATCAGGCTTTAATTTTTGGGGGTCAACTCCTAAAATGCCTGGACTACGAGCACTACTGTAAAAATAGATTTTGAATTTTGTTACGAATTTTTACCCCCCTCTCACCCCATTTTTCTCCAATTCTCAGCCCCTTCCTTACATAATTTCTGGGAGCGCTTATAAGTTATAATAATTGCATTAAGTACATGCATGTTTTTTTTTTTTTTACAAATTTTACCATTAAAAATTGAGTTTTTCTCGTATATTGGTTACTTTTTTCCCCAAATTGGGTTACTAAAGTTACTTTTTTCCCACCAAATTTCACTATGATGCCTGCTTTCTCATTAGAGATTCGTTCGACTGAGCTGATTTTCATAATTTTTTCACTCATCCAGGATCAAGCTTTCGAAGTAATTTTAACCCTAGGCGAAGCATTCGAAGTAGCTTATCAAATGGCACTGAAGGAACATTTCGGAGGTAACACTCGTTCCGCCACCAATCACACCAGATCTCATTCGGTAAATACCATTCACTATCCGAACGCCGAATCTCAGTCGAGTCAATCGCGATCCCATTCCATAAACGATATCCTAGACGGTGGCACCACCAGCGGATCCACTTCCGGCGTAACCACCAAAAATGTTCACGCCAGATCGCATTCTGTTACCGATATCAAAATCCTCAATGGTAATGGCATATCCAAAGGGTTATCGCTGGCTTCACCTACCAAAGCTCCTATCGCAGTGACCGAAGATATTTAAAAGACGACACTTCATTTCCTTATTAAAATTCTACCAAACAACAAATTTCCTCGGCTTAGCGAAAATATTTTCATTTTTATTTGATTTAATTTTGTTAGATTTACGTTTGAAATTTTTTTCGTATGTTCCTTTTTAAATTTTATTATTATTTTTAACCTTTTTTTTCCTTTTTTTCCCTTGTTTTTATTTTAAATATTTTTTTTGTGAATTTTTAGAGAACGATATATTTTTTATAACGTAGAGATTTTGAAAACAGTCGAATGGAAGGTGTTTAATTACAACGACCTAATTTTTATTCTGTTCGTATTACGATGGCAGATGGCACACGAGGAATATGAGATTAATATTCTGATTCGATTCGAGCCAAATAATTCGCGTTTAAATTTAGAATCGTATTCGAAATATTCCTCGTTTCGGTCGAATCATTTAATCAATTTTTATATTTTACCTAGGATCGATCTAATGGCATTTCGAAGCTACTTTCTTTTTAATTTACGCTTTTTATACGATTTTTCTGTACCTATGTCTACCCTCTTTTTTTTTTTCTTAAACCGAGAAACGAGCGTACAAATTTCTCTACTTTAGCCCTATACCTTGAAAAATTCTTCCAGCTTGCTCATTGTTCTATATTTTGTATGATTTTATTATACTTTCTTCTCATTTTTTCGTGTAACGACTGAACACCATTTTTACGTTTTAAAGAGAAAAAAAAGCGCAACAAAATTTTTATTTTAGTTTTTTTTTTCAAATTTTTAAATCATTTGCGATTATTCGCCGTATTTTTACTTTTGTACTTTTATACGTTAATAGCATTGCTCAAAGTTTTTAAGTAAAGGAAGAGAAACGCTACTGTCCGATTTACAGCAATCGTATTTTTTTACGTCGGAAAAAGACGTGTATTTTTTCATTTGAGTTTAATCCTAGTAACGCTGTACACTTTCATTAAGTTTAAAGCAACTTCCATTTTAGTAATGGATTTTTTTTTTAGTTTAATGCTTGCATATGCGAGTGTGCGAAAGCAATACGTCAGACGAGGTACCTCCTGCATGGCTGAATTAAGGTTGAAAAGAAATCAGATGTTTTTGTATGGTTGCATACTCGTTTGGATGAAGGCGAGGTAGAAATGGATTAAATGATGGGATAAGGTGCTGTTTTTCGTATTCGTTGGATTTTTACGGACCAATAATTCATGGTACAGGGGAAGATCTTGATGATTTTCAGAGTATTAAATAACTACATGAATTTTATTCGTACGTAATAAAATTATTATTCAAGCGAAAAAAAAAACCAGGAGGTACATACTCGAGTCTCTAAGGTTAAAAATTGGACAAGATGACAAGTTTAAATCTTTGAAGTACTTTGAACTTACTTCAATGTGGATACCGATGTTTCAGTGGAGTTATCGATGAAGAAAAGTTTTAAAGAGAAGGGAGAAGGGGTTCTTGGAGGAGGTCAGAGGCATCGCCAAGGGGGGTCCGGGGGCCAAGTCCCCCGAAAAAAGTTCTGAATCCCGCTTGCCCCATCCCCCCACCCAAAAAAATTATGTTTTTTAATAAATTTACATTACACTTGCATCAAATAGGGATTTTCAAAGCATTAAAACATGAAAAAATGTCTCTTTTGGGTATTAAAAATCCGATTTTTTTAAAGCCTCGATCAGGTATAAACAAAATTACAATTCTATGATCAATCTGAGACGAAAATGCGGAAGAAGCCTCCCTTTTCACCCCGTCCCATTTTAGCAGGTGAAAAAAGTCAGTCCCCCTATGCAAAAAAAGTTGTCCAACACACGACCCCTTTTGTGCCCCCCCCCATTTTCGATTCTGACGACGCCACTGGGGGAGGTCGTGTGATTTTCAAGAAATAATTGTAATGATGTTGATTTTAATTTATGATGGGAGCGGAAATTTCCATTATACTAAAGAGATAAAAAAGTATGAAAATTTCAGACTCCGATAATTTTTTCCTCCATTTTTCTGACTTGAAATGAAAATTTTCCAGAAATGAAAATTTTCGATTTGAATTCAATTTTCTCGACTAAAAATACAATTTTGTCTTTTCAGGGGCAAACTCCCTTTTCTCCTCTCGTTTGGTTAGATTTCAATAGAAAGGGGAAGAGGCTGGCGGCTGGGTCAATGATGGCAAGAACTCATACAAATGACGATTCAAGTCTAAATAAAGGAAAACGTTTACGTAAACGTTGAATTTTTCAAAAATATTTTAAAAAACAAAAAATCTCAAACACCTGAAAAAATTGTTCAACTATTTGATTCCAGCTTTCGAACTTGAGGGAAGTTCACAACTAAGTGGTAAGTAGAATAATCGCAGCTCGACAGTATTTTCTGATCTCTCGGTTTTCTTGGAAATACCCATTTTTCTGGTAAAAAAATTCAATAAGCCTAAGCAAAAAGGGGGCACATACGTTCGAAACCCAAAATTCCATCATTTTTCAAATTTTTGAGTAACTGAAGGGGGGGAGGTAAAGCTTGTCCAAAAAAACATTCGAAATCCAAAATCCCGCCATTTTTACAATTTTTGTGTCTTCAGGAGAAGGAGTCATAAAGTAGAGACGTTCTCACTAAACAAAAAATCGAAAAATTCCAACCAGGAATGGATTTTTTTTCAATTTTTCGACTCAAAGTACGATTTTTTTCATTTTTGTTCCATTTGAAATTAAATTCTCCCTCCCTCCCTCCCTCCCAAAAAAATCTTAAGGGAGGTACCATTGAACATTTTTGACTCAAATTATTTTTTTCAACTAAAAATAAAATTTTCCATTATGAAAGGAAATGTGCTCCCTTTGCTTTTCCCCCGTTTCGTCCAGCCTTTAGTTGCAGATTCCTCTTTAAGCACTTGAATAGATGCCCAAGAATTCCAAGTAAGTATCAAAAGATGAAAAAATTTCTCAAGAAATGAAGTTTTATTTCAAACTGAAATGGAACTTCAGTTCTTAACAATTTTTTCAATCTTTAATCTGGTCATTTCTAAAAAAAAATTTCATGGATTTTTCAGGAAAAAAAGGCGACTTAAAATTGATTCAAATTCTTTGAAAAATCGAAAGAATAGGAAATTTAAAAAAATCTAAAAACCTTTCAGTCTCGATATTTTTAACAGAAACATACCTTTAAAAAATCACAGCTCACAATTTTGTTACTTTAGCAAAGAAAAAAAAAACAGATATGTGCTCTGAAAGAGGAATGTTGAAAAATAATTCAGAGTAAGTAGGTAATTTTCTTTCAAAAGACCACGTCAATGAATTGAAACACTTCATTATGACGATTATTCAAACTGTTCGGGGAGTAGGTAATCTTAGAGTTATTTTATTTTTCATCTCGGGAGCCAAAAATTCTTTTACTGGACGGTTTTCATTCAAAGCGTAGCTAAACTTGGGTGAAAAAAGAGGGCGGGGGAATTAAATTTTCATCTAAAAAAACAAGGATTGGGACAGATACTTCACTAATTTCATTCCTCAAATTTCCATCGAACCTGAAACATTAGACCACTTTCCCCTCCAGCGAATCATTAACCCGCTCGATGGGGTCGGGGTGCCCTTTTGAATTTGAGGTAATTTAGGGGTTTTCTTCCTACCACCAGCCGAGAATTAACTGGTTAAGAACACATCGGATGTACTCTTGAGAACACACAGATGACCTGATAAAAATCCCCCAAGCTGACAGTCTTAGAATAAATCCATCAGAATTCATTGGAAATATTTTTACTTACAAAAAAGATGGAAATATTTCCACGAGAGGCTCGACTTGAATTGGCCTACAAATCTTGCAACGAAATTATCTCATGCAATTATTCGCCCTTTTTCCACAATTTATCGTCATTGAAATATCTATGGATTTTTTTTTTTCACTTTGAATTTATTAAAAATCAGGAAGAAATTGTAAAATTACTTCCCCCTTTCATTCCCATAAAATATCAGTATTAAAGCTACTTTAACAAAATTTCATTCAGAAATATTCTGATTTCAATAAATTTGAGAGGAGAAAAGGGAGTTTGCCCCTGAAAAGACAAAATTGTATTTTTAGTCGAAAAAATTTAATTCAAATCAAAAATTTTCATTTCAAGTCAGAAAAATTGAGGAAAAAATTATCGGAGTCTGGAATTTTCATACTTTTTTATCTCTTTAGTAGGTATAATGGAAATTTCTGCTCCCATCATAAATTGAAATCAAGATCATTACAATTATTTCTTAAATTCTTTAGAAAAATTTCAGGCTATTCCAACCCTTCCTTTAAGTAAATAAGTTAAATTTTCCATCTCGTCTTCATCAAAAGCTCAAAATGAATTTACTAAAAATCATCAATCTTCAACATCGAAACCACATTGAAAAGGGGATCCTGCAATTGCGCCAACTGGCGCAACAACATGTATGTAGTTGCGCCAAAGAGATACCCGCAATTGCGCCACAGGATTCGATTCATAAGAACGATTTTCCCCGTCCTTCATAAAATATATTTTTTTTAAGTCACATTGCCTTTATTTGAGTCGAAAAATTATAAAATAACGTAATAGTAAGTACGTACAATATACGCTTTCATTTTCTATCAGTGAAATTTTACTGATTTAAGAGAAACTTCATAAAAGTTGTTTTTTTTCAAGTCCAAAAAGTAGCACAAAAAATAATTTTGTTTTAATTACATGAATTGTGGGCCAACAATAATCTTTTTTTAAAAATGCGAGTCGGCAAATTTTTTTTCTTAGAATATAAGTCCTTAAAAAATTTTAATTTTCATTCATCCAAATTTTTGCTCAAGTTTGGTGCTTGTCAATGTTTTTTTCACAAAAATATGTCTGGCATTTTTTGTTAAAATTATTATTTCTTTTTATTTAGAAATTTTTCGCGGTAGGTTTAATCAATTTTTTTTCGAAAAGTCGGAAACATTGTAAATAAATTAGCACATTTTTGAAAAGTTGTCAAATTCAAACTTTTAAAAATAAGGATTACTCCAAGATAGGTTAGGTACTTCGGTATGAATGAATACGTAGATTACGTACGCATGCTCAAATCTATGATTATGAGTACTCAAAAACATGAAAAAACTCGTTTTTAAATTGAACGAACGGTGAACGATTCGTTCGTTTTGTACTCAAAAGTGATACTTTCATTTGGCGCAATTGCGGGTATGTGTGTTTCGAGACCAAAGGCGCAATTCCCTACATCTTTGGCGCAATTGCATGACACCCATTGAAAATACGAATAAACTCATAATTTACCAATTTTACTTAAAAACTGTATTATTTTATAATTTGCCAATCAATTTTTCAACGACTGAAAATAGCAAACGAATAGTTTAAGTTTAATTTCTCGTTGTTCATTCTAGGTACAAATTTATTTTATTTTAGTTCCCATTCCCAATTGCAATTCAAGTACGTGATTTTTTCCATTGTTCGAAAATCAAAAAACGATATCGAATTCGTGAAGCATTTAAATTTTTTAGATAATATCGACTTTAAAACAAATTTTACTTCTTTGTTTCGCTGAAATTTCATCAAAAACCCCCTATACATAGAAAATTACCTAGGTAAGATAAGCTACATACGTATTTACAGTATACATAAAAAATTTACATATCACGACCAATTAGACAACTCTGTGGCTTAAAATGGTCAAGCTTTTTAGTAGATATTTTAGATCCTTAAAAAAATGTAATATAGCAATACGAAAGGAAAAAGGCGCAATTTTTATCGATTCTGTAAACCCGAAAGGTAGAAAACGAAAACGTCGGGGTTCACCAAATACCACAGCAGCTCCTCGAGGCGGCGGCGCTGTGTAATTTACCGAAATTGTTTATATTCTCTTACCATTAATTTATAAATGCGGCTATATACCTCGATACACGAGGATGTACAAAAATCATCGATTTGCCTGTAATTATACGCTTCGATTTGAAAAAATTGGTTTCGTTTTGTTTCAATTTTTTAGAATTTTTTCGCATTTTTAAGTAAACGTAAAAAAAAATTTGCGACTTAAAAGTCGACTTAGTGTTTGTATTAACGACGCGTTAATTGCTACATAATAGTCCAGTAATTTAATGCTTTGTAAAAACATACGAGAAGAAATCCCCCTCCCCCCCCCCCTTCGTTTTAATTCACTATACTTACGTAACATGCTATAATTTTTTTTGTGATTTACTACTCGTGCATTACGTGAAATTGTATAATTTTATGGTATTTTTTCAATTTTTTTTTGGTAGTTTATAAAGCTGCGCGCGCTTATTCGTTAAAAATAAAAATGTTTCCTCTACTAAATAAAAATATATCTGTTTGGCGATCCGTGTTTTATTTTTTCTGATTACTCGGGCCGACGAAATGCGATTATTTAAAGGGTGCTGAGCTATAAGCACTCGACGTCGTACTCGAGTCGCTCTTTACTCTTATAAGGAATATTACAAATGGTAAAAATGTGATATTTGACGCAGCTTGATTTATTACGAGCGGTGCGTCGTGTGTGGAATTGGGGGCCGGGGAGGTGGTGAAAAAGCACCGAGATTGTTATTAACTGTTGAATGATAAGTGTTTGATATTTCGGTCCGGAGCGAGAACGCGTTAAACGTGTAAACACACCGTAGATAGACCAATTGATTCCCTGGCTGGTTTATTAAATTTCCAGCAACGAGAGTTTTCCAATCTCATCAACTCGCTTGTTCAAAAATATACACGAATCCCTCGCCCCTTCTACATTCTGGCTTTTTCAATCCGACAGATTTTCAGCTCTCGTCGAAAGATCAACTGTATACTTGGATGGCCGATATTAAAAATTTTCACGAGCTCGTCTCTTGATATATGAAAAATTTTAATTTTCGAATTCACACCTCGACGTTTTATTTTCCTTTTGTACGCGTAATACGAAAAAACGGTGGGTTTTTCGCAAATAAAAGAGACGTTTTTCATATACTTTGAAGCATATCATTTTTGTACGTAGAGTTGGTTTTGAATCGAGATTTGTGGCTGGATAATTTGAAAAATACACGCTGTAACGCCTTTCTCGAATGTGTGCAGGTAGGTACATTATTCGTGTGCAGATTTAGAGGATAATGCATCGTAAACTATGAACGCATTTTGCAGTCAAAGGGAGAAATAAGTCTCAATAGAAAATTATTCTTATGCATTTGCACGTATCTCATTTTTATTTTCTCCTTTGCAACAGACTGACGGGAATTTAAAAAATAATTATTTTAAATATCGTTTGACACGTACCAAGCAGTGCAGCCATGTATGAAATACGATGTTGGCGTTCAACTTGTATTTTGTATAAAGGCTTCGCAGAATCCTAAAAATAAATGAAAGAATAGAAAAAAAATCAAAGAGAGAAAAAATTCAGAAAATAATATTATTATCCATCGAAACGTTACGATTATGTATTATGGAAAGGTGTGCAGGTAAGGCATCAGGTAGGTAATTCAAATTTTAAAAATTGGTTTAATAAAGAGGGTTTACCTTCAGTGCCACGAAAATATTTTTATACGCTAATTTTGATAGAAATGTTCATCAGGAATCCAAAAAAGTTGGTTTAAGAGCCGCATCATGTCCCAAAAAGTCTCGAATAAGATGAAAACAATTTTTTTTTTTAATTTTCAATGATTTTAGTCTGATCTATCACGAGGTTTGAAAAAATTGGGTTCAATCATGCTTCCAAAAGCTCCAAAAAAACACGTACTTACCTATAGCCAAAAAAATATAGAAATTTTTGAGGTTGGATACTGTTTAAAGTACTAAGAGATATAGTTTACAAACCAAGAAATAAAACGTGTTCATTGAGCGTGCATTTTCGCTGGACAAAAAAATCAGTTGGTTTGTTGTAGGTATGGGTCCCGTAGTCCCAAAAAACCGCATTTTGGATTTTTGCCCTGGCACAATAGGAAGCTGAGATCGGAAAACTTCCTTTTTTCCTCAATTTTTAAATTTGACCTTGGACAAAAAAAATTCACATGCTGGTAGCAGACACTTCCCCGACTCCAAATATATGTCACATCCCTTGGGTCAAGGGCACAATGAGGTGCTGGGCTCCCCAATGTGTGATTTTTTTCCAAATTCGAACATTTTTAGCACGAAAAGGCCACTGTAGGCGACATGCGGTATGCTGGACAAAAGAATCAAATGCAGTGTATTTTTGGGTTCATTCCGCGTCTAATGAGCCAAAGTTTGAGGAAAACTGTTGGTACAATGGACCATGGTGGAATTTCAAAGTTTTGAAAACGCGCGATTTCCTCCCCCTTTCATTAAAAAATAAGTTATTAAAAAAAATCTGAAATTTGGGTTGCGACCTATCAAAATTGGTTAAAATTTCACGAGCAGAACGAAATAATTGATGAAAATTAAATTTCAGCAATTTTAACCCATTTTGAGCCCGAAATTGGGTCAAGTTTTGAGTATTTTCAAATAATTGACCTGTGACCTATGAAAGTGGGGTAGAATTTCGCCATAAATTCAAAAATATCATAAAATTTTTTTGAGCAACTTTTGAGAATTTTAAGCCTCAAATTGAGTCAATTTTTGATTAATGTCAAAAAATTGGCATGTGACCTATGAAAGTGGGGTAGAATTTCGCCAGCAATTCAAAAGTATCATTCAAAACTTTTTTTGAGCAACTTTTGAGAATTTTGATCCTTAAATTGAATCAATTTTTAATTAATTTCAAAAAATTGGCATGTGACCTATGAAAGTGGGGTAGAATTTAACCATCAATTCAAAAATATCATCCAAAACTTTTTTAAAGAACTCCCAAGTATGAGTAATTTTAGACGCAAATTAGTCTATTATCCGATTTAGATTTTTGGTTTCTCTATGAAATTTCAATCCATACTGATAGATTAATCTAAAAATCTACTGAATCAAGGGCTCAAAATTCTTAAAAAGTGCTCGAAAAAAGTTTTGGATGATATTTTTGAATTGCTGGCGAAATTCTACCCCACTTTCATAGGTCACATGCCAATTTTTTGAAATTAATCAAAAATTGACTCAATTTAAGCTCAAAATTCTCAAAAGTTGCTAAAAAAAATTGGATGGTATTTTCGAATTTATGGCGAAATTCTACCCCACTTTCATAGGCCACAGGTCAATTCTTTGAAAATACTCAAAACTTGACCCAATTTCGGGCTCAAAATGGGTTAAAATTGCTGAAATTTAATTTTCATCAATTATTTCGTTCTGCTCGTGAAATTTTAACCCATTTTGATAGGTCGCAACCCAAATTTCAGATTTTTTTCACAACTTATTTTTTAATGAAAGGGAGAGGAAATCGCGCGTTTTCAAAACTTTGAAATTCCACCACGGACTATTGTGCCAACAGTTTTCCTCAAACTTTGGCTCATTGAACGCGGAATGAACACCCAAAAATACGTTTGATTCTTTTGTCTAGCATACCGCATGTCGCCTACAGTGGCCTTTTCGTGCTAAAAATGTTCGAATTTGGCCAAAAATCGCACATTGAAGGGCCCAGCACCTCATTGCGTCCTTGACGCAATGGATGTCACATATATTAGAGTGTCTGCTATCAGAATGTGAAAAATTTTTTAGTCCGAGGTCAAATTTAAAAATTGGAAAAAAAGGGAGGTTTTCCGGTCTCTCAGCTTCCTATTGTGCCAGGGCAAAAATCTAAAATGCGATTTTTGGGGACTGCGGGACCCATACATACAACAAACCAACTGATTTTTTTTGTTCAGCGAAAATGCACGCTAATTTCGATTTCTAGAGCACTTTTTGCCTCTTGGACGGTAGACTAATATTAATATGGTCCTCAAACAAAAATTTTCGAATTCGTACTTAATAATACAACCATCATAAAAACATTTTTTCAAATGTGATTTTCTCAAAAAATTGCTTCATCTATTTTCTTGAAATTAAGTCACAGACTGCATCTTGAATCGAACAAAATGCCAATTGATAACAATTTTCATGACGGAACAAAAACAGACAAAAACCATTGATTATTTTCAAAATTGGGAATTTTTATACAACAATGAAAGTTTCTTCATAGGCTGATGTTCCATCAAGCACCAAGATCAGGAATAGTAATAGATAAAATGTACGGCAGTAACCATTTATATTCACGCGAAGAATAATATATAATTTCTGCAAATAATTTTATTAAGATCAAGGAAAATTTGATGTTGAAGGAATGAGAAAAACACATGAAGCTGCCCTACATGACATTTTTGGGACACAGTGACCCAAAATGAATTGGATTTTTCAGAGTAAAATCAAGTAACCTGTGTGGATAGTCAAATAGGAAAGTTGCCAAAAAATATGCATTTCAATTTTTTCTATTCACGTTGAAATAATTTTTCCACTTCATCAGTATGAAATATTTTCCACTGATTACAGAGAAATTTACCCAATGATTTTTCTTACTTCGCACTTGACATCAAATATATCACCATCTGTGGATAAAACTTTGAACTACATACAACGAAACAATGATCATTTTTTCATTAGGTACCTGTATTCTTATGGGCGATTCGGGATTTTCAAAAATCAATTAGAAATTGTGAAATAATCGCGGAGTGTTAGTTTTCATTTTAAAAAAAAAGAACAAATCTTCTATACTTTCGGAGAATATTTTTTCCCATTGTGTTTTTAAGCAGCCCCCTTTTCACCCTTTTCACAATGGACGTCCTCAAATTACAGGCAGTTGGCCTCCCGTTCGTCTCCCTGGTTTAAAATTTCTAACAAATTAGTCTTGTTTGGATGGTGAGAGAATTACAAAGAATTTTCCCTATTTCCTCAAGAGGTCCATTAAAGGAACTAACAATTTTCCGAAAAACCAAAAATACTGTGCAACGTATCATTTGTTACCGAATTTCGACTCAGTTTTCGATTTGACCGTTCAATATTCATCCCAATGCCGTCTAATTTGGGCAAACTTTCAAAAAATATTAACGATTCCGTGCGACATATCGTCTATTATGTTTTCGAGAGTGCAGAGTTCAAATTTCAGCTTGAGTTATGGGTTAAGATTAGACTTCTCTCGAATCCACAAATGTAGGTCGTGACCCTTCCTCAGCCTTCATATGCCGGTACCTTCTCATTTCTCACTAAATTTAAAAAATACTGGAGGTTAAGGCAAGTAATTTGAAGTCAGCACCCTCGAAAACATTACAAACGATATTATGTCACACGGAATTGTTGGCATTTTTTGAAATTTTGACTCAAATTTGACCCAAATTTGGCGGTATGGAGATGAGTACCTATTGAGGAACCAAATCGAAAAACTGAGTCGACATTCGGAACCAGCAGTACCAGCACCCCCGAAATCATAACAAATGATGCCATATTTACAGTATTTTTGGTTTCCTGGAAAATCTTCAACTCCCTCAGTGAACCTCTGGGGGGGAGGAAATTCTTGGTAATTATCTCACCATTAGAGCAAGAGTAATTCGTTAAAAATTGTAAACCAGGGATCGTAGGGACTAAAGAGAAGCCAACTAACAGTAATTTTAAGATGCTCTTAGTAAGAAGAGTGAAAAATGGGCCACTTGTAAGTATAGGTACCCACATTTTTAGGTGAAAAATTCTCCAATAAAGAAAGAATCGGCCTTTTATTTAAATCAAAACACGGCACTGTTTTTACTAACTGATCCCTTATAAAAAAAATCCAAGTTTTTTTGAAAACTTACATTGGCATTATGGCTTTTAATGGCAGCGAAAAGATGCGGAACTAGTCACCTTCATTCGCAAAAGGGTTCTATGTAGTCCGAACCCATTAAAAAAAAAAAACCTTCAACAATTTTTCCAGCTACACCCCAAACAGGCATGTCACTGATCTCTTACAGCATATGCAAATGTCAGTGAATACCAAAAACTGCAAAAAAAATTGAGAGCATTTCTCACTTGAAATGTCGATAATATATTTTCAGATGACGCTAATATAGATGTGAATAGTGAGCAAGTGTGCGAACGCGATCCCACACTTGCACTATTTCTCATCTCAGAATTTGGTTCAGATGTTTGCATGACACGTTGGACAGAAAAAAGTGTTTGTGGTACCATTTGCGAACGAATGGGAATCCCCAACACTCAAAGAAATCAAATGTGGTTATACAACATATGTATAGTCAATCAAAAACGGATTCGAATAAAACTCCGGTGATCCCCGAAGAAAAATCTTTAGGGCCCAGGAGACGAATAAAACTCTGGTGATTCCCTCACCTCTGCTGTGAGCATACTAATCGGAGTGTAAGAGATTGGCCTATTGAAGGTGATAAGAGTATTGTTTAAAGCACATCTCGGACCACTCTAGACCCCAGGTACCGGTACTGGCTTGCATTTTTTTTTGAGAATTTTTTGAAAAATTGAAAAACGTGGAAAAAATTCCAAAGTTGAATTATTACTCATCTCTGCTGTGAGCAAACCAATCTGAGTGCGCAAGGATGGCCTATTGGAGGTGGTAGAGTAGGGTCTGAGGAACATCTCAGGCCACTCAAAACCCCAGGTACTTTCTCTGGTTTTTGTCAGAAATGGTTTTTATATCATATGAGTAACTTTAAAATTTGAACTTTGAAAAATATTATTTAGGGAAAAATAAAATTATCTCCTTTTATTTATTTGTGACAGAAAGAACTCATTTGTTAGCTAAATAAATCATCATCTTCTTTAGTTGAAAACATTTTTCTATCAGTTTGCTCAGTTTTTTTTTGCTGATAATTGTGTACTTTGTAATGTGGGTAGAAATGAATCTCCAGAAATGAAGCTAATTTCACATGTCTTCCTAATTGGTTTGCCAAGCTCTATAAATTATATAAAATAGATAGAGGTTCGAGGGTGAATGCTAATATTTGACAGATAAATAATCAATCTAATTATATCTTTAGTTTAGAATTTTTGTTTTTTTGATTATTTATAATTGAAAATCATGATATTAAATTACTTATTATTGCTTTGTCTTCTTTTAAACTAATATTTTGTGTTAATTTTTATATAAAATATTAACTATCAAAAAAAAACAACAACACAGAATTGAAATTAAATACTTGATTAAAAAAATAGAATATTTCAAGTTGCACATGAAATTAATCATAAAAATTGAAAAGAAAATTGAGTCAAGTACCTGTTAGGTAAGTACCTTGTTTAATTAAAATTTTGTAATTGAAAGAAAATATACAGGGTGTTTCAAAGGTGACCGCGCTCCTTCCAACCAGTGAGTGGGCCACTCATCCTGAGTCGAAGTATGTATGTTTGCCTAACTTTCGAACTGCAGGGGCTGAGTTATGCTCTTTGAAAAAAATGTTTTTTTGAATTTCGTTTCTCACTTTCTACAGAGCGTTACTCGGCAACCAAGATAGGTAGAAAGTTGCGCTTTGCGGCAACGGATAGCCCACTTTCTCTAGAATTTTTCTATGCGGTTGATAATTTTTCCAGGTGAACTAGGGTGGGTGTACCGCATCAAATATTCGAAAAAAACGTGTAAAAAAGTAGACGATTTTTTCTATTTTTGTAAATAACTAAAAAAGTTGTCCTCTATTGAGTGAATTATTATTAATGTTTCTAGAAGAAAAAACTTCGATCTTTCCAATGGAGCAAACCCCACTCTTCAATCTTGCTTAAAACAAAAGTTATGAGCGTTTGATTTTGCAAAAAATACAAGAAAAACCTCACTTTTTTGATTTTTTAAATTTCAAAAATTTATATCTTTGCGACTAAATGAGATAGGGAGGTGGGGTTTGCATCATTGAATTAATCAAGTGTAATACTACACAACATAGGAATGATATACCTCAATTTTTCAAATAAAAATTTTTAATAAAAAATGTTTCGAATTTTTTTTTGACAACAAATTTTTTTAATGAAGAACTTGAAGATATTATTTTGATATTATGTAGTGCAATACTTGGTTAATTGAATGCTGCAAACCCCATATCCCGGTCTCATTTAGTTACGAAGATAGAAATTTTTGAAATTTGAAAAATCACAAAAGTAAGGTTTTTCTTGTATTTTTTGCAAAATCAAACGCTCATAACTTTTGTTTCAAGCAAAATTGAAGAGTGGGGTTTGCTCCATTGGAAAGATCAAAGTTTTTTCTTCTAGAAACATTAATAATAATTCACTCAATAGAGGACAACTTTTTTAGTTATTTACAAAAATAGAAAAAATCGTCAACTTTTTTACACGTTTTTTTTCGAATATTTGATGCGGTACACCCACCCTAGTTCACCTGAAAAAATTATCAACCGCATAGAAAAATTCTAGAGAAAGTGGGCTATCCGTTGCCGCAAAGCGCAACTTTATACCTATCTTGGTTGCCGAGTAACGCTCGGTAGAAAGTAAGAAACGAAATTCAAAAAAACATTTTTTTCAAAGAGCATAACTCAGCCCCTGCAGTTCGAAGGTTAGGCAAACATACATACTTCGAGTCAGGATGAGTGGCCCACTCACTGGTTGAAAGGAGCGCGGTCAACTTTGAAACACCCTGTAGATATCATTGGTGATTCTTGTATTTGTAATGTTTTTGTCCCTTTGTGTTGAGTGAAAATTTATGCTAGCCCAATAAATTAAATTTAATATAATATGGTAATCACTTTGAAAAAATAGTGATTTTAAATGTAGGCGAAAATGAGCCCAATGATTGTACGAGGGGCATCTCATAAGCAAGGTTCCCTATTTTTTTTTCAAGGGGGGAAAATAACTGTTATATACATTCGATATTATTCGAGTTTTTCTGTTTTTTGATGTAGGTATTCAAATCCAAAATTCAAGCACTGATTTTATTGCGAAGCAAGTTTTTCAGCGCCGGTAACGTAAAACTCCGGAGATTTCCCATATTATGATTATTAGGGTGACTCGAAAAAAAAACATATCTTGGATTTCGACCAAATTTGGTGGAGTGGTTTACTTTGAGTGGGAGACTACCCAAAAAAAATTGAGCCCCCCAGGTGCAAGGGGAGGGGAGCAGGGGGTGCTCAAAGTGCACCTCCTTTTGAAAAAACGCAGTTTTTTGTGTTTTTTAGAAAATCAAAATTGTGCGAGAAGCCGTCACAGCTTTCAAAAGTTGCGATTTGAGTTTCTACAACTCCCTGAACCATCGCCGTCCTCCTCCGATCAAAATTCAGACTGCTACCAGGGGGTTCAAAAGTTGCAGATTGCAATATTTCAATAATATGAATTTTTCACTAAGCTGGAATGATTTTTTTCATCAAGTAATTGGGCAAAAAAAAAATTTCTATCACTGAAAGTAAATTTTTAAAAAAAAATTATGAAAATTTTATGCACCAGTGCAGCCAACATCGAATCGAAAAATTCCAAAATACAGAATTTATGGCAACTTTGAATTGATTACTTTTTCGCTTGAAAATATTATGAATTTTTTTCACTCACTAGAAGTAAATTTCGGGAATTTTTAGGAAAATATTGTATATCAGTGTAGCCAGTTGTAAATTCTACTCTATGGGATTTACATTTATCTCGAATTAATTTTTTTATCGTTTGAAAAATTCACAGTATTATTTTTGTTTTCAATCTGATCAATAGAAGTATGTTTTGATTTTGAAGCCGTTGTTGAGAAGCCAAGCTGGTAGGCTGTCAGCTCCATAAGATGGTCCAATTACGTGATGAAAAAAAATGCATTCGAGTTCGTAATACTAAAATATCACAATTAGCTACTGGCTGCACCAGTTCTGTTTTTTTTTCTCAATTTTCTAGCGTTCTCTTATGGAGCTGACAGCCTACCAGCTCGGCTTCTCAACAATGGCTTCAAAATCAAAACATACTTCTATTGATCTGATTGAAAACAAAAATAATACTGTGAATTTTTCAAACGATAAAAAAATTAATTCGAGATAAACGTAAATCCCATAGAGTAGAATTTACAACTGGCTACACTGATATACAAAATTTTCCTAAAAATTCCCGAAATTTACTTCTAGTGAGTGAAAAAAATTCCTAATATTTTCAAAAGTAATCAATTCAAAGTTGCCATAAATTCTGTATTTTGGAATTTTACGATTCGCTGTTGGCTGCACTGGTGCATAAAATTTTCATAATTTTTTTTTAAAAATTTACTTTCAGTGATCGAAAATTTTTTTTTTGCCCAATTACTTGATGAAAAAAATCATTCCAGCTTAGTGAAAAATTCATATTATTGAAATATTGCAATCTGCAACTTTTGGACCCCCTGGTAGCAGTCTGAATTTTGATCGGAGGAGGACGGCGATGGTTCAGGGAGTTGTAGAAACTCAAATCGCAACTTTTGAAAGCTGTGACGGCTTCTCGCACAATTTTGATTTTCTAAAAAACACAAAAAACTGCGTTTTTTCAAAAGGAGGTGCACTTTGAGCACCCCCTGCTCCCCTCCCCTTGCACCTGGGGGGCTCAATTTTTTTGGGGTAGTCTCCCTATTTGATCAACATAGTCCCTTCTGCAATCTAGCAGTGGCAAACAAAACCATAATTCATCTATCTGCATCCAAAAGATCGCAGAGCTTTTGAACATTGAAATCGTTTGGTTGAATCTGTCAGTCTGCCAGAAAGCGGTTGATTGTGAATAGCTATTCTCCCCTCTCCACAAAAATATGTACACCAACTTCTTATCAGTTGTGTCCATATACATCTTTACCATATCTCCCACATATTTTCAATGAATTTCAGTACTATTTACGTTTTTTAAAGCAAAAAACTGAATAACAGATTGCATTTCACATGTCAATTCGCCACGCCATGTTTACAATTACCTATATATCTCCGATGGTAACAACGGAAACGACTCCAGAAAAATTCTGTGTTACCAGAAACTCAAAAATAACATGTCCCTAAAATTTCACAAAATTTCCTCCATTATAGGCTGAGAAAATTAATTTAAAAATATGGAACCTTGTTTATGAGATGCCCCTCGTACTTAGGTCTTTTCAAGTGCAAAATGCAGACTCAGCAACTCATCAGCTCATTGTCTGAAAGACCTAGCAGAAATTGTGATCCCATCGAGGTCCATTATCAATTCCATCACTCCGGTAATTGTGGGCACTGAAGATGGTATATCGTTTGTTCCCACCTATGATTGGGGTACACACTTCGAAGGTGCTTAAACAGTTCCAACAATTTTGAGTCATCACTTTTGTACATCGTTTAAGAGACCTGGTTGTTTAAAACATAAACTACAAGAGCAGCAACGGAGACGAAATTCTACGATAGAAAAATCATTGGAAACGTATCACGACTGCGACTCCTCGGCCACACTCAAAATTGATACCGAATATTCAAGTATCACTCAATTAGATCCGCATTAACGTGTGACGATGTTAAAACTCGGGTAATTGCGAAACTCATTTTGTTGAAATCCTTTTATAAAATGATACACATAAGAGTACAATATTCCTCCCCTCGAATATAAAAACCAAGTCAAGTGTATTAAGGGTGAACGATACTAGAAACAAAATATGACACGTCAAACGAATGAAAAAAATATCCATTCTTTTTGGTTTAATTGCGAAACATGCCATGTTTCCAGTCCACTTTATTTGATGACAAAGTGACAGTTCAGGAGAGTATTTTTTACACGCTTATTTGGGCAGTTGCCTTCAATAATGCTAATTGGCTACGAATGATGCTTCGTGGAAACAGGTACGGTGTATGAGATTAGTATTTTCGATTGTATAACATTATTTTTTTTAAATACGAAAATGAAATGATTTTCTATCTACGATGCGATGTAGTTTTAAAGGAATCCTCAAATCGATGAAAACAAAGATGGATTTCAATCTCACAAAATGAGATATTCAAACTCAAAGTAAAACGTTGAGCCGAAATAAAAATAAATCGAACTTACATAATAAACGAACCCTACATCCAGAATTTCAGAGGCTGAAGTTCGTTTCTCGAATTTTGGCAGATTTTTTAAATTTCAAAATTATTTCATCGGCCTGCAGAATATAAAAATTCGATCTAATCAAAGAAAAAAGCTGAAATTACCATATAACTATATCCTATTTTCGAATTTAGAAATCGATTGGAAATGGTTTCGAAATGTTTCGAAACCTCCCAGAAAATTTTGAATTTTCAAGCAATGGAAATAGTCTATAAAATTGGCCCATGTGAGTTTTAGCACCTACAATATAATCGCCAATTACCCATATTGGTGATCTATTTGATCGATAATAAGGTATCTATCAACTTCCAGCGTTTCAGCTTTCCCCCTCGATGAAGGATTTGAATTCGAAGTCACAGATTTCGAAAAATTGTACTTTAATCGATCAAATAGGTCACCAATATGAGTATTCCTCTATTATAGATAACAAACTTTATATGAACAATTTTTATGGTGTTTTCTCCAGTGCTGGAAAATTCCAAAATTTTCTGGAGGCTTCAATATATCTCGAAAGCGCTTCAAATTGATTACAGGGGTCGAAAATAAGGTTCATTCCTAATTCCAGCTTTTTTCGTCATAAGATCAAATTTTTATATTTTGCGGAGTGTTTAAGTAATTCTAAAATTTCAAAAATTAGACAAAATTCGAGAAATGAACCTGGGCTCTGGAAATTTTGGATATGAGGTTCTTTTATGATGCTTTTTCGATTTATTTTTGTTTCTGCTCAAAATTTCACTCCGAATAGAACGTACTTTGCCGAAGTAAGTAGAGATGGTTAAACAGTACACCAAGGTAAGTCAATATTAAAAATTCCGCGTAAAAAATACACGAAAAATTCTCAAATAGAAACAGACGTATTTAATATAAGAATTCAATATAAAACAATTACACATCGCAATAATTTTGAAAAAAATGCGTTTGAGTTGAAAATAAGCTTACCTAATCAATATTTTTAATATTGAAATAAAAACACAATTTTTTCCATATTATCTGTCTTGACCTGTAGATAAGCTTTCAAAATCTACAGACTTTAGAGTAAACATATTTTCTCATTTTTTAAATTTCGAGGTTCAAACGTCATAAGTCATAATCCATAAGAAAAAAATTGTTTGGACTGTTTTGAGGAGAAAAAAAACAATAAAGCACAAACAAATAAGAGGGAAATCAAATTTTTCCCGAGAATAACTTCGTTTTAGAACAAAATACAAAAAAATAGATAATGTTTCGGTAATCTTTTTCTGGTTTTCGGTATGATTTTTGTAATCTATACTTGATAAAAATTTTAAAGGTCGGTAAAAAAATGTGATTATTTTTTTGTATTTTATTCAAAAATAAAGTGATTCGGGCGATATTTGATGCAGGAGTTTTTCTTAAATACAGTGTCAAATATTTTTTTTAACCTTAAAACTTTAATATCCAAAAAACAGGGAATAATTTATACTCAAAACAGTCAATGGATTCCGAATATGCTATTGGTTATACTCATAAATTAATGGCAGTATAAGTGGTGAAAGACGACTTTGATCATGTCCACACAACGGGGATGAAAAACCGTAAAATCAAACTTCTGCTTTTGTCTTTCGGCTGAAAATTTCAAAAATAAAATTTTTAGATTTAGCTTTTGGCTTCTTGATTCATAGAGCTACCTTTTGTCTAGCTTTCAACTTCCTCGCGTTTCAGCTTTTAGCTATAGGTATTTTATCAAACTTTCAGCTTAAAACTTTTGACTTTCACCTTAAAACTTCTGATTTACAACACTTCGGCAGCACAATGATGAAATTATCGTCCACGTCTGTACTATTTTCTCAGCTTCCGATTTTTTTTTTCAAAATTCCAATTTTTTCAACACCAATAAATTTTTCTCTCACTAAAATTTCTTCCTCGAATTTTTTTAGCTCAAGATTTTTTTTCAATTTTCATTCACTAAAATTTTTTCAACTTTAAAATTTTTTTATTTACCGATATTTATCTGAACTATCAACTCTGAAATTCCATTCTTTGATTTTAAAATTTTTAAAAACTTGACATTCTCTCATTTTTTTTACCTTGAATTTCTTTTAAAAAATTTTCAACCCAATTTTTTTCAAAATTTTTTTATACTAGAAATTTTAGAGCTGGAAAATAATTTAAGAAAAAATGTTGAGCTGAAAAAATTGGAATTTCGAGAAAAAATTTCATGAGCTGCAAAAATTGAAACTTTAAGAAAAATTTCGATAGACCTGAGAAAAAGAATTTTGAGGGAAAAATTTCAGAGTTAATGAAAATGTTAATTCCAGTTGAAAAAATTTTAGAGCTGGAAAATATTTAGGAGAAAAATATTTTTAGAGTTGGAAAATATGTATTTGGAGAAAATAAATTAAAAGTTGAAAATATTCTGAGAATCGAGAAAAAAAATTTCTAGTTGAAAAATTTTTGATGTCCGATTCAAATTTTCAAGTGAAAAGCTAAAAAATAAAGCTGTTAGAAAAACCTTTCGTCTGGCTTTTAATTTGGTACTTTTATGACTTTTGAACTTGCAGCTTTTCGCTATCAAACGAGATTTTTTGGGTTTTCAATTCATGGTCAAAATTATTGATCAACATTTTCAACCCAAACACGAAATCTTTGTTGCCCAATGATACGTAGCAAAAAACGCTGTTCGAAAAATGGTATGTAGGTAATCAAAGCTCAATTTTGAAAAGGTAAGTCGATATTTAAAATTCAAAATAAGCCGCGTCCCCTCTTCCTCTGTAAGTTCAACACCACCAAAATTCAATTCCATTTTCATATTGCCACACAAAATCTACCTCTGATACAAAAAACCAACCATATTCGAAAAAAATTTCACCTACCAAACTCCTATCATCAATTTCATATTAAATTTTCACTCGATTCGCGGTCTTCGTAGAAAAATACGCCGAGAGAGAGAGAAAAACCTGCGCGTGAATGGCTCGCTGAACGGCGTGAATAACGAATAAAACGGATCTCCTTGGGCAAATATTTGTATCCTTTATCCTTCGCACGATAAAAGGATTACGCTTGACAAGTGGAAAATAGGATTTCGATGATCGCGTATTTTAAAATACAAATTCGAAGCTTTTTATTTTCGCGCGCAAATGAATCGCTTAAAACGATATGCGTGTTTTTTTCAAAAACGACACTTTCGTTGGAAATTTCATCGCCTCCGGCGTCCAAATTGGTCAAAGTGTTTATCGAGAAAAAAATGCGAAAAATTTAATTTCGGATCGACGACCGAATGTGAAATTAAAGCCTTTTCGCATTCATACGTAATCGAATCACGTCTCGGGGTAATCTTCGAGCCAGCTTTCAGTTTCCTTTGGAAATATACGAGTCGTCAACATCTGATAAAACAGTACCTACTTACACAGACACACGCACGTAGTTACCATTTTATCATTCCAACCCCTGTGTATCGTAACAACATCCCTATTATAGTGGTTGCTTTTTACCCATATATAGTGACGTCATAAAAATATGGGCGGGGTTTGTATATGTAATCGACCAATATATGTGCATTCAACCGTTATTAAACGCTTATCTGGATGTATTTTTTACGGCGTAGGGTCCGAAGATGGATTTGAACCAGCCATGCTTAAGAAATGGTTGGATAGAAGGTGGATCTGAATTAGGTAATTTTAGATCACCCTGTTCGATAGTTATTTTGGAAAGTCATCAGTAAAAATTGATGAATATGTAATTTAAGCAATTAAACACTGAGAAAAATGGAGAAGGAAAAATGAATAGAAAGTGTTGCAAAAAATTATAAATTTTATCCAAAAATAATAAATTTTATCAAAAAAAAATAAAGTTTATCCAAAAAAATAATAACGGGGCACCATTCGCAAAATTAGCAATTTTTATTTGAAAAAATAATAAAATTTATCACGAAATTTGGTAAAGTTTATTGCGTAGAAAATAAAGTTTGTCAATTTTGCGATAAATATTATTATTTTTTGAATAAATTTTACCAGTTTTGTGAATGGTGCCTTTTTATTATTACGTTTAATAAAATTTATTTTTTATTTTTTTGAGTGAATTGAAAAAAAAAAGGTAATTACGAAATTTATGAAATGTGACGAATCCTGAGTCACCAATGCAGGAATCATCAAGCATTTCAAAACGAGACCAAGATTTTCCAATGATGCACGTTAATTCAATTTCAAAAAAACTATCTAGGTAATTGATTGTTATTTTTCACTAAAAATTTTTACAAGCTTCCTCTCATGAGAGAATTTGGTTAAAAATAGTCTCAATGATAGTCATTGGCCCAAGTAAGTACCACATCTTCAAATCTTTGGCCACCAGTTTGAAGTTTGAACCAAAGCCGACGGATCATTTTTTCTCCTTTGGTACTCATACTCTATAGTGGGTGGAGCCCGCGGCGGGGGCGAGGATATTTTTCAGCTCTAAACATTTTTTCCAAAATTATTTTCCAACTCTAAAATTTTTTCATATAAAAAAAAATTTTCATCAAGGCTGAAAATCTCCTCCCTCCAAATTTTTTCTCAGGTCAAAAAATTCTTCAACTCTGGTATTTTTTTCAAACTACACTTGATAGTTGATATTAATATCAGTAAATGAAAAATCTTGGAGCTAAAAAAAAATTTGAGGAAGAAATTTCAAAAAACCAAATACACAGCAAAATTCTACATAAAAAATGTATGTTTTAGTAATTTTACCAGGGTGGTCGCTCTTCGCTTATGCGGTGTTTTTTAGGCTTGAAAACTTCAAATAGCCAAAAAAACTTGAAGGAGTGTACCAAAATTGTTGAAAAATTTGTCATAAATATACCTACCTCTACGAGATGTAACTTTGTGCCAAAGAACAAGAAATTTCCTTTAATTACTTCCGTTGAAATTAAAAATTCTTGAAAATAATGCAATAAAATGGCCATAACTCCGATATGGAGGGGGGTAGGAGTCCAAAATTTTGTGAATTTTTTTCCAGTCAATATACATTACTTGAGGTGATCAGGAGTCCAAACGCGCCCAGGACCAAATTCACCCCTTATCCGGCCATACCCTTTTAGAATTTTCAAACTTTCAATAATTTCAACAAATTTGATTCAGTAGTTTCAGAGAATTTTAGTCAAATCTTACATTTCTTCCAAGTTCAATAAAAATAATTATAATGACAATTGAAACTGCCACATGCTTTTATTTTCTTCTTTCCACGTTCTAAAATCATATTCGTTCGTTGTTCCATCATTTTATCACTTTATAATTCAAAAAAACGAAAATACGGGTTTGCGCCTTGTAAGTTGCAGATAGGCCAAAATTAATTCCCATAATACGTAGAGCACACTACTGCTAATGTAGGCGATATTGGTAGTAAGTATTTTTAGTAAATAATATTTTAATTTTTTCAATTTGAACATTAAATTCTGTATACAGAATTTTAAATACAATTCGTTTATTTACGAAAAATTTAGCTTCTGGAATTTTATCTACTTATATAATATGAATTTATTCAATTTTTAAAGTGAAAAATTTCAATTCATTATAAGATATTTAAATTAAGTATGATCATTCATTTAATTTTGATGAACCTATGCCACAAATTTTTGTAAAATGATCTCAAAAGCACAAAACTGAAATTTGAACATTTTTCTGTATGTTTACCCCCTCTCCCACTCCCTTCACCCCCCCCCCCCCAGCAACAACTCAAAATCTCATTTTTTCATAAATGGTCTTCGATTTTTTAAATCTTTTTGCCGAAGTTTAGTCGTATTATCTATTACTAACTATCAAAAAGTAGAAAAATTATTGATTCTTTGCTTGGAGGGGGAGGGGGTGTCATGATCGCATGATTTTTGTATGTATCCTACGGCCAAAAACGCAGTAGGTACTTAGAGATACATCGAAAATGAATACCTGCAAAAAATAATTACACAGACTTTGATCGATTTTAGGGGTTGATTTTCTCTCTACATGGACGTAAAACAGCCCCATACCCTTTCACATTTCATAGAGGTTCTTGAATTATTGTAAAAAATTCAAATAATGAGACAATGTAATGTGTGACCTCAGTGCAAAGAAATTTGAGAGTTTCAAAAAAAAAGGAAATTTGATCAGGAGTCGTCCTACATCCGTCTGGAATGAAAATCAGCTCTCAACATCTATCGAAGCTTATATTTGTAATTATTTTTTGCATGGATTTTAAAAGTATCTCCAAAACAGCGTTCTAGACCATAAAGGTATAGCATAAGGCACAAAAAACATGGGAATACCCTCCTCCCCCCTCCAAAAATCAGTAAAATCAGTAAAATCAGTAAATTTTTGTTTCTCTTCGATAGAGATAATACGACCAATAGCAGTAAATAAATAAAATCAAGCTGTTTTTGAAAAAAAATTGATAATTTTGAAATTTTGAACTCGGTAGGAAGGGGTTTCAAATTTCTTACACGGCCTTTGAGATTATTTCGCAGAAATTTTTCGCATAGGCATAGGCCTATTAAAATTTGAAAAAAAGTAGAAAAAAATGCCGAAATTAACGGTAAAAAATTGAGGGTGATGCAAGAAGGAAAAATGAAATTTCATTTGAATATTTATTATCATACCTACCTACTTCATTTTTCAGCATCTACTCAATATAAACTCTCCTACCAAGTTTTAGATTAATATTAAAAATTATCATGCAAACCGTGGCTTTTTTCTCTCTAAAGGCGTTTACAAGCCCCCCCCCCAAAAAAAAATGCTGTATTCATAAATTTACATCAGATATGAATTTTTAAAGCATTAAAACATGAAAAAATGTTTTTTTAGGACATTAAAAATCTAATGTTTTCAAAGCTTCACCCTCACTTCGCTCGGACATGAACAAAATTTCAATTCTATGATCTATGTGAGACAAAAGTGCGGAAGAAGGATCCTTTTTACCCCCTCCCTATTTTTAGCAGGTGAAAAAAGACAGTCCCCCTTTTCACTTCGAAAAAGCAAAAACAGTTGTCCAACACACGGCCCTTTTTGTGCCCCCCACCCAATTTTCGATTCTGACGACGCCACTGTTTCTCTCTCTTTCGAAAAATCAATGAATAGTAAGTACATGCTCTTTTAATTTGAATTAGTCAAAATTGACTGATGAAATAGACAAAATTGAGTCACTGTAGAAATCAGTGAAAAATTTACTGATTAAATTTGTGAATTTTTATTTTTGAATCAGTAAGTAATTTTTTCCTCAACTAGGTACTGAAATTAATTAGTAAAAATTTTAATTTACTGATTGAATCAGTAATTAATTACTGGATTCAATCATGCAGTACCTACATTGAAATTCTTACTGATTTAAATTATTGATTCAGTCAGTAAATTAAAATTTTTACGGATTCATTTCAGTATTGTTAAGGAAAAAATTGCTGATTCAAAAATGAAAATTCACCAATTGAATTAGTTATTTTTCACAGACTGGGAGTCAGTAGTGTCGGAAGCTTTTTTGGGAGGATGCAAAATGAGTAAGAAAACTTGGGATAACAGAAGGATTTTCAAGGAAGGGGGCAAAAAGGAACAGTTTTTCGCACTGTTGACTTAAATAATTTATATAATTGTGATTTTGTTTATGCTCGAGCGCAGTGAGGGCGAAGTTTTGAAAAAATTGAGTGTTTAATGCTCAAATAAAATCTATTTTCACGTTTTAATGCTTCGAAAATCCTTATCTGATGCAATAGGAGGGAGCACCCCCCTTGTACCCTACCTTTCAACGTCACTGTTGACTGCCAAATTTCACTGATAATCAGTGACTCAATTCTATCTATATTTCAATCAGTCTTCAGTTTTTGACTGATTCAAATTAAGAGAGTGGATTAAGAACCATTTTCAGACAGCAGTTCCAAAACTTTTCATACTCCTTCCCGACTGTTCCTTCCAAACACTGATTTTTAGACTGGATTAATATTTCGCTTCAATAACACAAGTCGAAAAAAAAAAGTTCTGTGTTTCAGTTCTCATGGCCAAATTCTGATTCTAGACATCAAAATACACCGATATGCTCATTCGTGGCTTCCAAAGTTTGCTTGGGGGGGGCAAAATGTGATTTTTCAAAAACAATACACACGAATTTGAGAAAAATTTGAAAAAAAAACCAAATTTTTTTGATCCAATCTTATAGAAAATTTTACGCTAAATCGAATGGCGCAAACCGTAGACCTCTATCTCTTTTAGAAAAAAAGTTACGGTTAAAACTTTTCCTAAATTATGTGAAAAAAATCGCATTTTTTATGCCTTGCTCGCGGAAAAGTGAGATTTCTGAGAAGTCTAAGCGTTCTACGACCATAATGACTACGACAAAAGTTGTAGAGAATTAAATTTTCTATCGGATAGGTGCATTCAGATTTTTTCGGGAGGCGTAGTTTTCAAGATATTCTCGAGTAAAGTTGAACATTAGTTGAGGCAATTTAGAAAAAAAGAGAAATGAAGCAATTTTTGGCTGTCAAAAGTATTACAGCGAAAAATTGTGGAAGGTGACTAACCTCTAGGAGTTGCCACGACCTCGTGCTGATTTTTTCATGAGGGCACCCCCCCTCTCCTCCTTCCAAAACGGGGAAAACCGCTATGGATGGTTAGACTTCTTCTAGGAGTCAACGTTTTCGAAATTTCTTGAATATACAAATCACTTTCCAATTTTTTTTTTCATCTTTCGCTAATTCTTTGGTAAAAATCTCAAAACCTCAAATCTGTATGCATATGTAGGTAGGTATTATCTGTCTACAAAAAATATCTTGTACATTTCAGCGACACTGAAATAACAGGTTACCTGATTTTTTCACTGAATTTTGATCCTCTCCTCACTTTTCTTGATTTCTCAACCATACCCAATTTCTGGGTGCGCTAATGCTGGTATGGTCTTGCAAAAAAAAAATATTTTGTGATTTTCACTTCATTTTACAATTTTAGACGCGCTGGAATGTTATTGGTGCAGTTGTGAGATAAAGCATTAAACCTCCTTTCCAAATGATCGCACGAAACATTTTTTCCGGGAAAAAATTGTAGGAAATTAAACGTAGAATAAAAAAAGTACTGAACAGCTTCTTTGGTAAAATCAAACCCTGGAGATATATTGGGAAAACCCGTTTTTGAAGGAGGAGGGAAGGGGGGCCCTCATGAAAAAATCAGCACGAGGGCGTGGTAACTCCACAATTTTTCGCTGTAAAACTTTTGACAGCCAAAAATTGCTTCATTTCTCTTTTTTTCTCAATTGCCTCAACTAATGCTCAACTTTACTCGAGCATATCTCAAAAACTACGCCTCCCGGAAAAATCTAAATGCACCTATCCGATAGGAAATTTAATTCTCTACAACTTTTGTCATGGTCATTATGGTCGTAGAACGCTTAGATTTTTCAGAAATCTCACTTTTCCGCGAGCAAGGCGAAAAAAATGCGATTTTTTCACATAATTTAGGAAAGTTTTAACCGTAACTTTTTTTCTAAAAGAGATAGAGATCTGCGGTTTGCGCCATTCGATTTAACGTAAAATTTTCCATATTATTGGATCAAAAAATTTTTTATTTCAAATTTTTCTCAAATTTGTGTGTATTGTTCTTGAAAAATCACATTTTTGCCCCCCCTCCACCCCCAAAGCAAACTTTAGACAAAAAATCTATTTTTTCCTTCATTAGATACATAAAAGCAACCCAAATTTCGCAATCGGAACCCAAACACAAAAATCGTGTCGACTTGTGTAATTCTTGAAAAATTGTTAAGATATCCACCAAATTGGCGAATGATCAACTATATCAGCTTTCTGCATCAAATAAGTCTCAGGAAATGTACAAAATCGTAGATGCACCTCCAAAGGATGAAAAAAAAAATAGAACTACAGAAATCAGTTGATTCGTGCATCGCCATTAAAAAAAATTCAAAAGATGACACCGAGTGTAATAAAACCTCGCAAGCACTTCCAAGTGTAACATTTTAATAGCTCGACTTCACCCTCAGATACATCTGAGATCACGTCATCAAGGCGGCAATTTCGTCTTTAATTAAGAAAAACATACATCCCATTTCTCCATCCGAACGCGAATCTTCGTCGAGCCCGTTGCGATGACGAGTCGCAGCTCTCGTTCTCATCACACGGAAAAAAAGTTCGCAGGGGAGGCTCGGTATAACGCCGGAGATGGGGCGCTTTCGAGGGATGAAAAAGAGATGCGGCGTTAAAAATCGTATATTCGCGTCGTATATAAGATAATATGAAAAAGAGTGAAGAAAACGAGATCGACGTTAAGCTTTTTTGTCAACGAGGCGGGGAAAATTTGTGCGTGATGCAGGATACGACCGTATAGATATGGATGAGGCGAGGCGGGGCGGCGTGAGGTTGTATACGCATCGTTTTATATTAAACAAGTGACGAAAACAGAATAAACGAGAAAACAGGAGGTCGGAAAAACGCGTCTGCGAACGGGTACACGGTGCGGGCGAATTTTCCGCCGACTTAAACAACTTGTGAAGCGGAAATAAACGGACACGTCAATGCCAGAAAGTAGCTAACAGTCACGTCTACGTTTTTCTCCATTTGTATTGCATCCTTGTTACTCTTTTTTGGACGTATTTATAGATACGAGTAAGAGTGTCTTGAAATGGAAAGCTGTGTCCTCGAGGGGGATGTGTTACGTTGAGGTATTTTTTATATTTCCAAATGCTTGGATTGTGAGATTAGAAAAATGGGCATGGCGTTGGCGGAGTAAAATTCTCGGTTTTAATTCGATTCATACAAAATGTGGTCGTTTAAATCGATAAGCTGCAACTTGTTGGTAAAATTTATGGGAATAAAAAGGATAAGTACTCAGGATGAGAATGTAAGGTCGAGTAGCTTAAATTGGACTAGGGTGGGCCGAAAACCCAAAAATTTTGATTTTTGAAAAGTTACCCCCTGCGAAAGTTGTTGGCTGGATAAACTAGAAAAATAGAATAAAAAATTTCAAAATCTATTCATATCTTCCAATCGTGCAAAAGCCTCTAATTCTTCAAAAATTGCCAAAAATTTCGAAAAAATGTAAAATTAATTTTAGGGCTTCTTTAGTTAGGTACTATACCTATAGATCAAAAAACACATTTTTTTGAAAAAATCAGTTTTATAACTTTTTTCAATTTTCTTCAGTGATGAAAAAATATGAGAAATTTGAAAAACTGTAAAACATGAATTTTTTCAAAAAAGTTGGGCTTTTTGCTTTAAATAGTCACTAAATAAGTTCTAAAATTAATTTTGATAAATTTAGATTTTTTTTAAATTTTAAAATTTAAAA
Source organism: Pseudococcus viburni (assembly GCA_033439095.1). Classification (NCBI taxonomy): domain Eukaryota; kingdom Metazoa; phylum Arthropoda; class Insecta; order Hemiptera; family Pseudococcidae; genus Pseudococcus; species Pseudococcus viburni. The sequence goes on from JAVBJF010000172.1 coordinate 702,971, forward strand.
AAAACTATTGAATTTTTGACAATAATTTCCGAAGAATTGAAGGCTCTTACGCAATCGGAAAACACATATGAATCGATTTTGAAATTTTTCATTTTATTTTTCTGGTCTATCCAGCCAATAACTTTTGGCGGGCTAACTTTTCAAAAATCAAAATTTTTGGTTTTTCGGTCTACCATAATATGGACCACTTTTTGAGAGGGGACAGCGAGGCTGGCGAAGCCTATGACGCTCCTAGGATCCTGAACAATAGCTCGATGGGTAGAGAAAAGGGTCCTTCATCAACATGTATAGACTTGCACACCCTCAATTTCAAAAATTCGACTTTAGGTGAACTTTTTTTTTTCAAAAAGTGCCAAAATGGAAAAGTTGATTTTGAGGTTCCTGGTATGAACCTTGGAGTATCTCAAAGGAGTTCATTTCTTCTCAGCTTTTCTTTCTGTTAATTGAAACCATCTACCTTCGGAAATTTACATGATTCTGATTATCAACTAAGTACATATTGTAGGTTCGGATTAGGAAACCTCATTTAGAAACTAAATCTTTTCTCATTTTTGAAGATCTCAATTTGAGAAACTGATCAACCAATTGAAAAGCACTTATTAAAATGTACTTTTTAGAAAATTTATTTCAAAAATTAACTAAACATTCACAAAATTTATTTTTCAAAACAAAAAGTTATGGGTAAGTCTTCAAAATCGTTTTTTGACTATAACTTTTCTATTTCAGCCTCCAAGTTGATTCTTTCAACTCATATCGACATTACACCCCTGAGACATAACCTTACGAGAGAAGTCACAAGAGTCGAAAGTGGATTTGAACGAACTGTCTTCCATCTTGCAGCTTGTGGTGCTAATATGTAGTACGTGGTCCCCGTTTTGAAAAAAAGTGTAGCCCTATGCCTTTTCGATAAAAATTACAGTTTTACATGAATTTTTACGCGTTCTAAATGAAGGAAACTTTTTTTCCAAGTAATCATCATTTGATAAGACCAATTGATAGTTCACGTCGAAAGAAACAAAAAATGTAAAGAACACTTTTTGCCTAACGCAAATATTTCAGGGCTATTATATTAAATTTTATGAAATATTGCAAGATTTCTAATTTTGGTAATTTTTTATTACTCCTTTGGAGTTCAAGATAGGCTGAAAGTGTACCAGTAGGTATAGTATATTTTTTGTTTTTCTCGATATGAACCATCAAGAGTTTGCATTAAATTATGATTTTCTATATAAAAAAATTTTCTCCATTTAAAACATAAAAATTTATGTAAAATCGAAAATTTCGTCGCATAGGTCTATGTCGTGGAACCACGAGTTGAAAGCCTATAAAATAGCATTACTGTTGTTGTTCTCGTAGCAACACTCAGAACTTTATACAAATTTAAGTTTTATGTAAAATAAATATGTGATATTTTACGTGTTATAATAAAAGCTCAAAAAGCTAAACCATTTTCATTTTCTTGGGCATCGAGGCCCAAGATATGGTAGCAGAGATAAGAACGATCACGAAACATTCGTTTCCACTTGGAAAATACATCCGGTAAATGTATTTTCATCTCGCGCCTCATTGCATCAGTGCAACACGTGTGCCTCATTATGGCTAACATTTCGCGATCATTTTTTTCATTCATTTCGTGTTAAATTCGTTAATTTTTCGCGATATTCATTCATTTAAAGTGTCTCGGTTTGACACGATCATTTTTCATCTCAGTCAAGATGAATACATTCACACAGAAGACATTGTTTGAACAATGCCTTCAGCATCTCATTTCAACCTCATCCATTATTGCATCGGGTTTGCAAGCATCGCCCATTAATTTGGACCAACTCAGCATCCACCTTCAAGAAATGAATTCTGCGGCAGTTCAGGTAGAATCATTTCGCCCAGTTTCGAACACCTCATTATCCTACGATTTCATACAAGCATTACGGCCATTAGCTCAGTCAAAACGTTTATTTGCCAGAGTAAAATCTGTATTCATTCGACAAGGTAAAGAGTTGCCTGAACCAGTAGAACCAGTTTCCGTTTCGATTCATTCAAGTACTGTGGAAAAAACAGACATCATTTCCGAATCTGAACCAGTTCAATCACCCAGTATCATCTCGCCACCTACGAATAGTACCCTTTGTACTCCAGTTTCATTCAGTCCAAATTCAGCACCTGATTTGCAGCCAAATATTTCGACTGAATCAGTTATTTCATCAAACTGTGTCATTTTATCAGTGCAAAATACATCGCGATCATCCGGCGTTGATATTCATTCAACTCCATCCTTATCAGCTGTAAACATTTCACCTCATTCGGAAAAATTGCCTCCAGATATCTCATTCATTTCGGAAAAATCTGTTCCTAGCATCATTGTAAATTGCCACACCAGCTCAGAGAAACCTCATCCACCACCAGACATCTCATTCAGCCCTGGAAAATCAGCTTCAAACGTCAAGGTATTTCATCCCATTCCGACCAAGGTAAACAACTTGCCAGTGAAAGCTCCAGATAAAATTCAAAAATTCAACATTCCAAAAAGGTATTCGTTTTCAAGTGTTTTCTTTGATTCAAAATGTAAATTTCGTAATTGGTTTAATAAAAGTAACCAATTTTCATTTGATTTTCCTATAAATTTGTTCAAGTATGTGTATAAAGATGAACTTTCTTTCTCATCTTATCATTCGAAACTTTGTGTTTTCTTTCAAGATTTGCATTTCTATGTGTAATATCATGTATCTTTATTGAGATTTATTTACTCTCATTACGTTTATTCATTCGTTTCATTATAATTTTATATTCATATTTCATAATTGTGGTATTTTATAAAATTTACCTCATTCCTGTTATCAATAAGTATTAGATTTATTACTTTGCATTGACTGATTATATGTTAGTCTACTCATTCATGTATGTTCATAGATTATTCATTAATTTTAGCATTCGTTAAGCATGTTCATTGCTTCATTTCGTTTAATTTTATACATTTTTTAATTTTCATGTTCATTTTATATCAAAAATGAACCAATAAATTTTTTTCAAAATTCAGTTTGTTATTGTTATTTTACATAGATACATTTTCCATAGATTTACTCATGTTTAGCATAGATCACCTAGATTTAGATTTTCATTTTTTTTTTTTTCTTCTCGTCTCCCGGAGTGTCGTGGAACCACGAGTTGAAAGCCTATAAAATAGCATTACTGTTGTTGTTCTCGTAGCAACACTCAGAACTTTATACAAATTTAAGTTTTATGTAAAATAAATATGTGATATTTTACGTGTTATAATAAAAGCTCAAAAAGCTAAACCATTTTCATTTTCTTGGGCATCGAGGCCCAAGATAGTCTAGATATTTTTTCAAAACGGACAGCTGACTGATGCCACAAGTTACAAGATAGACAACATTTCGTTCAAATCTGTGTTGGACACTTCTACTGGCTCGACGTGATGTGTATTAATCAACTTCTGCATTATGGTGGGGATTTGCTCAGGTGACTTTTGAATCATACTTCGATTAATAGGAAGCTATTGTTTGTGGGTTTTGTCAAAGTAGGCATGTTGGTGGGACCCTTGGGTATACTCGCATTTATTATTATGTACTTGCGTTTAATTGTATTGCGTATTATTGAAATTGTGATAACCGATCACGGTTTTTTCACTGTTGAGCGGCCGACAGTGTTTTTTTAAAAACCCAGATCGGTTAAAATTTAGAGAATAGTTTGTGTGCTCTTTTTTTGCCGCCATGTCAACGAATTAGAAGTTTGGTTTTCGTTTGTCTTACTTTATCATCATCGAATGGTTTTTGACCCTCGATTGTAAGGATAGGGCTTACCTATCTGCTACCAATTTTCAAAGGCAATGACAACACAATGAATCGTATATTAATATTTGGACACCAACTTTCAGAATGCCACTGATATTAGTGAAAAAAATCGTTTTCGATTACAGCAAAGCAACTATATATAATTGGCTGAAAGTTGACTCAAAGTTCGTAATTAGTGACTTCAAATTTTTGGATTAGAAGAAAATATACCTTTTTTGAATATTTCGGGACAAAATGCTTTAAAATAGGTTTTTTAGGTAATTTCAAAGGTCAAACATGATAATTTGAGGTCGTTGACTTTGAATCCGGTGCCGGACCTTTGTATAGTATCTTCTAAAATACAAATTCTGATAGATTGGGTAAAATGAATGTCAAATTTGTGATTTATAACTCCGATTTGATTATATAATGGCTTTCTGCCAGGTAAAGGTACAAATGATGCGTTATTTGATCACATAAAGGAGGTGGTGGAAGGTTTAGATTCAGGAGAGTATGTGGCGGCAGCTTACCTCGACTTTAGTAAGGTATTTGACACTGTTGATTTTGGTGTCCTCTTGAGGAAGCTATGGAACTGTGGAGTGAGGGCTCACTACATGAGTGGTTCAAGTCTTATATATTTTATTTTCAAGTGACTAAAAAAGTTGAAATGCCATTTTTTCGAAAATTATCCTTTTTTAGGCTCTCAGCTCAGTCCCCTTTGAGCCGAGGGTCTCAACATTTTTTTGGGAGGTTTCCAACCCAAAGTAAACTAGGTACCTACTTTAGGAATTTTCGTCAAAATTCAAAATTTGTTTATTTTTTTCAGCTCCACTCTTATGAGCATTCCTAATTTTGTACATTCATTAGATGAGAAGCCCCGGGAGGATTTGTTAGATTTGTATGACCGCTGATTCTGGAATTCGCTCCTCCCTCCTGAATGAATATTCCTAATTTTGGAAATTTATTAGGAGGAAAGGAGGGAGAAGGATTTGTGAGATTTTTAAAACCACAGTTTTGAATTTTTTTCACAATTTGTTTACTTACAAGGGTGGTATTCCAACTGAAAGTAGAATTTTGAGCCCAAACAGAAAAAAATTGAAAGCACATCATAATAGAACCTCATATCCAAAATTTTAGGTGCTGAAGTTCATAGTTCATTTCTCGGATTTTGGCGAATTTTTGAAATTTCAAAATTACCTCATCGCCTCAGAAAATATGAAAATTTGATCTATTCAACAAAAAAATCTGAAATTTGGTATATACCCGATTTTTGACCTCTCAAATCGATTGCCAGCAATTCCGAGACGTTTTGGAGCCACCAGAAAATTTTGGAATTTTCCAACGCTGAAGAAACGCCCATAAAGATGATCCAAATGAACTTTAGGACTTATAATCACTGATTACCCACGTTAGGAAGTCAAAAATAGGACATCTACCAACTTCCAGCTTTTTACCCCGATACGTGCGCGGCGGGCGTATTTTAAAATTTTTCTAGGAAAATTTTCAGCTCAAAAATGCAAATTTTAACTCAAAGTTACGAATTTCGGAAAATTGTACAATAATCGATCAAATAGGTCACCTATATGGGTAATTTGCAATTATAGGTGCTAATGTACTTATGGACCATTTTTATGGACTCCTCTCTAGCGCTGGAAAATTCCAAAATTTTCTGGTGGCTCCGAAACGCCACAAAACCGCTTCCAATCGATTTGGAAGGTCAAAAATAGGGTATATACCAAATTTCAGGTTTCTTCGTTAGTTAGATCAAATTTTCATATTTTGCAGGGCGATATAGTCCAGGCATTTTAGGAGTAGACCCCCCAAAAACTAAAGCCTGATTTTTTTCCCCGTTTTACGTTCGTAATGGTCCACTACACAACTTACTGAAATGGACACCCCACAACCCTCCGCTACCCACAGAGAGAGGTAAACGTCCGCTGAAAACCGGGTTTTCGTAAATATCTCCTCAAGTCTCAAAATTGAAAAGTAGTTATGAACAATCTTGTTCTACGCGTAATTTCCTATTAGACAGGTTCGGTTTTTTTTTCGAAAACGCCCGCTTCTTTGCCCAAAAATTAAGGGTGAAAAACACGTATTTTTCCAATATTCACAGTATTTTTTGGAAATTATGAAAATACGAAGCTAAAAGTACCCAAAATGAGTATTTTTTTCAATATAATGCTGGTAGGGTATCCCAAAAAAAGTCACCGCAAAAATTTCAACCCCTACCGTTAATTATAAGGGAGGTTATTGAAATTGAATACTGCATTTCAAAAATCGAAGTTGTGGAAAGAAAAAGTACTATACTTAAACGCGATGTTATTGCTAATTATTGGTGATACGAAACATTTCTTTGCGTCGAAAGGATTCAAAACCGATATTTTCAGCTTCGTATTTCTATCATTTCCAAAAATACTGTAAATATTGGAAAATTAGGCGTTTTTCACCCTTAATTTTTGGGCAAAGAAGCGAGTGTTTTCGAAAAAAAACGAACCTATCTGATAGGAAATTACACGTAGAGCATGATTGTTCATAACCATTTTTCCATTTTGAGGCTTTTTTGAGGAGATATTCCCAAAAGTTTTGATTTTTTCCAAAAATGCTGTAAATTGTTGAAAAATAGGTGTTTTTTACCCTGAATTTTTGGTCAAGGAAGTAAGTGTTTTTGAAAAAGAAAAAAACCCTTTCGATAGGAAATTACGCGTAGAACAAAATTGTTCATAACTACTTTTCAATTTCGAGGCTTATTTGAGGAGATATTCACGAAAAACCGGTTTTCAGTGGACGTTTACCCCTCCCCTGGGGGTAGCGGAGGGTTGTGGGGTGTCCATTTTAGTATGTTGTGTAGTGGACCATTACGAACGTAAAACGCGAAAAAAACATCAGGCTTCAATTTTTGGGGGTTTGGTACATTTTTTCTCTTATTTGCCTGAACTAATAAGGTAATTTTGAAATTTCAAAAATTCTCCAAAATTCGAGAAATGAACTTGCAAGTTCATTTCTCGAATTGTGGAGAATTTTTGCAACATGATGATTTGAAAGTCGAATTAGCTTCCTACGAACAGATCGATCATGTAAATTATTCATGGTACGTTGCTTCGTATAATAAAAAATTTGCTGTAATTTATGATAAAAGAATCGATTTGCAGAATTGAATTTTGCAAGGGATGTTAATCCATGTAAACAGGTTCATAATTGAACCATATAAAGCAAGAACTAAGAACAATTACAGATATTGGAATGTACATTTACTTACATTTTAGCGGTTCAAGCAGGCTGTCAGTGTCTTCCTTAATCTAGAAAATGATAAGAAGGAAGTTTTTTTTGCTCACTTCTAAGTGTCAACGAATTGTTGGCTACTATTTTGCAACCAATCAAATTACTTCAAATCTGAATTGCCAAATGGTAACTTCTCATTGGTTACAATAGTAGCAGAAGATTATAAATATACGGTAAAAGATTACATCATCTTGTTTCTTGTTGTTTACCGCGTGTTACATATCGAATTCGGATTATTGTTCCCTTGTTTATAAGTACGTGTAATATTCCAACCGAACAACGCTGGAAGTATACGTAACGTGTTATATTCCAAGTCAACGCTCGCAACAAAAACAATGGCGCCTTTCAACAATAAAAATAGAAATGCTTTGCCCGTAAGAACCCCATATCCAAAATTTCAGGTGCTCATGAGCACCTGAAATTTTGGATATGGGGTTCTATTATGATGTATTTTCGTTTTCTTTTTGGTTTGGGGTCAAAATTTTACTTTCAGTTGAGATGCCTCCCTTGTTAGCAGGGGTTATTCTAAGGAAATTTTGGAACTACCGAGATTTTAATGTTGATTTTGAAAAAAAACTGAAATAGCAATTTTTCTTGAAAATTAAATTATTAGAAGAGAGAGAATTTATTGTTGAATCAATTTAATACCACTCAGTGGGGTCAGAGGCATTTTTGGGGTGGTGGGGGGGAGTACAGAGTGGTATGGAGACTTAGGATACCAGAAAGATTTTAGAGGAAGGAAACGAACGTGAGCTTTTTTTTTGCACTATTGCCCCAAATAGTACATAATCATTACTTTGTTAAAGTATGCACGAGCGAAGCGAGGGCAAAGCTTTCGAAAAATTTAATTTTTGAAGCTCAAAAAATAAATTTTTTTCTTGTCTTAATGCTTTGAGAATCTCTGTTTAATATAATGAAAGGGGGGTTTATACGGCAAATACCTGATACTCAAATGTAATTATAATTTTTTTATGCTTGAGCAAAGCGAGGGCGAAGCTCTGAAAAAATTAGATTTTTGAAGCTCAAAAAAGAAATTTTTTATGTTTTAATGCTTTTAGTCCAGTGGCAGATTGCATTTTTTTGGACATAAACGGCAAAAGATGATGGAGTTGTGAAATTTGGTATGGTGTACAAGGACATCCTAAGAAATTTTTTGAGACCGGGAGGCAATCGCCAAACCCCATAGGAGGGGCTGGGGGGAGGTTTAAAGGGGGGTTAAGCCCCCCACTTTTTGAAATTGGGCTATCGGTCCAATTTTGGTGTCATTTCCATATGATTGAATCCCGCTGAGTTCAAAACTGTCATTACTTTCAAAATCCGAGGGAGAGAAGTGCCTCAAATTTGAGATTTCTCAACTCGTGTTTTCGCATTTTCCCTCAAAACTACCTAAAAATGACATTTTTTCAACTTTGCACCCCTTGACGACCCTCCAACCGAATTTTTATTACGATTTTCGAACTCTACGGGTAGATTACCATATATATCGATCTTTTACAACTTCCCATACCCCTATTTTGAGTGAACAGACCGGTCTAAAGGTGCTGAAATAGGGTCAAATTTGCACGTTTTTGGGTAAAAATCACGATTATTCAATTCTGTACGAAATAATATTTATCGGTCGAAGTTCTTAATACGCTGTCTGAGTAGTACAGGTCCAACACAATAAATTAAGACCCAGAGGCACTCCGAATACCCCCCTGGAGGGGTGAGGGGGTCATTTTTGACTGCCATTTCGCCCAATTTCTACTATTTAGAAAGTGAACTTAGTATTACAACTTTTTTCATCCCGTAATCGCGATTTAAGTTACTGGATAATATTTTCCAATGTTTCTGAATCCAGATCAGTCAAAAATTTTCATTCAGTTCAAGGGGGAGGGGTGACTATTTTGGGGAAAGGGGAATATTTTCACAAAAAATCGATATACGTATCGAAATCTTGGTTTTCGAAGACGCTGATTTCAAATACGTTATCAATTTTGCGATTCAAGCCAAGGGGTGAGCTGGGATGAGTCTATTTAGGGGAGGGGGAACATTTTGGCAAAAAATCCGTCATGCCTATCGATTTCTAGGTTTCCGAAGGCGCTGATTTCAAATACGTTATCGATTTTGCAATTCAAACCAAGGGGTGAGATGGGGTGAGCCTATTTAGGGGAGGGGGTACATTTTGGCAAAAAAACGTCATGCGTATCGATATCTAGGTTTTCGAAGGCACTGATTTCAAATACGTTATCGATTTTGCGATTTAAGCCAATGGACAAGCAGGGTGTGCCTATTTAGGGAGAGAGGTAAAATTTTGACTAAAAAATCAACCAACGTATCGAAACGTACTATGTTAGTAAAAACCTTTATAAAATTGTTAGTTATCCTCCCCTTACATAGACTCACCCTGCTTGTCCATTGGCTTTAATCGCGAAATCGATAACGTATTTGAAATCAGTGCCTTCGAAAACCTAGATATCGATACGCATGACGATTTTTTTGCCAAAATGTACCCCCTCCCCTAAATAGGCTCACCCCATCTCACCCCTTGGTTTGAATTGCAAAATCGATACGCATGACGGATTTTTTGCCAAAATGTTTCCCCTCCCCTAAATAGACTCACCCCAGCTCACCCCTTGGCTTGAATCGCAAAATTGATAACGTATTTGAAATCAGCGTCTTCGAAAACCAAGATTTCGATACGTATATCGATTTTTTGTGAAAATATTCCCCTTTCCCCAAAATAGTCACCCCCTCCCCCTTGAACTGAATGAAAATTTTTGACTGATCTGGATTCAGAAACATTGGAAAATATTATCCAGTAACTTAAATCGCGATTACGGGATGAAAAAAGTTGTAATACTAAGTTCACTTTCTAAATAGTAGAAATTGGGCGAAATGGCAGTCAAAAATGACCCCCTCACCCCTCCAGGGGGTATTCGGAGTGCCTCTGGGTCTTAATTTATTGTGTTGGACCTGTACTACTCAGACAGCGTATTAAGAACTTCGACCGATAAATATTATTTCGTACAGAATTGAATAATCGTGATTTTTACCCAAAAACGTGCAAATTTGACCCTATTTCAGCACCTTTAGACCGGTCTGTTCACTCAAAATAGGGGTATGGGAAGTTGTAAAAGATCGATATATATGGTAATCTACCCGTAGAGTTCGAAAACCGTAATAAAAATTCGGTTGGAGGGTCGTCAAGGGGTGCAAAGTTGAAAAAATGTCATTTTTAGGTAGTTTTGAGGGAAAATGCGAAAACACGAGTTGAGAAATCTCAAATTTGAGGCACTTCTCTCCCTCGGATTTTGAAAGTAATGACAGTTTTGAACTCAGCGGGATTCAATCATATGGAAATGACACCAAAATTGGACCGATAGCCCAATTTCAAAAAGTGGGGGGCTGAACCCCCCTTTAAACCTCCCCCCAGCCCCTCCTATGGGGTTTGGCGATTGCCTCCCGGTCTCAAAAAATTTCTTAGGATGTCCTTGTACACCATTCCAAATTTCACAACTCTATCATCTTTTGCCGTTTACTTACCATCTGCCACTGGACTATTTGAGAATCTTTACCAAGCAATTTTGGAGTTACCGAACAGTTTTGGGACTACCGACTCGAATTTTTGGAACTACCTAAACAAGCTCAAACTACCCCTTAGAATAACCCCTGCTTGTTAGAATGAACATCCTTCAGTTTAGAAGTTTCATACTTTTTTTATTCGTAAAAATTGTCATTGCGAGATATTGATCAGCTGTAAATGTCACTTAACATTATGTCGTGTGAAACAACCATGCCGAAGTTGCAAATTTTTATTTATCATTGAATGTATTTTTTTAGCGTTCGAAGTATTTTTCTGTCTAGTTTTTTTTTATTCTGTTGCAATTGTATTTTCTGCCGTTTAGACCTGATTTCTGTCGCGTATTTATCCTTTTTTGTCGTATCTAACGATAAATTATACCCTAATTTTTATAGAATTTTGTAAAAAATTACAAAAAGTTGATTAAAATCGATTTATATGAATAAAATAATTTTTTGAGTACTTTTCAAGCCTTTGATTTTATAAAAATTAAATTAGTCATTATGTGGACGGGAGCAGTCATACTTGATCTAAAAAAAATTATAATTTTTTTTTCTTGACGATTAAAAATTTTTGGACTTGATTTTGAAGCGTTCGAGTGAAACCTTCAATTTGGCGATTTGCCACTTTTCAAATCCTTGTGAAGGGCAATGAGTACTATCTGATTTCAAATTCAGTGGACCAAGGAGGAGTAGAACCTTGATCCACATTTTTCAATGGGGTGGAGGGGATATATTATGCAAGTGGCATTCTACCCAAAACTGTTGCAAACTCGTGATTTTTTCCCAAAAGGTCATCACTAGAGGATCCCAGCTCCATCTCCAGCCCTCTATGCTCAGGAAACTCCAAACTCTATTTTTTCACAACATACTTCTTTCAGGGTGAGCTATCTCGCCAATTTTCGTCAAAATTCAAACACCTATATTGTTGTTTCTCGAGCCACCCTTCAGCACATGTAAAAGAACCAGTCCATTGGAAACAGATAGCACCTCGAGACGCGTTCGGATTATTGAAATTTCGTCCCCGAAATCCCTACACGCTATCTCCGCCACCATCCGTATCGAAGATTGCAATAAGATGCTGTTTACGTACGTACGTATATGTACGACGAAAAAAAAACACTCTTTTATGTTAGAAAACAAGAATGTATTATTAGAAATTTACGCTGAATGACTTCGGTGTAAAGATTGCCGCAGAAAACCGTCTATATACGTTTTTTTCCTACGAATACGAGGTATTCGAATGCGCCAAGGCGAACCTAACAGAACAGTTCCTACTCTTATACCATAAGATGGAAGCTAGAAGCGTGCTCGAAATACCGTATTATAAGCGGTCGAGCACTTTTCGTAAAAAGAAAACCGCACTGTTTTATACGAATTCCTTTTTCCAGCGCCGTTTGCGAGAAAGATAAAAGCTGGAATTTTATAGCGTGGCGCGGCTTGGCGAAAGGTTACATCAGAACATCTGTTTTGTCTCTTCTAACTCTAGGAAAAAAACTATGCGTTTATTGATAATAGGTACGTGTCGGCGGGGTACGGCCATTATGCAACAATTAACTCACGGTTCATCGCCAAAATACTCCTATTGTTAGTGGACCATTGTTGGAAACGCGGTTTTAGCCGTGTAAACGACAGCTGGTTCAATATTTTTTGTCGTTACGAGGTTTTTTTTTCTCTCTGTCTCGAACGTTGCGGGTAAACAGATTTTTTGCCATAAATAAAACGTACGGTTGCGTAGGTTGCCATTAAATGCATTTTGTGGGATGCATTTTCACAAAGTAATGGGGAAGTTTTTTGGATGTTCGAAAAAATTTAAGTGTATCTATAAATCTATGCTCATTTCCATGACATGCCAATTTTTGCAAACATTACCTTCACAATCATTCCAACCTGATAACAGGAGCGGCGCGATGGGGGGGGGTAAATCCCTCCGGTCAATCTTCATTTGAAAATTTCAGGTAATTGGAGAAAATGACGGAAATTTCAGGTAATTTGGCAAAATTTTGGAAATTTCCATAAATTCAGAAAATTTTTGGAAATTTTAATAGTGACACATGGCTTTTCAAAATTTCAAATTTACTGCCTCCTTTCAGAAATCACAACCCAGCTCTAAAATTACTTACTCCCAATCAAAATTTTTCAAAAACTTCGGTCTCGTTGCGCTCGGCTTTATTGAATTTTTCCTTCCATATTTTAAAATAATTTAAATCCTAAAAATTCGTATTTTTCCTCAAAATTATTTCAAATAATTTTATTACATTTTTTCTTCTTAAAACTTACTTTCGATGTTTGAAAATCAAGTTTTTAAAAGCTTTGGCCTCGCTGCGCACAGCATTATCGTAAGTATTTCTCTTTTAAGCAATACTTACTTAAGGGTAAGGTGCCCTAATTTCGACCACTTTTTTTCAAACCGCCACCAACCAAAGACTCCAGCAGCTCAGCTCAATTTTTTTCAATTTTTCAATATTTTAAACGAACACAGGAATTACTAGCACAAAGAAATGGATTCAAATACAGCTTAACGAGTTTCAATTGATTTGTCATCGGTAGGAAGTAATCTTTGATGTTTTGTGTTTTAATTATACAATTTTATATTCTCAGGTAAGTATTATTTCGTGCTTAAAAAACAATTTTTATTTCAATAGGTATTCAGAAAAATTGAATTTAAATTTACTAACAAGAGGAGTACCTATTCCAAATGGCAGAAAAAATTTAAGTCGAAACAAAAATTTATCGAAAGTAGATCATAAAGGAACCCACATCCAAAGTTCTAGGTGTTAAAAGTTCATTTTTCGAATTCTGGGGAATTTTTGAAAATTCAAACTCTCAAAATTATCCCATCGTCCTAAAAAACATGAAAACTGGATCTAATCGTCAAAAAAACCTGAATTTCGTTATATATCCTACTTTTGACCTTTCAAATTGTTTTGAATCGATTTCGAGACGTTTTGAAGCTTCTAGAAAATTTTGGAATCCTCCAGTACCTAATAAAGGCAATTAACGCATATTTTTGACCTAATCGATTGATTCAAGCACAATTTTTCATTATAATTTCATGAAAATTTTTCCGTCAAAAAATAATCATGATTCGAATTGGCAGTTACGAATATCGAAAAATGGGCGTTTCTCCAGTGCTGGAAAATTCCACATTTTTTTGGAGGCTCCAATACGTCTCGAAATCGCTTTCAAACGATTCGGGAGGTCAAAAATAGGGTACCGACCAAATTTTAGCTTTTTGAAATTTTGAAAATCCGCTATAATTTGAGAACTGAACATTATAGAACCTGAAATTTCGAATATTGAGTTTTTTTATGATCATATTTCTAGATATTTTTGTTTCAACCTAAAATTTTACTGCCGATTGAGATATTTAATTCCTCTGATCAGTTTCATCTTAGTTAAAAAGTAAACATAGGTAACTTTGTTCTTAGTTTTTGTTACAGAAACACCAAGTAAGTGTTGGCTATTTTCAATACCTAGATGTACCTTCTAAACTATGTGAAACCTAAAGAAACGTTCATGAATACCTTATTACCCTCACCTCAATATTTCACTTTACCAACTTCGTAATATTTTCACTGCCCCTCTCTCTTTAGTTTAATGTTAGATAGATCGTAGTCCAGACAAAATAATACAAAACGGTAGATCAAAAGGAGAAGTGTCCTGCAATTTTTTAAAAGTAATGACTCTTTTTTTTAAAGAAGAAAAAAATTTACATTTCGCAACTTTTTTAAAGAAAAAAAGCGAATCAAGCTTCAATTCAGACCAGTGAAACTCTGAAGCAAATTTTGAACTCAAAATTTGCTTCTGAACAACTAAAAAATCAGAAATTATCAGAGCAGATCAAACGCCATTCTCACATTATTTTTGATTTTGACAGTAATAATTTTTATGGAGAATTTATTAAATAATTAGATAAAGCACCATAAAATTTAATTAAATAATTTTAATATTATGTATGTACTTACCAATTATTTTTTAATTTAAATTAAGTAAATCAAGATATAAAATTATATTGGGCGAAGTACGAAAGTGGCCCGTGGGCAAGTCAATAAATTTATTGAAATTAATCATAAGCAGAAAAATTTTTTCATCATGATTTTTCTGTTTTATTACTGTTAGTATGTGACCACTAAGATAAGGAGGTTTGTGGTACCAAAAATGACTAAGAAACTGATCAAACCTAATTTATTTGCAGAAAGAAAATTTAATTGAAAATTAATTTTTGTATTTTTTCTCGTAATATTTGACTACATTTTTCAGAATTTCCATGTTCACTTTTTTTTTTTTTTTTTTAAATAGCATTCCATATTTTTGATCTTATCTTTTGGTACTTTCAAAAATTCATTCTTCGAATTTGAGTTCGAATGGGTACCTATTGTTTTTTAACTTCAGGGGGCGGGGGTGGCCCTTGTAATTTTCGTATTATTGGGATTTTTTGCGAAATGGCTCAACTTTGAGGGCACATATCTCGATAAGATGAATCTGTCACGCAGTTTTGTAGAGAATGGAAAGGAGATTCAAAATTGATAATCACATTTTGAAAAGTTTAAAGTTGAACTTTTGCGATGAAAGCTCAACTTTCATGATAAGTACCAAACATGAGAGCCCAATTTAAAAATCTGAAAAATTTACTATTTTTCAACTAATTACTTTTCAAGATGGGATCTCAACACCCCTAGGGGGCACAGGGGTCCTCAATTTTGGTCAAAATTCAAAAAAATGGAAAAAATGAAGTGATACATCGATTTCTACTAATTATTCGAAGGCGCTGAGTTCGAATATGTCCTCAGTTTTTTCATCCGACCCCTCTGGGCCCTCCCCTCTCCCCCCATCAGCTCTCTGATGAGGTCAAAATTCAAAAAAATGAAAAATAACGTGTGACGTGTCGTTTGTTGGGTTTTTGAGGGCACTGAGTTCGAATATTAGCTTATTTTTGGGATTCGACCCTTTCGTGCACCCCTAGAAAGCATTTTTGAAAAAAACAATAGATTTTTTTAATTTTTTAGTATTTTGGGAGTCAGTGTGGGCGCGGGCGGGGGAGGATGATCGAAAAAGTAAGTTGATATTCAAGCTCAGCACCCTCTAATTAGTAGAAATCGATATGACACATGCGTTTTCCATTTTTTGCATGTGTTTTCTTAAAATTGGAGGCTAGGGGTGCACTGAAGGGTCGAATCCCAAAAATAAGCAAATATTCGAACTCAGCGCCCTCGAAACCCCAACAAACGACACGTCACACTTTTTTTTCATTTTTTTGAATTTTGACCTCATCAGGGACTGACAGGGGGGGGTTCAGAGGGGTCGGATGAAAAAACTGAGCACATATTCGAACTCAGCGCCTTCGAATTAGTAGAAATCGATGTAACACTTCATTTTTTCCATTTTTTCCAATTTTGATCAAAATTGAGGACCCCTGTGCCTCCCATAGGGGTATTGAGATCTCATCTTGAAAAGTAATAAGTTGAAAATTTTATAAAAAGTTCTCTTCATAGTAATTTTTTCAAATTATTAAATGGGATTTGTACCTACTTATCATGAAAGTTGAGCTTTCATCACAAAAGTTCAACTTTAAAAAATGTGATTATCAATTTTGAATCCCCTTTCCATTCTCTACAAAACCGCATGACATATTCATCTTGGACCAAACCGATCTCGAGATATGCGCCATCAAATTTGAGCCATTTCGCAAAAAATCCCAATTATACGAAAAATACAAGGGCCACCCCCGCACCCTGAAGGATTAGGATCGGAATGAAGGCGATTCCTTCATTAGACCATCGAGGGGAACTTGCAAAAAAAAATTGAGCGAGATCGGAAGACCCAAGATCAAAACCTGTTCGAATTGACATGGAATGAGCCAACAACGCAACAACAATCGGAATGATGCAACAAAATTTCAACAAGGTGCAATAAACGATAAATCGTTATTTTTTTCATTGTCTTTTTTTATTGCTACCAAAGAAAAATCTTAAGAATAAAAAATTGAAGAGTTAAATACATACATATATTAATTATAGTTTTATTTATTAAAATATTAAGTATTTAAAATTTTCTCAAATAATTAATCCTACATTAATTCAGTAGGTAATAGGTATAAGTAATTTATCGATAATTTAAATTATTAAAATTATGATGGTAATTTGTAATTAAAACTGAGGAAGGGGTGGTTTAAGCTTGGTTGTAGATCGTTGAAAAATTAAGAATTTGATTTTCTGAAAAACGAAATGCAGGTACCTTATTTTTCACAACCAAAAGTCGACCCAACATTGGAACACTGAAGTGAAAACATTATTTTGATGAAAATTCGGTGCTGTCAACTTTCAGTTTCAATAAAAATTAATTTTTACAATAAAAAATTACAAAAAGTCAAAAATATTTTTACTCGAGTCAAAAGTTGGCGACACTGAAATTAAAATGATTCATTTCTTGAATCAAAATCTCCATTTTTCAACTACATACTTATTTGCAACTTAAAGGGACTAGTGACCACTCTGGAAATGATATCGAATCGAGCCTTCAGTAGTTCAGAAGTTATAGAAACTCGTATTGCACCCTATAGTCCTTTTTCCTCTTTCATAAGTCAATTTAATTAAGGCTCACCCATGAAAAACAGATTTTTACGAAAATGACTCTAATACTTTTATGATCACAGCTCGATCATTCTTTGAGCTACAGGATTTAATTTTTATGCTGGGTCTTCAACATTCGTTTATTTTGTTTGTTTAACATTTGATCAGTAATTATCAACTTAGATATCTGGTATCCGGTCCAAAAACTTTCACCACATGAAGAGAGAATCAGAATTAGTACTAAGTTTAGAAATCCAAACAGTGAAATTTAGTTAGAAGGAAAATAAAATTAGGGGAATCGAAAATGAAATGAAAATTGGAAACTGAAATCAGATGACGAGTAAAAATTACGCCAAAAACCAAAATATAAAATCTACTTTAAAACGTAAATACATGTACGTATTCATTAGGGTGGATCGCGAAAAAAAATATATATCTCAGATTTCAACCAAATTCGCTGGGGTTGTTGGGTCATCATCGGAGACTACCCAAAAAAAATTTGAGCCCCCTAGGTGAAGAGGGAGGGGAGCTAGGGGCTCTTAAAGGGCACCTTCTTTTGAAAAAAACGCGGTTTTTTGTGTTTTTTAGCTCGAAAATATGGCGTACGATTCACGAAAGAGCACTAGAAAGGTGCGATTTGAGTTTCTACACCCCCCTGAGCAATTGCCGCCCCTCGAAAATGAAAACTCATTCTGCTACCCGGGGGTCCAAAAGTTGCAGATCGCGAAATTTCAATGTTGTGAAACTGTATTTGGCCTCGAATTGATTACTTTGACACCGGACAATTTTATAATTTTTTTTTCTAATTTTTGAAGAAAATTTTGAAAATTTTCTTCCATCAGTGTGACCAACCGCAAATTGTAATATTCAAATTTATGGGAATCGCGTTGTTCTGATCATCTATATCTAATTGCTAAAGAAAAACACCAGTTTTTTGTTGTTTTTTAAATGATTGGAAATCAATTGTAGAGAAATTTTTTTATACCAGTGCAGCCAATTGTAAGTTATGAAACACCAATGTATGGAATATAGATTAATTTTGAATCAATTTTTTTCATGGCTATAGAAATCATGATTTTAAAAAATTTTCATGCCAGTGACTCGACCACTAAGAAAAAAATTTTGTTATTTTTTTACCCACATTCATTTCCTGAATTTGATTCTAAAAAAATTCTTCATTTTCCGCTCATTTTTCCGCCAATACAAATTATCTTATTCTTATTCTACTCGACGAATATGTAACTTCTAACCAAATTCGATTTTTTTCGATATGATGTGAACTCGATTCCGAAATTTCCTAATAACACCCAGGTGGTGGAAGGAACAGTTTGTGAAAAAGAGTGAGTACTGAGAAATCAAAAGTTTTTAAATAAATTTGAAACCAAAAAAGATTATCCTTCTCGCTCTACGTCGTAAATAAAATTTATGTGTATCTGTACTTCGATGACTGATGAGATTTCAATAACTATCATTTTTATTTACGTTCGTTGCATGTAATTTAAAACGTTCGAAATTTTTGTAAGTAGATTGTAAATGAGTTTTTCTCTTGTTCCACTTTTTGTATTCTTTAAGTTTGATTTAAAATGTTTTGAAATTAAAAATGTTTTGCTTCAATTTTTTTGGCGATTAGATGTACATGATCAGATCAACGCGAATCCCATAAATTTGAATATTACAATTTCCGGTTGGTCACACTGATCGAAGAAAATTTTCAAAATTTTCTTCAAAAATTGGGAAAAAAAATTATAAAATTGTCCGGTGTCAAAGTAATCAATTCGAGGCCAAATACAATTTCACAACATTGAAATTTCGCGATCTGCAACTTTTGGACCCCCGGGTAGCAGAATGGGTTTTCATTTTCGAGGGGCGGCAATTGCTCAGGGGGGTGTAGAAACTCAAATCGCACCTTTTTAGTGCTCTTTCGTGAATCGTACGCCATATTTTCGAGCTAAAAAACACAAAAAACCGCGTTTTTTCAAAAGGAGATGCCCTTTAAGAGCCCCTAGCTCCCCTCCCTCTTCACCTAGGGGGCTCAAAATTTTTTTGGGTAGTCTCCGATGATGACCCAATAACCCCAGCGAATTTGGTTGAAATCTGAGATATGTTTTTTTTCGCGATCCACCCTAGTATTCATATACATCAAAAAATCCTATAATTCGAATTCGATCGTACAAAAAATCCAACACAAACAACCAACCAGACTCGAAATTTTCTTGACATTAATCCGGCATCCGAAATAACGCCGACGACAAAAGGGATATCATCTCGATGTGTATAGAACGATAATAACTGCATCTAATATGACTTTGATAAGGTTGATTGAAAGGCGCGCGTGCCCGTTCAGCGCATATCCGGAAACCGGAAGAAATGCAAAATAAAGGAAGAGAACTTTGATCGTGTCGAATTTCCAACAATAGAACGCGAAACGGTGTTCGTTATTTGGCGAAAAGTTTTTCAGTCCTCTTAAAAATTACAACCCTTCTTTTGAAAAATTGCTACTTATTTTGACGTATATACTTTGTCATGTTTACGAGCCCGAAGTTTTTTTTTTCACTTTAGCTCAGCCATAACCCCTGGTTTTTTTCTCTCGACTCCTAACAACACATCGAATCGCCTCCGTATCGTTGAAAAACCGAATAGGAAAAAAGATGATAAATGAAACCGTACAGTGGATCGAAATCAACCGAGGGGATATTGGATTTGGGTGAAAAATACCGTTAATGGGTTTTACATAGATTGAAAATTCGCGCAATGATACATCTTATGATGTAGGTTAACGTCGTCGCCGCAGCTTCGCCTTTATTTCCGAGTAAAAATTCGTTTTAACAGGCCATTAAGCCGATGACATCGTCCTGGAATCATCAACCGTAACGTAACGTCACGTGTTCGCACGTAAGTCATTAAATGCATCCGTTTCGTCGACGAAGGCCACACGACCTTACAATACTTTGGTCGCCGCGGTGGTTGGCCGCAGAATGTATGACTTTTACCTAGTTTTTCGCAGGAAATTTTAATGCACGATTAATCTTCTAATGGTGTTGCCGGTCGTCGTGTGCACTACGACGACCGATCCTGAACGAGATGCGTTTTTGTCACACGAAATTCATCTCCTGCTGTTTGATTTTGCACCAAGTTCCACTTCACAGGCATCAGCACGGAATTTTGAGAAAAAAATAGTAACTTTAGTAACCTTTTTCGAGGAAAAAAGTAACCAAAAAGTAACCATTTTTTATATTGTTGATTTCAAAACCTACCCCCCCCCTCCCCCGAATAAATCATCAAAATTCTTAAGAAATGAACTTTCTGGCTCAAAAAAACAAAAAAAAATGTAAATATATTGCAATAATGAATAAAATAATAAAATATAGGTAATATCAGGTGTCCACTATATTATTTTAGAAATGTTTTTCCCCGACTTTTCCAGGTTTTCCAGACCAATTTTTCAAAATTTTCCAGACCTTTTAAATATGATATTCGTAAACAGGGGGAAATGGGGGTAATTTTTCACGTGACGTACTTACATCCCGAAATTTTACTTCGGTAAGAATGATATAAAATGCACGGGGGTCTAACGATTTTTTTTTCAAAATCACTAGATAATTTTTACGAGATCTTTAGATGCTCCTTTTTGGGCCAAAAAAATATTTAAATTCAATTCTGAAAATTTTTGAGCACACCCAAGTCCCCCCTCACCACAAAAATTTGAAAATTTGAATTCATTACATACAGAAAAAATTTTAAAAGGAAAAACTAAGCATTCCAACGCAAAATTAAGTTTTGAAAAATGAAATAAATTATGCCAGGGAATCTATCAAATCAAGCGAATGAAAATTCGGATTTTTCTGGACTGAAAATTCAAGAATTTCCTCATATCTTATCTCCTCCCCCCCCACCAAAAAAAAAATGAAAAATACATGCCTCAAAGTTATGAATTCACGCAATCTCTTGCAATTTTTCAGTTTGTACCAATAAATAAAAAAGTCAATAAGGAGCCAAAATATAAATCATTGAATGGAAACATAAATGTGTTGAGCCTGAGCGAAGCGAGGGCTAAAATTTTCATAGCATTCCTTTCTCATCACAGCTCATTAAAAAGTAAGTTTCCAAAAAACTTGAGATTTTAGATAAATTCTGTGGAAATAAAGAGTGTAAATTACCTCGAGCGAAGCGAGGGAAATTTTTTTTTTTGAATAATTTATAATTTAATGGACAGAAACAGGCATTTTGAATATAAATTTTATTGTACCTACATTATGGTCAACAAAAAATTAAATAAAATAAGCAAAGAAACACTTTTCTAAATGATTTATACTTTTTTGAGATTTTCGAAAAAATTCCAGGGAAAATTCCAAAATTCCCCGACTTTTCCAGACCACCAAAATTACCCGACTTTTCCCGGTTTTCCTGGTTTTCCAGAGAATGAACACTTCTGTAATATATTGTCAATAAAAAAACAAAAAAGGTAAATTCAATTTTTAGACTTCAAACTGAAAGCTAATTTTTTTTTCTCATTCACAAAAAAAACGTGAAAAATTAAAAATGAATAAAATATAAAATAGGCAATATTATCGATAAGAAAACGAGAAAGGTAAATATGAACTCAGTTTTTAGATTTCAAATTGGAAGTTTTTTTTTCAAAAAATAAAAATGTTGGTGAGTGATTTTGGAAGTTGATCAGAATTTTTTCAAAAAAAAGTAATCTAGGGATGAAAAAAGTAACGAATAGTAACTTTTATGAGCAAATAGTATCGAATAGTAACTAATGATGAAAAAAGTAACCAAGTCCTTAAAAAGTAACCTCGTGCCGATGTCTGCTTCATAGAAAATTAGAAATCAAACAAAAAATTTGTATCATAGACGTTTTTCTTAAGTGGTTGGCTTTTCAAGCAAGTCGGCCAAAACAAAAAATTTCGAGTTCTGAATTAGAGGTTGGAAATACCTTATTATCGCTAATTTTAGTAATCGATAATTTTTTGAAAGTTATTTTTTCCTAATGGGAGGGAGTACAAAAAATCATCAGTCGAACAAGTTTTATAACATAAAATGACTGAAATCGCAAAACATTTCCAAAAATACATTGTCAAGAGGGTAAATTAAATATTTCCAAAGAATGGTAAGTTCGCCTTTTCAATTCACGTTTTTCTATTTCGAAATTTCAATACCTATATAAAGAAGAAAGTCTATGTGAAACTTCTTAAAATGAAAATGATCAAATTTAGAAATTGCAGGCATAACCAACAAAGAAGAAAAATAAATTTTAAAGAAGTTTTCGCAGTTTTTGGAAAACAAAGTACCTACTTTCAAATTACTCATAAGAAGAAAATTTTTCGAACGATTTTTAAATCATAAATTACTTACTCTTTTTGAATAAGCACATTTTTTTATCTGGTTGAGAGCAGTCAAAACTTGTTTTAAGATCTCGAAACGAAATCGGGAAAGTTTTCACCCCCGTCCCCAAGCTTTATTCCATTCCCCAATCGTTATTCCAAAAAATTGTAAACTAAAATTTTCTGTGAAATATTTTACCAAGAAAGAACTTTGAGATCTGTTTTTCATACGTTATTCTATTTTTTGGGGTACTAGAAAAAACATTTTTCATGTTTTCTAATTTTGTGTAGGTAAAAATGTAAAAATTACGTTTGGGAAAATTTGTATACCAGAAATAAAATATGCCTACATGAATATTCTTGGCCGCAAAGTCATTATAGGCGATATCCCATTCCCCTCATCGTGATTATTTTTCAAAATTGAAAAAATATTGTGGGTTTTCTTGAAAAATGAGGAAATCATCAAAGATTTGAATCATAAAAATATCCAAATTAATCTCAGCCCAATAAACGTTTTCCCAAAAATAATTATGAAGTTTGCTAAACGCGCAAAAAAATTTCAAGCATCCCTGAAAATCAAGGCAATAGAAAAAATTGCTTCCAGAGATATTTTTTGGTAAAACATATGTGAAAATACGTATACCTACCTAATTTTCAATAAAAAATGTTCAATATAGTTAGGTACGAGCAATACTTAATTTTAAGGATGATTAGTAATTGAGAGGTAATATTTTGAACAGCTGGTTTGGAGTTCTAGTATAACTATTATGTTACTCCTTTCTCTTGTTCACGTGGAAATTTTTTTTTTTTAATACAAAACGATCAAAATGTAAAAGTGATAAGTAACAATATTCATTTTTGGAAGAAAAAACATAAAATTTTTGATTTACATACCACAATTTTTGCAGCTTATTTTGAAAGTAGTAAGTGAATGTTTTGGTTTTTTTTTTGTTAGAAAAATTTCAAATTCAAGCCAGTGAAATTAAGAATATGGTTTTCAATTATTTTATGACGCAGCTTTATTAATTATAATCAACCAGTCAATTATAATTCAACGTAAAATCTGCCTTCAATAAGAGCAAACAAAATCAACAATAAGAAAATATACAACGATGGGGAAAATATCACTTTCAAGAATAAGTAAGTAGGTACGGTATTGTAAAAGTGAAATATTCAACATTCAACACAAAATGTGACATATCCAAGGTCAAAACATCTCTTTAATCAAGAGAACTCATTTTTTTTAAATGACCAATTTTTCTTGCCCAAGCTTAAAATTGACGAAGTTTCTTATAATGATTTTATATCCACCATCAAAACCTAAGAGTTACCTATACTTATGTACATATAAGCTACGATTAATGTACAATAACTTGGAAAATCATTCGTTTTTCGTAATTTATTAATCGACAATAGAACATATAATTATAAAAAATTTTTTTCGTTGTAAGTATTTCTAATTTTGTAAACAGTTCCCCAAAAATTGGTGGAGTTGGAGGTGGATTATTTTGTACTTTTTTGAAAGATGAATGGATCTGCAAAATTTGGAAATTTGATCTAATCAATAAAAAATGATTAAAGGGTATCGGCAGTTATGATAAGCGAATCTGCCCCCCCAGCTGAAATTCGAAACTAACCGATGGAATTTAGTTCTTAGGGTCTGAAAACCACGTGGTGAAAATTTTGGCCCCCTGTTCCTCTCTCAGCCCTAGTTATGGGGCAAAACGTTACTTTTTTCAGCCTTTCGATTAGTAATTTTTATTTCCGCGAGTTTTCAACCAAATTTTTTAAAATTTTCGTGAGTTGTACACTATATTGAGTGGTAGGTATTAGAGTGTGGTTTGAAAAAAAATTTGATGATTTTTTCTCACCAAAAATCGCGTTTGAAAACTTCGAATTGAGTATTCTGTATGATGTTTCAGAGGCGCGATTCTGAAAAAAATATATTTTACGTACCTAGTCCCTATGTACAACGTGATATTTTTGCAAAATTTTTTAGGTGGTGAAACATCTTGAAAAATGGTAAAACCTATTTTTTTCACAACGTTTTTCACTCATAAAAATGGTAATTTTTGGCCGAAAAAATTTTTCTCGTAATTATATCCCAAAATACGTATTTAGACACCACTTGACCGATTTTCACTTTATTTCATATCTTTTTCGTGACTTTTGTAATTTCAAATTCAAATAGGTACAGCGCGAGGCTCAAAATTGAATATCTCACTTTCTTTGCATACGAAATTGTCATTTGAAGAAGTTTGCAATACGAGTAGATTCATGTTCAGCAGCTCAAACTACTTCAATAAACTCCATTTGTACGATCAAAACACTCAAATTTTGAAAATTCTTTTTATTTTTGGCGAGAAAAAATCATCAATTTTTTTTTAAACCGCCCACTAACACCTTTCAGTACAGTGTACAACTCACGAAAATTTGAAAAAATTTGGTTGTAAACTCGTGGAAATAAAAATTACTGATGGAAAGGCTGAAAAAAGTAACGTTTTGCCCCATAACTAGGGCTAAGAGAGGGGTAGGGGGCCAAAATTTTCACCAAGTGGTTTTCAGACCCTAAGATTTAACTTCCATCGGTTAGTTTCGAATTTCAGCTCGGGGAGGGGCAGATTAGCCTATCTTAACTGCCGCCGGTACCCTTCAATATTAATACCCTATTTTCGACTTCTCAGAGTGGAGGGGGGGGGGACTTCAAAATGTTTTAGAGCCTCCTAAACATTTTTTAATTTTCCGGTACAGGAAAAAGCTCAAAAAATGTTCTTTAACATGAACTTTAGCACTTGTAATCATGAATTACCCATATTGGTAGCCTTGAAACTCTCTGATAAATTCTGATAACCGTTTTAGTCGAGGTTTGTGTGTTCGGGGGGGGGGGGCAAGAGTCGGGATCCGATGTTAACAGCGGTGCACGCTCTGTAAATACCCTGGCCAGTCGTCCATGTACTGTTCCTCACTGATACCTCACTTACAGGATAAAAATTAGGATCTTTAAAAAAAATACATTTTGACAATCATCTTTCAATGTTCAGAATTTTTGACCCTGCTCCTCTTATAGAGAGCCAAGTTTTATGTACCGGAAAGATAATTAAAGCATCGAAAAATCTATATTTTGAGACCAATATCATATTTTTCTAAATTCTGGACCTTTCTCCCTCCAGGGAGCTCAATTTTAGCATTTAGGTTAAATGAGTACTGAAATGAGAATCAACGCCCTTGAAAACCTACATTTCGATACCATATCGTATTTTTCGAATTTTTGGATTTCTCTCTTCCTTAAAGGGCTCAATTTTGGTATTTGGGATAAATGCGTGCCGGAATGAGATCCAGCGCCCTAGAAAACCTATATTTCGATATCCATATCGTATTTTTTCAAAATTTTAGGCCCTTTTCCTCCCCTACGAAGCTCAATTTTGGTTTTGGGGTCAAACGAGTACCGGAATCGGAATCAACGCCTCTCAGAACTTATCCTCAATTTTCAAAAATCTCAATTTTTCACCTCCTCACTCAAAGGGCGAGTATTTCAAGAATACTCAAAAAAATGCATCTTCTGAAAACACAACATGAGAGTACACACTTTAAGGTAGGTATAATTCCACAGTGCACTTTTTTACATACCACCTGGCACTTTTTAGTAATCGAGCCATTTCACCCTAGCTTGCACGTTTGACACACTGTGATGCCCCCTCCCCCGTATTTACGCCACTGTGGTACAAATTGGGTACGAAAACCTGAAATACAAAAAAAATCGGATGAGAGGACAAAAAGGAGCTTTCTCCAGAAATAGTAGAAATATTTCATATAGTGTGATTTTGTTCATGCCGCAGCGAAGCGAGGGCGTTAACGTTGAAAACATTGGCTGTTTAATGCTCAAAAAAAGGCTATTTTTTCATGTTCCAAAGAATTGGAACTGCTCCTTTTTTTCTGGAACTGCGAGTAAAATTTTTAGAGCTGCGAAAAATATGCGGAGCTGCGCCTTAAAATAGGCCTTGAGGTTTACGGAAACATTCAGTTTTCCATTCGAGCACAGATTTAAAAACACCCACCATACTCGAAATAGTCCATCACATCACGTCAAAACACCGCCATAGATGAATTTCAAGAGTTCTATTAAACAGCCCATACACATCGAGATGGCTACACAAGTACCAACGTTAATCAATTTCCATTTATACTCGACCAAAAAAGCCTACTCGTCTTGAATGGGCTTTCTTAAAAATACCACCACAATAGGAGGGTAAAAGTATTGTAAACCTCAGAGTCCGGAATACGAATAGTCTACCTGTCACATATCACATTTCCTATTAACCTTCGTTTTTAGCTGTACACCGACGAAGGCATACTACAGGCTACTTTATATACAATAATTTCAATTATCAAACCGTCATCGAAGAACCACCCTCCTCGAAGGCAGGCGTACGAGTACCCGGCGTATATTTTTCTAACCCCTTATGAATTTTCACTCTCGGTAGGGGGTTTCGCGTCGTCAGGTAGCCGAATGTAATTTTACGGTGAAATAATTCCTATGTATAATTTCGCTTATACAAATCGGCGCAATGCGGTGAATTCTGACGAAGATTCAAATGCACATGGAAGGGAGGGGGCTCAATTTAGAGGCATTTTCGACTACTGTGGCGATCTGTGCAGGTTTCTGGTACCTGGTTTAGGGTTCTTATGACACGCGTTCATGAGAGATCTTCGTGTGAGGTACAGATACCCGGATTCGAATTAGAGAGAATAATTTTGAAATATTTGGATTTTTTCTCGATTTTTAGTTGTTCGGATTCGATTAGGAAAAATCCATACTAAAAATGACCAAAAATGAAGTCGGGTCTTCCGATTTCGCTCAATTTTTTTTACGAGTTCCCCTTGGATGGTATATTCACAAAACCACGATCATTTCTTTTATAACTCTCAAGGGGCGGGGAGGTGGGCGTTGAAATTTTTATGCAATTGCGATTTTTAGACTTACCCAATTTTGAAGGCTTTTATCTCGAGAAACGGTTGTACTTGGGGAAAAACTATTTGCGGGGTCTAAAAGATAATTAAAAGGAGATTCAAAAATGGTAATCACATTTTGAAAAGCTCGAAGTTCAACTTTGGTGGTGAAAGCTCAATTTTCATGATAAGAACAACAGATGAAAGCTACCATTTAAAAATCGGAAAAAATTACAGTGAGTAGCCCTTTTTACCAATTTTTCAACCAACAAATTTTCAAGATGGAATCTCTAGACCTTTGAGGGGTACAGGGGTTCACAATTCTGACCAAAATTCCAAAAAATCGAAAAAGGAAAGTAACAGATTGATTACTACTAATTCAAAAGCGCTGATTTCGAATATGTACTCAGTTTTTTCGTTTGACCTCTCTAAACCCCCTCATTAGCCCCCTTGATTGGGTCAAAATTCACAAAATTGAAAAGTAACGAGTGACCTATCATTTGTTAGGTTTTTGAGGGTGCTGAGTTCGAAAATTTGCTTATTTTTTGGATTTGACCCTTTAGTGCCCCTCTAGTCCCCCAATTTTAAGAAAACCCATGTTGAAAAATGAAAATATCGTGTGGCATATCGATTCTAACTAATTTAAGGGTGTAAAATTCGAATATCGCCTTACTTTTTGATCCGACCCTCTCCCCGTGCTCTAACTGACCCCTTCCTCCAGTCCCCTCGAATTACAGGGTGACGGTGACCCAAAAGTTCCGGAACGCAATGTTTTTTTCGTAATTTAGAGAGAAATCGCTCCACATTGCCTTGTGTTGATCTGAACGAAGGGTTGCCCAAGTGTAGGTCGGAAAGGGACAACGCCAACCATAAGCGCACTCAAGGGGGGGGGCTCAGGAGGCTCGAGCTCCTCCCTTAAGCTCGGACAGGAGATTTTTTTATTGGAAAAGTGTAAAACAAAGTGAATTTTTTTGCTCTTGAAACATGATTTTTCAGAAAAAATTTCGCCCTCGCTTCGCTCGGGCAGTATTGTAATCCTTTTCTTTTAAAAATTGATGATTTTTCATTGATCTTTCGTGCAAAAATCACTGATTTCTCAATCAATTCCTAGTTTGTCAGAAATAAATCAATCATTTTGACTAAAAAATCAGCAAAAAATAACTGAAATTCCGTAATTTTTCAATTTTACTTGGCTCAAATCCGTTTATGAATTATCAACCTAATGAAAATACCCTGACAACGCCAGCGCCACGGAAATAACAAGTTACTGAATTTTTTCATTGAAATTTCACCCCCCCCTATTTTTCCAGAATTCTGAGCCCCTCCCTTAAATAATTTCTGGGTGCGCTTATGACGCCAACACTGTACTCAAAATATCTGAAAAGGGTTGGGTGGGGGTAGACAGTGTTGCCAATTTCACGAACTTATTTTTTTTGTACATTTTTGCCCTTTCAAATTTTTGACTAGGCAAAATTTGCATGCAATGATTTTTTATCCTTATCCCAAATTCTATCATATGCAACTGTTAGTTTTTAAATATCTCAATTATTAAAATTTTCAAAATTTTGGGTTTGATAATTTTTTTTAAATCACAAAAATCGAAAATGAGGGATGACCTTTATATTTTTTAAATAGAATGGAGCTTCAGCTATGACATTCGTTGGGCCTTATTATTTTTTTTACGAAGCAATTTTCGCGTTCCGAAAATTTCAAGTCACCCTGTGGTTAGAATCGATATCCCACACGATATTTTCATTTCTCAACATAGTTTTTCCCAAAATTGGGAGGCTAGAGGGGCACGAAAGGTCAAATCCAAAAAATAATCAAATTTTTGAACTCAGCGCCCTCAAAAACCTAACAAACGACAGGTCACACGTTATTTTTCATTTTTATTGAATTTCGACCTCATCAAGGAGGCCAATAGGGGGGTTCAGAGGGGTTGAATGAAAAAACTGAGTACATATTCGAAATCAGCGTCTTCGAATTAGTAGTAATCTATGTGTTACTTCACTTTTTCGATTTTTTTGAATTTTGGTCAAAATTGTGGACCTCTGCACCCCTCAAGGGTCTAACGATTCCATCTTGAAAATTTGTTGGTTGAAAAAAAGGTGAAAAGGGCTATTCACTGTAATTTTTTCAGATTTTAAAATGGAAGCTTTTATCTGTTCTTCTTATCGTGAAAATTGAACTTTCACCACCAAAGTTCAACTTTGAGCTTTTCAAAATATAATTACCGTTTTTGCATCTCCTATTAATTACCTTTCAGACCCCGCAAACAGTTTTTCTCTAAGTACAACCATTTCTCGAGATTAAGCCTTCAAAAATTGGGGAATTTGGCTAAAAATCGCAATTTCATAAAAATTTCGAAACCCACCTCCCCGCCCCCTTGAGGGTTAGAAAAAAAATGATCGTGGTTTTGTAAATAGACCACCAAGGGAAACCCGTAAAAAAAAATTGAGCGAAATCGGAAACCCCAATTTCAATTTTTGTCTGTTTTAGTATGGAATAGTCCATCAGGCAACGAAGTCGATGCACTCGAGACCATCGGAGGAGGCACTTTTTACACACAATGCGTATTTTTCGAACTAATTTTCCAATTTCGACATCAAAGTACGAACAACTCGGTAATATACATTCGCAGGAAATTAATTTGTGGCAAATAGTACTACCTAGCATTGCCAATTCACCAACGAAGAGGGGCCGAAGAAATCGCGACGACGCTTGCTCCGCCGCCATGGCTTTTTATTATAAAATTGTTTTGATCGAGTGGAAGCGTAATAGAAGCCGCGGGGTCATTTTCAGAAGATTTAAGTGTATAAGCTGTTCGGGGGGACGAGGGGTGCTAACCGTGCGTTGCGGCAAACTGCGAAACGAGGTTTGTAACTCAATTACGGTGAAGAGCTTTTAAAGCATGCTTCGATAAGCAGACAAATTGTTTCATAAACTGATTTCGTACAACAGTCGGAGTCAAACTTGATAACTATCTTTGCTAAAAACTTTTACACGCTGTCGAATATTTTATACACGTAGTCGGTATAGTAGTGGAACCGTCGTGCCTTCTTTACCCTTCTTACCCTTTACATATACTTTCGTCGATTAATAGCGCCCCTGTACTTTCGTAATATGGAGAAAATAAAGACGCCGAAATCAATTGGAAATTCCGTTTACACCGAGGCGGTTTTTTACCAAAAGGAGTGTCGTAAGAGCCTAAGTTATCCCCTCCCTGTACGCCAGATTTCCTCGGTTTTCAAACTTTTCTCTTTGCAGAATATATCACAAAGAAGCCGGTATTGTTTTTTAATAAATCTAGCAACCGTGGGCGATAATTTTCAAACAAGGTTTGGAAATATGACTCGGTTTTACGCGCGGTTTAAGGCGTTATTCCAGTTATAGAAGGAGTTGAAAACAATACGATTTGTGAGGTGTACTGTTAAGTAATTCACGAGCAGGTAAATTGAAATATTCCAATTTTCAGATCAGATGATGGAATAGTGTTCAAAAGAAAAAATGTTTTCTTTCGTGAGAAAATTTGAAGCAACAACATAAAAAAATTGAACTTTCCAGATATCTCATGATTATGAACACATTGAACACTCTACTCTGGAAGTAGTTTTTGGAAAAATTCGCTCGTTCAGATTTTCGATCGTGTTGCCTGTTTCCGCAGAAACACCTCAAGTGGTGTACATTGACTTGAAAATAATTTTCACAAAATTTTGGACACCTGTCCCCTCCTTTTCGGAGTATTGGCCATTTTATTGCATTATTTTTAAGAATTTTTAATTTCAACGGAAGTGAAGGGAATTTTCTGTTTTTTGGCACAATGTTACATCTCGTAGAGGTGTATTTAGGATAATTTTTTCAACAATTTTCGCATTTGAAATTTTTAATTGTGAAAAACACCATAAGCGAAAAGTGACTACCTCGAAAAATTAACTAAAAAATGCTTTCTTTTATGTAGAATTTTGCTATGTAGAAGTAGATATTTAATTTTGGCCATTTCTTTGAATTAAGAGCCGAAAATTGCAAAAAACTGAGGAGAAATGTTACCTATTTTAGCATATTTTTTAAATTTTGAGCATTTTTTACGGAAAAAAAATGACAAAATGAAAAAACGAATTCCATGTTCGTGTTCAGCATATAAAAATGCTGTACATGGAATTTGCCCATGTGCAGCAAGCGCAGCTCTGCTGTAGTGTAGATGCCGCCAATGTGCATTAGATATCGAAAAACAAAAATCGTTCAATTTTTTTTCGTGGTTTCAACTTTTAAGATAAGGGGGAGGGGGAGAGATCCACCCTGTTGGGAAAAGTTGGTGAAAATGGTCGTGGTAAAGCTGATTGGAAAGGAAATTCGATTCTGAATACTTTTCGTGGTTACAAATTTAGCCGTATCTCTGAAACTTTTCGCTTAAAATGAAGAAAACGTAATTTTGAAGTTTTCTGAAAACTGTTTTATTTTCATATTTATTTGGGGAGCAGGAGTTGCTTCAAAATGGATTTTGATAAGAAATGAAAATGTATATCGGGTGTTGAGAAACAATTTTTGCTTGAAAATTTTTTCATTACGACCCATAGATAAGGCAGTACACGCGTTTGAAATGTTGGGGGAGGACCCTGGGGGAAAGGGAGGGGGGAGGAAAATGGTATACGGGCTTAATTTCTTTGTTTTAATGTCCAGAACAAGAATCAATCATATAATCAATTTTAACAGGAATTTTGCGCGGAAGCCTTTTTTTGTACGATTGAGACCTGACTATATAGTATAATTGGGTTAATAATATCTTGATTACCTATACATATATTATTTTCTTAATTAAACTTTTTTAATTATTTTAAAACTGATTAATGCATTTTTTTAAAAATAAAATAAAAATCATTTGACAAATTAATATTAAGTATACCAATATATTAACTGCCAGAGGTTTTCTAAAGTTTTTGTTTCCTTCACATTCAGTTCGCGTCTAACCTTTGTCAAGTAAACATCTCTCTTAACCCCCGAATGGAACCTTACCTCCCTCACACTCACACTAAAACTACAAAAATTAATTTATAAAATTATAATTTTTCTTGAAATTTTGTGCCCTTGCTTCGCTCCGGACAAACAGACGATTTTGTAGATTTTTTCAACTACAATAAAATTAGTAACAGATTTGAAAACAATGGCAAATTTGGAAAAGACAATGAAACGAATGAGGAGGGGGGTAAGGGGTCAGCTTCTTCGAAATTTAGTGCGGTCGGCAAATTTATCTCATCCACCCCATCTCCAAAAAAGTCAGTTTGTTTCGTCCCTAAATAAATTAATTTTCAGAATTTTCCATCATGTTCGTTGCAAGTTGGGTTGAAGTCCAGGGCAGGTACGTCGACGTAGTACGTACCTAGTGAAGAAGCAGCATTGTGGAAGAGTAAAAACAGTCTTATTGACATAGGTATCCCAGAGAAAAAGCTTTAGGTATGATGAGGTATGAGCATGACTGGATCACCCTGCTCAGGCCTGATCAGTAATGAAAAATGGCCGCGATTGGACAGGCCAGAGCAAGCCTGGTTTCTAACAATGGAAATTTATTCAAAAACCTTAGTTTTATTTTATTGTCCTGCTTATGCCTGATCAGGAATGATCATACTTGCTCAAACGCGGCCATTTTTCAGGCCTGCTCATACCTGACAATTTTTCCCTGGATGGGATCTTATAGTGGGAAAATTAGAAATCTACGTTGAGGCAAAACGCCTTCAGATTATAACAATTTTTTTCCTTCTTTGCTCAAAATTGTAGAGACCACCTCGTATTAAAATTTTTCTGTTTTTTTTTTTTTTGTAATTTTTTTTACTAATTTATTTCGGTTTCGCAGGCGCAGGGTCCGGAGCCAAATCTGACGCCAGAACCAGAGCCGCAACCTTCCCACCTCCGGCACTGCTCAACAAAGAGCAGTAGCATAAAAAGAATCACCAGCATCGAGCCGACGAGCCGCAAGGGACATGGCAACCACGCCAACGATAAGATGAAAAGTTAGAACGTCAATTAAAAAATGACATATGTAAATACTACTGAGGTAAGTAGTTACACTTTTCATCAAAAACCTGTAAGACAGTGACGAGCCAGGGGGAGCAAAAAGGAGAAAATACCTCCCTTTTGAGGTTGAAAATGATTTGCAAAATATTGCACAAATATATATTTCTTGCTTTTCCAAAATTTCCTCTCTTCCTTTGTTCAGACAATATCACGATTTACTACATATTTCAAACATAAACATATTTATTTTAATTTAAAAGTCCTAATGTGGGTAAATTAGCATCATTTTGGGGAAATAAAAACATTTTTAGCCCCCAAAGCTTTCATCAGAGTTACTACTCCCAGACCCCTAGCAATTTTTCCAAAAGGAGTTCAATTCCCTCTTCCCTCCAGGGATCCCCCGTCTATCTCTTTTGGGTTAGATTTTAAGGTAAAAAAGTACAATATTTTTTTGTTCTACACTCGATTTTCAACATTTTTTGTACCATCATTATCAGAGAAGATAGAGACTCGTGTATTCTCTAAAAAATTTTTCCTTCAGGACTCTACCTCCTTTACTAATGATCAAACAGAAAAATTTTTCAGACAAAAAATGTTGGGAATTGAGTGCAGAATAGAAAAATACAAAACTATTTTTACCGCAAATTCAACCCCAAAAGAGAGAGAGAAGGGAAACCCATTTTTTAAAGGGTGAAACCCCGTAGAAAAATTAACAAGGGGTCTGGGGTGATAACTCTCAAGGGTTATACAGCGGCTACTCTCGATAGTTTTCTGCAATTAAAGCTTTGCTGGCTAAAAAATTTTCATTTTTCCTAATTTTTCTCCACTACCTGGGAATTTTTCCATTTTTTTCTCACGAGGGGGGTATCCCAACTCGAACTAAAATTTTGAGTCCAAACGAAAAAAAATCGAAAGTACATCATAACAGGACCTCGTACCCGAAATTTCAGGTGCTGAAGTTCATTTCTCGATTTTTGGCGAAATTTTGAAATTTCAAAATTACCTCATCATCCTAAAAAATATGAAATTTTGATCTAATCAACGAAAAAAGCTGAAATTTGGTATGTACTCTATTTTCCACCTTCCGAATCGATTGAAAGCGGTTTCGAGAAGTTTCGTAGCCACCAGAAAATTTTGGAATTTTCCAGTGCTGGAGAAAAGCCCATAAAAATGGCCCATATGCACTTCGGCACCTATAGTCGTGGATTATCCATATTGGTGACCTATTTGATCGATTAAAACACAATTTTCCAAAATTCGTAACTTTGAGTTCAAATTCACATTTTTGAGCAAGAAATTTTTCCGGAAAAAATTGAAAAGTTCGCCTAATGCGCATAAATCGAGGTAAAAAGTTGAAACTTGGTAGATACCCCATTTGCCCAAAAATGCGAATTTGAACTCTGGAGTTACGATTTTTTGAAAATTGTGTTTTAATCGATCAAATAGGTCACCAATATGGATAATGCGCGAATATAGGTGCTGAAGTGCATATGGGCCATTTTTATGGGCTTTTCTCCAGCGCAGAAAAATTCCAAAATTTTCAGGTGGCTCCGATTGAAACCACTTCCAATCGATTCGGAAGGTCGAGAATAGGGAATCTACCAAGTTTCAACTTTTTACCTTGATGTATGCGAATTAGGCTATTTTTTCAATTATTTCCAGAAAAATTTCTTGCCCAAAAATGTGAATTTGAACTCAAAGTTACGAATTTTGGAAAATTGTGCTTTAATCGATCAAATAGGTCACCAATATGTATAATCCGCGAATATAGGTGCTGAAGTGCATATGAGCCATTTTTATGGGCTTTTCTCCAGCACTGGAAAATTCCAAAATTTTCTGGTGGCTCCGAAACTTCTCGAAACCGCTTCCAATCGATTCGGGAAGTCGAAAATAGGGTATATACCAAATTTCAACTTTTTTCGTTGATTGTATCAAAATTTTATTTTTAGGACGATGAGGTAATTTTGAAATTTCAAAAATTCGCCAAAAATCGAGAAATGAACTTCAGCACCTGAAATTTTGGGTACGAGATCCTGTTATGATGTACTTTCGATTTTTTTTGATTGGCCTCAAAATTTTACTTTGAGTTGGGATACCTCCCTTGTCAGTCAAAGCTCAAAATTTTGATAATCTGATACAGCATTTGCCACAAACTTGAGAAAAAGCTGCCTACGACAAACATTTTTACCACCACTGCCTCCAGACCATCTCAAGACAACTGCACCGATCACATTGGGAACCAGTAAATAGGAAAAAGGATTACCACTATAAGGCGGCATCTTTTAGACGATCGGCGCCTTTGCTCGTGTCGAGGAGCGAAACACCGTCAACAAAAACACCTATTGTGTATAGCTTGTAACGCACATACCACCATTATACTACATTAGGAGAAAAGCATCGCATAAATACCCTATCGGTTTCCAAGTTGCTGCGACGATAAGTAGTAATGGCTATTTGATAGGAGTACCTTTTTTTTTTGAAAGCGATGTGCCGAGGTATTTACACGATATAGTTGACGATGGCGACCTGTTCATGCGTACAAAATGTACCTACAATTCTAAGTGGCGTTGGACATTGGTTTTTGATCAGGCGCAGGTATCCAGGGGGAGGGCTGAGAGCAGTCTTCGAATTTGTTAAACCGTTGCCGAACGAATACGGTTTCAAAAGTCACACAGTTTATTTACATTTACTCCGCACCCTTCTGGCAGATCCGTATAAAAAAGACATATTAGGGACGGTATAATTTGCAATTAATATCGGCGATAAAGATATACCAACAAGTCGCCAGTCGCACGACGAATTGACGCTGTCCATCGATGACGCCTAGAGGGGTTAGCCACCAAAGGCGGATTCCGTTGACACGCCGTATTACGTTTAATATTCGCAAACAAGTCATTCAGCCCTGTCTAGCTCGACATCTTTATCAAAGAAAGAAAAAACAAATGGAAAACAGAAGGGAAAAAAGTCCAATATGAAAAAAAAACCATGCGAACCGAACGTTGGTCACGCGATCACCCATTGTTATTGCCAATAGTGTGAAAAGGAAAAACGTCCGATTACGATGGTTCGCTTTTTAGCCGGTCGTTACCCCCCTTCCCTGTGCTTTTTCATCGGTATGGTGAAGAAAAAAACTCGCGGGAAGGAAAAAAACGACTGCGACCTCTATTTCACATCAAATTAACTTGTCACTTTATTTTGGCCTGCCGCTGGTGTCGCACCGATTTTAGCACGCGTCCGGACGCGTGCCGGCCGATTGTAATGTACGTGTATCAGTTACGAAGCGACGACGCAGCTTCTCCGTTGCGTCCCTTAGTATGACTCCGATACACTTAAATTGTCCAGCAGCCTCGATCAGATCGGTATGAAAACGAATTAATCGGCAGACGTTGGCGTATGTACAGTTTCAAAGACTTCGTCGTTTATTAAGTTTTCAAGTTACCCCTTCGACGAGGCCTGGAGACGTACTTGATAACAGGTGATTATAAGGGCGAGGGGAGGTTCGGGGTTGGATTTAGAATCGTTTTTAGAATGTGATGATGGGTTATGAGAGATGAGTATTAGTATCTGGAGAGTTACAAGTATGATACGATAAAGCAGTTTAATCCTTGGAATTAGGCATTTGTCTGAAAAAAATATAAAAACGGTGTTTAGAAGGCGATTGGTACGCTGTGTACGATTCGAAATAATCTGATATGGATAGGCCAGATTTTCATCTATAATCCTTGCTTATTGTGTACGAATATCTATTTCCAGCAATTCCAGCACATGCAGATATATCTATATTTGGGTTGAAGTGCGGATACTTATTCGATAATCTTATTTATTGGTACCTTTTCGAACAGGTATCCCATTTTTCAACAATTGCTTGTTTTTTTCTACTCATATCGAAAAATATGTTACGTAGTGAGCCATTTGACCCTTGATCAATTTTTTGGTTTGATTTCATTTGAAAGACATTCAAATTTCAATTTTATCTGAAATATTCGTTGCAAGGGTTGCAAATAACAAACTAGACACACTGTGTCATAATAGCGGACTTCCTTTTTATTTTCTGTATTGTCAAACTGGAAAATTTGGCCAATCACAAGGGTTCTTACTTTTAATATTAACTTTATGATAGGTACTTCAAAAGTTCAATAAAACTTGTCTTTATCCCGGCCTTAAAAATTCCGACATACAATAGTTGGCCCATCACAAAGAAAAAGAAATAAAAGAAATTTCATTAAAAATTTTATCGAATTTCATTGTTTCATTTTCTTTGTGGTGGGTCACCTGCTGCGTCGGCATTTTTTGATCAGGACAAAGAATTTTATTTCTTCATTGTTTGTTAGTCTTATTGCCCTACGTGACCAAAATTTTGAATGAAATTTAGAATGAAAATTTTTCATCTGCCGACCCCCTTCTGAGAAATTTGATGCCTCAAAGGGGCCATAAAACCATTCTTTTATCTTGGTCTAAAAATGCCGATACAGTAGCTGGCCCATCTTAAAGAAAAAAAAACACAATCAAAATTCCATTCTAAATTGTAGGGTACCTAATAAAGTGAACAAAGGTTGAAGTAATAAAAAGAAATAAATATAACAAAAGGAATCCGAAAAATACAAAGCCAAAGCTTCCCATCACAAAGAAAAACAAAAAAAAATAAAGTAAAAAATTCATTTTAAATTTTATCAAAAATTTAGATCACGTAGGGCAATAAAACTGTCAAAAATTGAAAAGATCTTCACATCAAAAATTTAAGTCGAATAGGACAATAAAATTAACAAAGGTTGAATAAATAAATGTAAGAATGAGGATCCGAATACAAAGCCAGGTCGTCTGCCTTGTAAGGAAATTTTGATAAAGATCTTATCTGCCGACCACTGCCTCAAAGGGACCATAAAACCAGTCTTTGTGTTGGTCTAAAAATGCCGACGCAGCAGGTGGTATTGCAAAGGTTCAAAGAAGATATTTTATCTGCCGAACCCTTGTTGATAAATATGATTAAATCGCATCAGAAAAGTTGACCAATCACAAGCTTTTCAACTTTGAGCTCAATTTTCTCAAAAACGGTGAGCTTTTAAGAAAAATTCATGAGAACCAAAGTTGTAGAGCTTAAAATTCCTGACTATCCTTTTGGCTTCCGTTTTTCTCTATGATGCACCATTTTCGAGATATTTTCGAAAAACTGAATAAACTTTGAGCTTCAAAAGCTCGACTTTCAATGTACAGATCGACTTCAAAATTTAATCAGCTCTTCTCCTGTACACGTTCTAACCACTGTAAAAATTTCAAGTCGATTGGTCAACTCTAACGTGAGTTATCGCGTCAGAAAGAAATGTCCCAAAAATGAGCTTTAAAGTTGAAAAGCTCAGCTTTCTGTGCACAGAATTGCCCCAAAATCTAATCAGCTCTTCTCCTGCATGAACTACACCTACTGTAAAAATTTCAGCCCGATCTGTTCAGTTTAGCGAGAGAAATCGCGTCAGAAAAAAAAGGCTTCAACAAACAAATAAAACTAGACACACTGTGTCAAAAGAGCGAACTTCCTATTACAGTAGAACCCGGATTATCCGACCTCGAATTATCCGACATCTCGATTATCCGATCAAAAAATATTAACCGACACTACTGCATTATCCGACACCCAAATGTCGGTTAATAATTTATTATCCGACATGTCCTAAATTTAGCTCCAAATATATAGGAAAATGTGTTGTAAACGTTGTGCAGCAGTGCAGCATTGAGAATTGACACTATTTAGTAGGGTGGGCCGAAAAACCAAAAATTTTGATTTTTGAAAAGTTACCCCCCGCAAAAGTTGTTGGCTGGATAGACTAGAAAAATAAAATAAAAAATTTCAAAATCGATTCACGATCGCGCATGAGCCTTCAATTCTTCGAAAATTGTCAAAAATTCAACATTTTCATAAATTTTTAACGAATTTAAAAAAAAATCAAAATTCATCAAAATCAATTTTAGAGCTTATTTAGGGTCTATTTAAAGCAAAAAGCACAACTTTTTTGAAAAAATCCATGTTTTATAGTTTTTTAAATTTCTCACGTTTCTTCGCATCTGAAAAAATTGAAAAAAGTTATAAAACACTGATTTTTTCCAAAAAAATGTGCTTTTTGGTTTTGATAGCCACTACAGAAGTTCTAAAATTAATTTTAGTCAATTTTAAATTTTTTCAAAATTTTCAAAATTTTGATTTTTTGGCAATTTTTGAAGAATTGAAGGCTCTTGCGCGATCGGAAGATATGAATCGATTTTGAAATTTTTTATTTTATTTTAGTAGTCTATCCAGCCAATAACTTTTGTGGGGGTAACTTTTCGAAAATCAAAATTTTTGGTTTTTCGGCCCACCCTACTATTTAGTTCTAGGACCGATTGTTTTCTCTATTAAAAGTATGTTTTATTTGCAAATTTCGACGTGATCACTTTTGTTTGCTTTGAACTTGTTAATTTTAGTTTTAAGTATACTAGTTTTTTTCCAATATACATATGGGTATCGAATTCTTTTTTTTGATATCAAAAACTCATTTATCCTGTGTTTTGATCGGAAAAACTCTACTTTTCGATTATCCGACATTTCAGGTTATCCGACACCTCCTCCGCCCCGATTATGTCGGATAATCCGGGTTCTACTGTATATACAAACTAGAATTGAACTTGTGAAGTTCAACTTTCAATGCACGTATCAACTTCGAAATTTAATTATCTCTTCCTCTATACACATTCTAATTACTACGGAAATTTCAAGTCGATCGATCAACTCTGACTTGAGTTATGGTGTCACAAAAAAGAACTTTAAAACTTCAAAGCTCAGCTTTCCTTGCTCAAAATTAAATCTAAATAATTAGGTCTTCTGTAAAAATTTCAAAACGATCGGTTCAGTTAAACGAGAGAAATCAAGTCGGAAAAATTTACCTATTACAAGCTTTTGAACTTTGAGCTCATTTTTCTCAAAAACGTGAGATTTTAAGAAAAATTCATGAGAAATAGAGCTTGAAATTCCTAACCATTTTTTTGACCCCCATTTTTCTCTACAATGCACCGTTTCCGAGATATTGTTGAATAACTGAATAAATTTGAGCTTCAAAAGCTCAGCATTCTATGCACAGATCGCCTTCCAAATTCATTCAAATTTTCTCCTAAACACATTCTTATCACCATAAAAATTTGCAAATCGATCGGTCGATTTTATTTATCTTGTCAGAGGGAGGTTTCAGAAAAATGAGCTTTGGAGTTTCTCACAACCATTCTAACTTTCTCGAAAATGGCGAGCTTTTAAGAAAAATTCATGAGAATCAAAGTTGTAGAGCTTAAAATTCCTAACCATCCGTTTGGTCACCGTTTTTCTCTACGATGCACCATTTTCGAGATATTTTCAAAAACTAAATAAACTTTGAGCTTTAAAAGCTCGACTTTCATTGCACGGATCGACTTCAAAATTTAATCAGCTTTTCTCCTGTACACGTTCTAACCACTGTAAAAATTTCAAGTCGATTGGTCAACTCTAACTTGAATTATAGGATCACAAAAATGAACTTGAAAGCTCCAAGCTCAGCTTTCTATGCACTGAATTGAACCAAAAAATGATCATTTTCTCTCTTGCACAATTTACACCTGTTCAGTTAAACGAGAGAAATTGAGGTGGAAAAATTGACCAATCACAGGCCTTCCAACTTTGAGCTCAAGCCTGATAAGGAATTTTTGGTGAAGATTTTATCTGCCGACCCCTGCCTCAAAGGGGTCATAAAATCAGTCTTTGTTTTGGTCTAAAAATGCCGACCCAGCAGGTGGTATTGCAAGGGTTCAAAGAAAATATTTTATCTGCCGACCCATTGTTGAGAAATATGATTAAATCGCATCAGAAAAGTTGACCAATCACAGGCCTTCCAACTTTGAGCTCAATTTTCTCGAAAACGGCGAGCTTTTAAGAAAAATTCATAAGAACCGAAGTTGTAGAGCTTGAAATTCTTGACTATCCTTTTGGCCTCCGTTTTCCTCTACGATGTGCCGTTCGCGAGATATTTTCGAAAAACTGGATAAACTTTGAGCTTCAAAAGCTCGGCTTTCAAAGCACGAATCGACTTCAAAATTTAATCAGCTCTTCTCCTGTACACGTTCTAACCACTGTAAAAATTTCAAGTCGATTGGTCAACTCTAACGTGAGTTATCGCGTCAGAAAGAAATGTCCCAAAAATGAGCTTTTAAGTTGAAAAGCTCAGCTTTCTGTGCACAAAATTGCTCCAAAAACTAATCAGCTCTTCTCCTGCATGAACTACACCTACTGTAAAAATTTCAGCCCGATCTATTCAGTTTAGCGAGAGAAATCGCGTCAGAACCAAAAAGGCTTCAACAAATAAATAAAACAAAAAAAAAACCTTATGATCGCAATAGCGGATTCCCGCTAGAGCGGGAAGTCCGCTAAAAAATAATGTAACAAAATTTTGAAAATATCAACTTATAATTCCTTCAATTTTAACAAAATCGCTTTTTTAACTGGTTATTCCTCTGTTTTCATCCGGAACTGGATACTGAAATATGCAAAAAACTGAAACCAAAACATTCCGAAAATCAGAGTTTTTCTGATTTACCGACTTCTCCATTTACAGGCATCATAGTGAAATTTGGTGGGAAAAAAGTAACTTTAGTAACCCAATTTGGGAAAAAAAGTAACCAATGTATTACCAAAAAGTAACCAAAAACTCAACTTTTAATGGTAAAATTTGTAAAAAAAAAAAAAAAAAAAAAAAAAACATGTATGTACTTAATGCAATTATTATAACTTATAAGCGCTCCCAGAAATTATGTAAGGGAGGGGCTGAAAATTGGAGAAAAATGGGGTGAGAGGGGGGTAAAAATTCGTAACAAACTTCAAAATCTATTTTTACAGTAGTGCTCGTAAAGTCAGGTTAATTTCAGTGGACAGATGAAAAAATGTAATACAGATAAAAGCGAAGAAAAACTGAAAAATTGCAAGAATTCTCTAAATCTGAATCAGTGAGATGAATATGAATGAAAATCAGTGATTCGCATTGATCGTTTAGTCAAAATTGCTGATTTTTTTCTGGTTAATTGAAAATCGACTAAGAAATCAACGACTATTGACTGCAATATCGAAGAAAATTATTTTATTGGTTTAAAAAGGCAGAGTTTTTATAAAACTTGATTGATGTAGATTTAGAAAGTTATATTCTAATGTAAGAAATAAGAAAAATTATTTTTGAAGAGTAATAAAATGCACTTCTCTGAACACTTTTGAGGTAAAATTTCATTTTTTTTATTGAGCTTGGATTGAATCTGCTCGACTCCGGGACTTAATCAGACATTATGCAAGGGCGGGGAAGAATTTGAAAAAAAATGAGGGTGTGTCAAAATTCAGTAAAAAAACGGCGAGTATCTAGCCTACCTACCCTGTAAATTTATATGAAAATCAGTGATTTTTCATTGAAATATTAATCAAAATTACTGATTTTTATTTGACAAATTGGAAATTGATTGGAGTTTTGACTGAAATATGGGTGAAAATCTCTAGTTTTTGATGAAAATTATTTCACTATACTTAACCAAGAGAATGAAAATACACCAATTTTGACTGATTCAAATTTAGGGAATGATAGTGTATTCAAGAAATAGAGGTATCAATGTACTGCCCGAGCAGAGCGAGGGCGAAATTTTTTGAAACAAAAAAATCTCCAAAACTCGACTAAACCGAAACTAACAGACACTTTACGCTTAAAAAAATCAATTTTTAGAGAAAAATGGTGAAAAAAAGGTAAATTTTTTGAGAAATTTTGGAAAAAAGTAACTTTTAGAGGTAAAAAAGTAACCAAAGTAACTTTTGAAGTGGAAATAGTAACCAAAAGTAACTTGTCTCGAAAAAAGTAACCAAGTTACTAAAAAGTAACCACGCTATGATGCCTGCATTTATGGAAAAGTCAGGTACCAAAATACTAAATTGTTCATCGCGGTTCAAGGAGACGTGTGAACCATGTTTTCTTTTACGTTTTGGGACCTTCCGAACATGACAGGACGAGTAGTTCAAAACCAGGTTTCCTTATATATACCTACGTTCATGTTATCATGTTCCTTTTTTGTCTTTGATTAAACTCGAAAGCTGTGAGCTTTCAGAAGTGGGCACATATCACAAATTTGGCATTAAAGTCTTGACGTCATCGCCCCACCACAATGCAAATATCAGTTCATGTACCAATTTGTGTACTTTCTCAAAAGGGGGATCGACGAAAAAATTAACATTGATTCTTATGGGAGTTGTTTCGTTTTTTCAATTTTTCTCAGTTTTGATGTGTTGAATTTTTTATTTTTTGATAATTTTGACGAGTTAAGCTATCAAACTAGTCAAAATTGTCAAAACAAAAATAATTACACACATCAGAAATGAAAAAAATTGGAAAAACTAGAGACCTCCCATAAGAAGCAATGCTAATTTTTTCGCAATCCCCCTTTTGAAAAAGTACACAAACTAATAATGTGCATTTGTAGTGGTAAATGTGACGTCAGACTTTCATGCCGAATTGCAGAGCTATAAATAATGTAGTTTTGAAATTTCAAATGGTTTTAAAAACCATTCTGCCGTTTTCGATATAGGTATCAAACGTTTTGTACGATTTTCTTTCACAATAGGCGTGTATATTTTTCTTTCAGAGTAGGCGGGGGTGGGGAAAATTGGAATTTGAATAAAAAGGTAACAATTGCGGAACGCTTTAAATTTCAATTTCTCAGAAACCTCTCAACCGATTGAGCTGAAATTTTTAGGAGTGGTAGAGGGAGGTTAGGGGGTCCTACGGTAAAATTTTCAGTTCCATCGGTTGAGGTGCGTCGTTCCTCGGAGGGCTCAAAATTTGTAAACAGCTTTTTAAAATTTTTATAATTATCTGAACTTTGGGGGTGAATAACTTGAAAACTAAGCTTCCCCCACGAAAATCTAATCACACATTAACAAAAGCAAATTTCATTCTTTATAATTTCCTACACTGACTTTTTTTTTGGGAAACACCTCCTTTGCTCAAAAAACGGTCTCTGAAGGGCGTGATGGGGGGGGGGAGTCCAAAACTCGAATTTCGCCTTTTGGGATTCAAAATTCGGTAAAAGGGCATATTCTGACATATTTTGGATCGCTGATTCCGAATTTGGTCTTTGTTTTTCGATTTGAATTCCCTAGATGCCCCTAGGAGCATAAAGATGCCTGAGGGGATGGGAGTGGGAAAGGCCAAAATTTCAATTTTGATAATAACTTGAAAAATGGAATACTATCATGCAAGTAATTTGGGTTGCTGATATAAAATTTCGCCTTAGTTTTTCGATTGGAACCCCCTAGATACCCCTATGGACATGAAGGGCCATAGAGGTCCAAAATTTAGAAATCAGGTACTAGGAGAAAATTCTAATTTCGAGTAGTAACTTGAAAAATGGAATACTACTTTATGTAATTTGGGTTGCTGATTTCAAATTTGGCTTTAGTTTTTCGATT
Organism: Pseudococcus viburni; assembly: GCA_033439095.1. Classification (NCBI taxonomy): domain Eukaryota; kingdom Metazoa; phylum Arthropoda; class Insecta; order Hemiptera; family Pseudococcidae; genus Pseudococcus; species Pseudococcus viburni. The sequence continues at coordinate 747,930 of JAVBJF010000172.1, forward strand.
TGAACCCCCCTAGACACCCACGGTAACATAGGAGGACATAGGGGCTCAAAATTTCCAAACTTTCTCCCCCTTTGCATTTATAGAAAATACATTTTCAGGAAATAGAAGTCGACTCCAGAGTCGGGAGTCAAACTCACTCCAAATTGACTCCGACTTGACTCCGGAGTCGAGCTGGTGTCAGGGAATCAAGGTCAAAGGTTGACTACAGAGTCAAGGTCAAAGAATGGCTCAAGAGTCAAGATCAAAGAATGACTCTGGAGTCTAGAGTCAAGGTCAAAGATTGACTCCAGAGTCAAGATCAAAGAATGGCTCCGGAGTCAATAGTTAAGGTCAAAGTTCGACTCTGCAGTCAAAAGTCAAGGTCAAAGGTTGACTCCGGAGTCAACAGTCAAGGTCAAAGTTTGATTCCACAGTGAAGGTCAAATAATAACTCCGGAGTCAAGAGTCGAGGTCAAAGATTGACTCTGGAGTCAAGCCGGAGTCAGGAGTCGAGGTCTGAAAGTGACTCCGGAGTCAAAGTGGAGTCAAGAGTCAAGGTAGAGTCAGGAGTCAACTTTCTACCTTGACTCCAGGAGTCAAGCCGAAGTCAGGGGTCAATTTTTTGGCTGACTCCTATTCCCTGTATATTTTTTTCAATTTTATATTTTTTACTGACTTTTATTTTTATTTGAGGAAAGTATTGATGTTGGTTTGTACTTTGTACATAGGTTAGGTACATACGGTAATGAAATTATGCTGGTTAAGGTATATTATACTATGGGTAAAAAGTTGGTTTCCTCACCCATCCTGTGTAAGGTGTTTTTTTCTTATTGTATTTTTATTTTTAAAACAATTTTCATAATGCAATCTGCCGCTGGACTAATTCAGGGAATCAACTCACCAGTTGATTCCCTGAATTAGTCCAGCGGCAGATTGCATTTATTTGGACGCAAACGGCGGAAAATGGTAGTTTCATTATTCGTTTTTCAATTGGTTATTTCTGTTTTCATCGGAAACAGGACGCTAAAATTCGTAAAAAAAAAAAACTAAAACAAAACCGAAACATTTAAAAACCATACTCAAATAATAACCAAAACATTCAGAAAATCTGACTTTTTCGGTTTGTTTTATTGTATTTTTGTTTTTAAAACAATTTTCATCGGAGTTGGTGAGTTCATTTTTTGAATCAGTCCAGTGGCAGATTGCATTTTTTTGAACATGAATGGCAAAAAATGATAAGAGGAGTAAAATTTGGCGTGATGAACAAGGACATCATAAGAAGTTTTTTGAGCCTGGAAGGCCACCGCCAGATGTTTGAAGGGGGTTTCCGCCCCCATTTTTCGAAATTGGGATATCGACCTTTTTCGGTGCCATTTCCATACAAGCGATTCCTGCTGAGTTCAAAAATCCCATTACTTTCAAAATCCGAGGGAAAGAAGTCTCTCAAATTTGAGATTCCTCAATTCGTGTTTTTGCATTTCCCCTCAAAACCGCCTAAAAATCACATTTTCTCAACTTTTCATACCTGCCGACCTTTTAACCTAATTTTCATTACAATTTTCGAATTCTACGGGTAGAAAACCATATAATATAATGACGTTCTGCAACCTCTTATACCCCCACTCTGAGTGAATAGGATGGTCTGAAGTTGCTGGAATTGGACCAATTTTTCACTTTTTTGGGTATAAATTACGATTATTCGATTATAAGTATACGAGATATAATTAATCAATCGAGGTTCTTAATACGATATTCTGAAAGGCACAAAACCATAATGTTTAAGGGCATAGTTCGCATTTCTTTTTGTCTACACGCCCCCCCCCCCCCTGCCAATTTACATTAAGCTTATGGGAGTTCATGAAATATTACTTTACTCGAAATGAGAGTGATGAAATGGGATCAAATTTGAAATATACATTTTTCGCGATGGTCTATACAATGCCGTGCATGGATTGCTCGTTACATCGAATATTTTACGAGAAAATTGAATTTGAAAAATCAGTGGATTTTTCACCGATTTTTCAAATTCAATTTTCTCGTAAAATATTCGATGTAACGAGCAATCCGAGTAGAGTAATATTTCATTATAATTTGCCTTTCTAGAAGTTCAACAGTAAGTAAGTTTTTTAGAATCCGGAATGAAAATAAATCACGAATTTTTAAAAATCGAAACATACATTTAAAAAGCATTTAATTTCACCCTTTGTCCACTTCCTCTCAAAAATTATTCGATTCACAAAATATATATTCAGCTGTCTAGTCAATATTGAACAATAGCAATAGGTAGGTAGGTAAAGAATCAAACAGAAAATATTGAAAATCATAAGTTCAAAAATGACAAAAAATTTGATTTCTTCATAGATCTTCAATCATCATAGGGCTATTCCATGCTAAAACAGACCAAAAGTGAAGTCGGGTCTTCCGATTTCGCTCATATTTTTTTTATAAGTTCCCCTCGGTGGTCTATTCACGAACCCCACGATTATTTTTTTTCTAACCCTCAAGGGGGCTGGAGGGTGGGCCTCGTAATTTTCATGCAATTGTGATTTTTCGCCAAACTACCCAACTTTGAAGGCTTATATCTTGAAATAGGCTGTACTTTGGAGAAAACCGTTTGCGGGGCCTGAACGAGAATTGGAAGTAGATTCAAAAGTGATAATCACATTTAGGAAAGCTCGAGTTGAACTTTGGTGGCGAAAGCTCAACTTTCATGATATTCACAAAATATGAAAGCTACCATTTAAAAATCTGAAAAAAATTACAGTGAGTAGCCCTTTTTACCCTTTTTTCAATCGACAAATTTTCAAGATGGGATCTTCAGACCCCTGGGGGGTACAGGGGTCCACAAATTTGACCGAAATTCAAAAAAATCGATAAAGTCGAGTAACACATCGATAACTACTAATTCGAAGGCGCTGAGCTCGAATATGTACTCAGTTTTTTCATCCGACTCCTCTGAACCCCCCTATTAGCCCCCTCGATAGGGCCAAAATTTGAAAAAATTAAAAATAACATGCGACCAGTCGTTTGTTAGGTTTTTGAGGGCGCTGAGTTCGAATATTTGATTATTTTTTGGATTTCACCCCTGAGTGCCCCCCTAGCCCCCAATTTTGGGGAAAAGTGGGTTAAAATATTAAAATGGCGTGTGACATATCGATTCTCACTAAGTTGAGTGCGTAGAATTCCAATATCGACTTACTTTTTGATTTGACCCCATTCCTCGCACTTTAACCTAATGAATTGGCCCTATCGAGGGGGCTAATAGGGGGGTTCAGAGGGGTCGGATGAAAAAACTGATTACATATTCAAACTCAACGCCTTCGAATTAGTAGTCATCGATGTGTTACTCGACTTTATCGATTTTTTTGAATTTCGGTCAAAATTGTGGACCCCTGTACCCCCCAGGGGTCTGAAGATCCCATCTTGAAAATTTGTCGATTGAAAAAAGGGTAAAAAGGGCTACTCACTGTAATTTTTTCAGATTTTTAAATGGTAGCTTTCATATTTTGTGAATATCATGAAAGTTGAGCTTTCGCCACCAAAGTTCAACTTTGAGCTTTCCAAAATGTGATTATCACTTTTGAATCTACTTTCAATTCTCTTCCAGGCCCCGCAAAACGGTTTTCTCCAAAGTACAGCCTATTTCAAGATATAAGCCTTCAAAGTTGGGTAGTTTGGCGAAAAATCACAATTGCATGAAAATTACGAGGCATACCCTCCAGCCCCCTTGAGGGTTAGAAAAAAAATAATCGTGGTTTCGTGAATAGACCACCAAGGGGAACTCATAAAAAAATATGAGCGAAATCGGAAGACCCGACTTCACTTTTGGTCTGTTTTAGCATGGAATAGCCCCATAATTTTTTCACCAAAAACAGGCGTTTATGAAAAGGTGCTACAGTATAAATCTTCAGTCGCGCCACTAAAAACGCACACTCTTTGCACCTCGCTGATCCTCGAGATAATCGTCGGGATTTTTTACAAAACACGCCGATACAATCAGTCTACATATCTGGATTATGATGCCGCGACTTCAGATCTCTGAAGTGAGCCTGGTACAACCTTCAAAAGACTACGCAGCCAACAAAAAAGATACCGACGTGCATTGTCCAACATACAGAATAATACACAGTAACAATCTATAACCCAACATCGTATCAACACAGATACCGACTAGAGTATTACAAACCCGAAATTATTATTTTTACCTGCCAAAGCGAACCATTTTTTAAACACACACCGATCCGGAGAATACCTCTACGTCGTATGACTAAATTGATACGTACGAACGTCGATTCCGACATAAAGGGGACCAAAAACCACACAGTATTCAAATTTCCTGCTTGGATATATTTCATACACGTTGGCAGTTAATTTTTTGGTTTTTTGTGTTGGTTTGGCCATCATCGTCATAGGTTTTGCTGCCGACGGAGCGCGAATGCGTTGAAAAAAATGATTCGCGTACCCCTTTCGAAGGAAACGGACATAACGAAGGCTATTTATCACAATGTGTCCGCCCTATACGCGAAGACAAACCGATGATAAGGTTCTCATAGTAATGATGTAGTGTGTACTGTGCGCCTTTTATTATGTGTCCGGCTTTTTTCAAATCATTACCATAACCCATGATGGATAACTTTTGCAGCCTTTATTTCCCAACGCCGTCGCAAGGGTTTAGATATGCCTCTCTATAAATGTGTATATTGTTACGTTCGCGTATTGTTACATAACAAGTTCCCTTATTAAAGGTCGGTAGCTCGGGAGAGGTAGAGGCGGTGTACCGGATTGTGTTCGGGGTAATTTTTTATTTTAGGAGTAGAAAATAAGGAATGAGTAGTTGAGATGGAAATCAAGAGAATTGGAATATTTCTTGATGGGAATTTACAATTTGTACGAAATTTGTACGTTTTAGAAAATAAAGCAGTATTTGTTCGGTAGATTCGTCTTTGGAAAATATTTCCAATGGAAATTTTGGTCGAGGAAATTTCACAAAGTTGCAACTTTGCTGCTGAAATCTGCACTCAAAAAAAATATATATATTAATAAATTTTATTTTAAAAAATAATAACGGGGCACCATTCAAAAAGTTGGCAAAATTTAATCTAAAAATAATAATATTTATCAAGATATTTGGTAAAATTTATCATTTTAATAATAAATTTTACCAAATACTTGGTAAAGTTTATTATTGAATGATGAATTTTACAAAAATATCTTGATAAATATTATTATTTTTAGATTAAATTTTGCCAACTTTTTGAATGGTGCCTCCGTTATAATTTTTTAAAATAAAATTTACTTACTAATTTTTTCAACATTTTTTATTATTTTTTTCAAGTGTGAAATTTCAGAGATAACGAAGTAAGCATTGTTGAGCCAAAATCACCAATACAATAATTCTAATTGTGTAAAAGTTAAAATATCATGTATTGTTTATTGAATGGAGAAATTATTCATTAAAGCACAACTAAGACAGAATTAAATGAAGCCATTGAACTCGTGTCAGGTGCAAATGACAAGTTTTAAGTTTATTACCTAATTATTCATTTTAAAATAAAAGTAGGGTAAGCCTAATATATTGAATAATACATATTATAATCAAGAAAAATTTATTGTTATTAGGTATTCGAAAGAATAAAAATAAGAAATATTACATAATTAAGTATTGTCCGTCCAAAATAGCATGACACAAATTGTGTCAGTTTCATTATTCGAAAGCCAAAAATAAAATTGCTGTAGTTGAATGGGAAAAAATCGAAATTTTGTTTGCTTTTTGATCAGGAAACTGACACAATTTGTGTCATGCTATGTTGGATGGACAAGCGGACAACGATTTAAAAAATATATATATACTTATCATAAAATCGTCATTTTAAAATTAATTTTCTCACAGGTAAGCACGTGTTGTTGGAAAAATATCTCGCAATTAACTCAAAATTTTTTATTCAAATCGATAAAATTAAAATATTGTAGCAGGAACCTCAAGTACACCGAGATTCTCTACCATGACGAATTCGATTACAATGCATTTTTGAATAGTAATACATACACCGATATGTGTAATATTACGTCATATACTTATTTACCCCACGACAATAATGGTTATTAGCATTGAAAAGTTTGACTTGGAAAATGGTAATTTACATTTGTCACGTGATTTCAAATTTTTCCACTATTCATAAATATTAATTTATGGATTCGAATCCCTCGGAGGTTGCCTTTTTACTGAGGAATTTCAGGCACATTTGCTGTAGGTAGACTTTTCTCAACGGAAATAGGAAGGCATACTAACCACAGTAATCATTTTTTGGGAAAGTTGAATTTCTTAGTAGAGGAATATCAATAAATCTCTGCTTCAAATGAACCTCGTGTAATGCAAAAGAACTAACCTAAAAATTCGAAAATGCAAAAAAACTAACGAGGCAGAGGCTGAGCCGTATGATATGCGAAAACAGGCGAACCAGCTCGAAAAATGATCGTGCGGTACATGTAAGACCTGTCAGCAAGAGAATTCTGTTCAAAGCAGACAGAATCTCTCGTCGAACAGGTATACCCTTAAACTAAAAATTCGAAAAAAATTCAAATAGAAATATTATAATTTACATGTATAATTTGGTACCTAGTTTGAAGTACGTTTTATCGTTCCTGTATCTGTGATTAGGTCGTTTAGAGCCACTATGAAATTTTATTCAAGTATTAAAGTGCATTTTTTGTCATTTTAACAATTTTTAATTTCATTTTGTTTACTTAGTTATTATATTAAATTTTTAAAATGATTGACAAATTTTTTTCAGTGAATTTTCGCTGATTTTGTTGATGAACGTTCACTGATTTCGTCATTGAAAATTCACTGAGACAGAAAACAGTGATATTTCATTGGCGTAAATTACCTGTGCTACAATTCTGAATTTTTATATCAGGTTCATTTCATGTCAAATCGACCAGGTTTTGCCCTCGGGTCTTCCGATTTCGTTCAATTTTTTTTATGGGTTCCCCTCGATGATCTGATGAAGGAATCGCCGTCATTTCGATTATAATTCTTCAGGGGGCGGGCATTGGGGAGGGGAGTGACCCTTGTAATTTTCGTAAAATTGGAATTTTTTGTGAAATGGCTCAACTTTGAAGGCGCATATCTCGAGATCGATTAGGTCCAAAATGAATATGTTCATGCGATTTTGTAGAGAATTAAAAGGAGATTCAAAATTGATAATCTAATTTTGAAAAGTTCAAAGTTGAACCTTTGATGATGAAAGCTCAACTTCCATGATGAGTACAAAACATCAGGGCCCCAATTTAGAAATCTGAAATAATTACTATGAAGAGAACTTTTTACGTATTTTTCAACAAATTTCATTTCAAAATGGGATCTCAATACCCCGAGAGGGCACAGGGCTCCTAAATTTTGGTCGAATTTCAAAAAATTTGGAAAAAATTAAGTAATACATCGATTTCTACTAATTCAAAGGCGCTGAGTTCGAATATGTGCTCAGTTTTTTCATCCGATCCTTCTGAACCCCCCTATCAGCCCCCTGCTGAGGTCAAAATTTTTAAAAAAATGAAAAATAACGTGTGACGTATCGTTTGTTGGATTTTTGATAGCGGTGAGTTCGAATATTTGCTCATTTTTGGGATTCGACCCCTTTGTGTACCCCTAGCTCCCATTTTTGAAAAAAAAACTTTGTTTTTCTAAAAAATTTTTAGTAATTTGGGAGTCAGTAAGCGGCACAGGGAAGGTGGATCGAGAAAGTAATTTGATAATCAACCTCAGCACCCTATGATTAGTAGAAATCGATATGACACATGCCATTTCCATTTTTTTGCATGTGTTTTCTCAAAATTGGGGGCTAGGGGGCACCAAAGGGTCGAATACCAAAAATAAACAAATATTCGAACTCAGCGCCCTCAAAAACCCAACAAACGATACGTCACACGTTATTTTTCATTTTTTTAGATTTTGACCTCAGCGGGGGCTGAAAGAGGGGAGAAGGGGATCAAAGGGGCCGGATGAAAAAACTGAGCACATAATCGAACTCGGCGACACCGAATTAGTATAAATCTATGTAATACCTAATTTTTTCCATTTTTTTTAATTTCGACCAAAATTTAGGACCTGTGCTTCTCAGGGGTATTGAGATCACATTTAAAAATGTAATTTGTTGAAAAATGCACAAAAAGTTCTCTTCATAGTAATTTTTCAAATTTCTAAATTGGGGCCCTCATGTTTTGTACTCATCATGGAAGTTGAGCTTCCATCACAAAAGTTCAACTTTGAACTTTTCAAAATTTGATTATCAATTTTGAATCTCCTTTTAATTCTCTACAAAATCGCATGAACAGATTCATCTTGGACCTAACCGATCTCGAGTCTCGAGATATGCGCCTTCAAGGTTGAGCCATATCACAAAAAATCCCAATTATACGAGAATCACGAGGGTCGCCCCCCATGCCCACCTCCTGAAGGATTAGGTAATTCCCTTATTAGACCATCGAGGAGAACCCATAATAAATGTTTAAGCGAAATCGGAAGACCCAAGGGCAAAACCTGATCGAGTTGACATGGAATGAGCTATCAGTGATATTCCACTGATCTTCAGTAAAATATCCCTAATTTGAACTGAGAGAGTAATGTACTAAATATGCTGGAAATGGTAAGTTGTTTTTTTTTTTTAAATATCAAATCGCACCTGCAAAGTTGTAAGGTCGTCTCATTTTTTTTTTTTTTTGATATTTTACATTTTCAACTGTTCTTTCATTTTGAATCAGTGAAAAGCTACTCATAAATAGTCAGAATTTCAGCACAGGAAAAATCAGCAAAATTCTTAGATTTTCAGAGGATTTTTGAAAAAATTTCATTGATTTTTCACCGAAATTCAGAGATTTCACAGACCTTCCAGTGAAATTTTTCTCACTGATTTATTACTGTGCTGGAATTCTGACTGTTTTCCAGTGATTTTCGATAAAGGTTCTGGTGCAATAATAGCCAATCAATTCAAAATTTTAAATTTGAAAAACAGGTGATGAAAATTGAACAATTTAGCTCAAATTACTTTTTAAATCTATTTTTGAAGTAAAAAATTTTTCTCCAAGTAAAAGTGAACTTTAGTTGGAAGAATATCACGATTGGCGGTTCTCATCATAAAAGCATCTCACTCTCTAACAAGTATTTTGAGTTACTACGCTTCAACATGAAGTTTGAAACGATCGTTAGATGGCATTACCATCGCTTCTCGCCCAAAATTAACAATTCACGATTTAAATAAATAAGAATACAGAACATGCAACGCCATCTAAGAGATAAGAGTAGAACGCCTAATACTCAGCAATAAGGGAGTATTTGCTCAGAGGTCAGGACTTGTTATGCACTTCTAAATAAATTATAAGCGAGGAAATTCGAGATATTGAAATTTTTATAAATCATTCTCCCGAAACATGATTTATAAAAGTAATTAGGTACGCTAAACTCGATTTTTATAATCATCTAACCCCTGGACCAAAATTGGAACCCAAAAGAGGGGGTTTAAAATTTGGTGAGAAATTTTCGAACACCACGTCGATCTTTTTTCTTTTTGCAATAGCTCGGCCCCGAGACCACGTAGAAAATCGCAGGTCAAAATGCTCGGAAAAATCGTGGAATGATTTCTGCGATTAAAATTAATCGCAAAATAATCGCAGGTCAGAAATGCTCGGAAATGTCGTGTGATTAATTCTGCGAGTGCGATTAAAATTAATCGCAAATTAATCGCAAGCCAAAAATGCTCAAAAAAATCGTGTGATCGATTTTTTTTGGATGAAAATCCATTCCAATGATCATCCGGGCCTCAAAAACGCGAAGATGAAGTGCGATTAAAATTAATCACAGTCCAAAAATGGTCGGAAAAATTGAGTGATGATTTTTTTTGGATGAAAAACCATTCCGATGATCATCCGTGCCTCAAACACGCGAAAAAAAGGGGGGTGAATTCTGCGATTAAAAATTAATCGCAAATTAATCGCAGGCCAAAAATGCTCAGAAAAATCGTGTGATGATTTTTTTTTTTTGATGAAAATCCATTCCGATGATCATCGTGTCTCAATTCAATTCATCAAAATTACGATTTTTGACACTTAATAAACTTTCTTTCAGGGGTAATTGACACGAAAAAACAAAATTTTTTGGGGAGCCTCGAAAAAACAAGGAAAAAGAGATAGCGATCATTTTTCTATAATTTTATGTAAATTTTTTTCAAATTTTTTCATTTGATAAAAAACTTCTAGTCAAAGAGCAAAAAAAATTGACTTCAGACAGTTATATCATTAACTAAAATAGAACACATTGCATTGCAGTCGAAAAAAAATCAAAACCATCACCACCAAGGTTCACTCCTTCATCACTCACTACTTCTTTATTTCATTTCATTTTGTAAATATCGAGTATTGGATTCATATTGCAGGGGAAGTTTTGGAAAATAAGCAAAAAATAAGGCAATTTAAATTTGACGATTATCTCATTACTTGACGATTTTTCAACTATCACAGGAAAAAGTCACCAAGAAAAATCTTTAAAAATGTCAAACTAGAGAAAATTTTACAATTTTCCGTCAGAAATAAATATGACAGAAGAAGGTTCATTTACTTTTTGTTTTATTATTATAAAGTACTATTCTGCTGCTATCATTCAAGAATTACGATTATACACGACAGTAAGTACCTAATTTCGTAATTTTGAAAAAGCTTGAAGGCGAAATGGCACGGTGGCGTATAGCACCTGAAATATTGGCCTGCCTAACATATAATTTTAGTGTGGACATCTGGTCCACCGGCATAGTGACATTGGTGACCGTGAAATTGAGCACCGTTCATCAGTCAAGTATATCCCACTCACGTAAGGAATATGTTTGTTTTTTTTTCAGAAATGGATCCTAATCAGATCTATTACTACTACGTACCTATGAGAATACCTCCGCCGCCTCCGCCAGTGGCTCGAGGACGCCCATCATCAAATCCTCCTGTGGCAGCCCACCCATCAATTCCTCCTCCAGCAGCTCCGCAATCGATTCCTCTTCAGGCAGCTTAGTAATCGATTCTACCCCTGGCAGTCGAGCAATAAAATCCTCCTCTGGCAGGCCAGCCATTGAATTCAGCTTGCAGAAGAGGCTGAGCGCTGCGGAGAATGAGGACGAGGCCGAGGAGGTTTTAGAACGAATGGAAATCGTATTCCATTCGATGTGCTGATTCCAGACAACGTGGTATGTAAACTACAATTACATTTTTTTCATTTCATTATTCATTTTAAAGTTTTTGTTTCCCACAGGATGAAGATTTCCAATCCTCCCTCCACATGATAAGAGCTTTAGCACGTAGAATGCGCATGGAACATGCCGAGAGAGCCGAAAGCCGAGAATGAATATCAATTCAAATTTATTGATTCAATTTTTATTACCTATCTTTAAAATAATCAAATGAAGTAGTTGCACTGATCAGTAGAAAAGTAGAATTTATTGTATTATATTGTATTTTAAAAATCATGTAATTAATTTTTGAAGGTGTTTTCATAAAGTGCTTTCATTTTTAATGAATAAAAGTGAATTTGAATGTGAGGTGGCGAATATTCAATATAGAGCAGCTGACATCCATCATCATCTCAATTTTTTTTGAGAATTTTTTTAAAAATTGAAAAACTTGGAAAAAATTCCAAGTTTGATAATGTACTCTCTCCTCTGAGCAAACTAATCGGAGTATGAGAGATTGGCCAATCGGAGATGATAGAGTATGGTTTGAGGAACATATCGAGCCACGTACAGTGTCATTTTCAACACGGCGAGACGTTCAGACGAGGAACGAGCCAGCGCGGCAGATGAAGCACATTTCCAAGCTTCCGAGCCCATAATAGAAAATATTCTACAACATTTTGCGAATATTGCCATAAATTCGAGCGTGAGTTCGGATTCTAGTGAAAAGTGAGTTCGAATTATTAAAAAGAGAGAAACAACGAGAAAATCTACGATGTCACATGATACAATTAGATTTTTTGCAACTATTAGAAAATCAAAATCAAGGTCGACTAAATAAATGATACGTCTACCGAAGTGTTACTCGCAGATAACACAATACGCATTAGTATACAGGGACGTTCCAACACTGAGAAAAATGGAGAATGAAAAATGAATAGAAAGTGTTGCAAAAAATTATAAATTTTATTCAAAAAAAATAAATTTTATCCAAAAAAAATAAATTTTATCCAAAAATAATAAATTTTATCAAAAAAAATAAAGTTTATCCAAAAAAAATAATAACGGGGCACCATTCGCAAAATTAGCAATTTTTATCAAAAAAAATAATAAAATTTATCACGAAAGGGTATGGACGGATAAGGGGTGAATTTGGCCCCCGGCGCTTTTGGGCTCCTAAACACCTCAAGTCGTGTATATTGACTAGAAATAATTTTTCACAAAATTTTGGACCCCTACCCCCCTCTCTTTCGGAGCTATGGCCATTTTATTTCATCATTTTCAAGAATTTTTAATTTCAACGGAAGTGAAGAAAATTTTCTGTTCTTTGGCACAAAGTTACATCTGGTAGAGGTGTATTGATGATAATTTTTTCAACAATTTTGGTGCACTCCTTCGCGTTTTTTCGGTCATTTGAAGTTTTCAATCGTAAAAAATACCATATAAGCGAAGAGCGACCACCCTGGAAAAATTCCTAAAAAATACGTTTTTTTATGTAGAATTTTACTATGTATTTGGTTTTGGCGATTTCTTTGAACTAAGGGCCGAAAATCGCGAAAAACCGTACAGAAATGTTGTAATTTTAGCAGATTTTTCAAATTTTGAGCGCTTTATACAGAAAGAAATAGCCAAATAAGGAAACCAATTTCAAATTCGTGTTCAGCAGGTCAAAATACCCCGGTAAACACCCTTTTCGTAATAGTTTTGATTAAAATTTCAAAATTCACCTTTCTCACTGATTTTTAATAAAAAAAAAGTGAATTTCGAGACTTCGAGTAAAACGATCGCGAAAAACGTATTTTTCGAGGTATTTTGACCTGCTGAACACGAATATGGATTTGTTTTTTTTCATTTCGTCATTTTCTCATGTGTACTACCTCTTTCTTTATCCCCAAGCCCCCATTCACACCCTTTTCCTCTGATTTATGTATATTTCAACGTCTTCGCCGAAATCCATCTGCTAAGACGTGAAATGTAACTCAAAAAATTTGAAATGGAAATATTTTAGTTTCCGACTACCTAATTTTGGGTCGTAGAACACAAATATGACATTAATTATTGAGTAAAATAATTTTCTTGCTCGAGAGACCCGATTCAAACTGGAAAATGAGGACGTTTTAGGGAAAAATGACGATATGAAAAAAACAAATCCATATTCGTGTTCAGCAGGTCAAAATACCCCGAAAAATACGTTTTTCGCGATCGTTTTACCGAAGTCTCGAAATTCACTTTTTTTTTTATTAAAAATCAGTGAGAAAGGTGAATTTTGAAATTTTAATCAAAACTATTACGAAAAGGGTGTTTACCGGGGTATTTTGACCTGCTGAACACGAATTTGAAATTGATTTCCTTATTTGGTTATTTCTTTCTGTATAAAGCGCTCAAAATTTGAAAAATCTGCTAAAATTACAACATTTCTGTACGGTTTTTCGCAATTTTCGGCCCTTAGTTCAAAGAAATTGCCAAAACCAAATACATAGTAAAATTCTACATAAAAAAACGTATTTTTTAGGAATTTTTCCAGGGTGGTCGCTCTTCGCTTATATGGTATTTTTTACGATTGAAAACTTCAAATGACCGAAAAAACGTGAAGGAGTGCACCAAAATTGTTGAAAAAATTATCATCAATACACCTCTACCAGATGTAACTTTGTGCCAAAGAACAGAAAATTTCTTTCACTTTCGTTGAAATTAAAAATTCTTGAAAATGATGCAATAAAATGGCCATAGCTCCGAAAGAGAGGGGGGTAGGGGTCCAAAATTTTGTGAAAAATTATTTCTAGTCAATATGCACGACTTGAGGTGTTTAGGAGCCCAAAAGCGCCGGGGGCCAAATTCACCCCTTATCCGTCCATACCCTTTGGTAAAGTTTATTGCATAGAAAATAAAGTTTGTCAATGTTGCGATAAATATTATTATTTTTTGAATAAATTTTACTAGTTTTGTGAATGGTGCCTTTTTATTATTACGTTTAATAAAATTTATTTTTTATTTTTTTGAGTAAAGGGCATATCGCCGGGGGGAGGGGGTAAATTTTGTGAAAATCCAAAATCAGGTTTTAATTTTTCCCAACAGTATGATACCCACATCAATAAGATTTTTTCCTCTAATACCACATATACCTACTCAGCTCAAATAAATGTTGTGTAAAAGGTAGCTGCGACGAATATAATTAGAAATTTTTGAATTAAATTTATTCAGGGATGAAATAGAGCCTGATTTTGGGGGGAAGAACTTAGGTGAATGACACTAATTTACCAACCAAACAAAATTTTAAAAGAATTTAATCCCTCTCTTCCAAGTTTAGAAATTACTAATTTCATCGTATTTAATCGAAAATATTTATGAAATTGATCTATTGTCCCGAGCAAAGCAAGGGCGAAAAATTTCAGTAAAAATTATAATTTTTATGAATAATTTTTTTTATCCATTGAAATGCATATGAGAAAGATAAATTTGACCCGAGAGAAGTGAGGGCGAAAAGTTTAGAAAACCTCAAATTAAAAGTACCATACAATGTTTCAGAGCTAATAAAATTGAATAAAAAATCGGTGATTTCAATTTTGAAACTATTATTGTAAGGAAAAATATGACGAGGCCGAGCGAAGCGAGGCCGAAGCTTTTAAAAAAGTTGATTTTTAAACATCGAAAATGAATTTTAAGAAGATAATAATAAAATTAATTGAGATAATTTGAGAAAAATCAGAGGAAAATATTTTTAAAATTTTATTGCTTTTTTGCATTAGAAAAAAAAATATGAAACACTGCACAACTGTTCAATTTTTCGAATTGAAAAAAATGAATTTTTCTTCTGGGAAATGGATCACCAAATTTTTCCTTTCTCCTTAGAAAAACGGTGATAGTACACAAAAATGTTCAACTTTCTCAATTGGGAAAAATATTTCTCCAAATGGTAAATTTTCCCAACTAGTAAAAATAAGTAGAAAAAATCCAAACTTTGAAAAACATGAAAAATTTCCCAAGTTGGGACAACTTGCTAATTTTGTTCACATTTTGTCAAGTTGAGAAAATTCACTATTTTGTACGTAATTTCTCAAATTAGGAAAATATGAGTTAATAGTTGATACAAAAAGTAAAATTTTATCAACTTTAAGGTCAAAATGGCAAATTTTCCCAACAAAATGCTCAAAAAATCCCAAGGGGGGGGGGGGTGTAAGCTACCTCCCCCCCTATCGGAACGTCCCTGTTATATACGCTGATAACGTCTACAGCCAGATGACTTCGAAGAAAACGTCATAATAAGTCAAAAAATTACTTTATGAAATATTACTATTTGTCGTGTGTAAAAAGCCATAGAGATTTGTGCGATTTTCAAAGTGGAATATGTTTTAATATGTATAATACACGTGTTGTCAAAAGGCATTAATCCCTTGGATTTTAGGTGTAGCCATAAGATTCATAAAGTTCTCACGTCAGCCCATCCAGGCAATACTTATCGCGGCGTGCGGCCATAAAAGCACCAGAAAGTGATTCTGCAAAGGTGCATTTTTTTCCATGATAATAGTTTCATAAAATAATGAACCTCATAGGCTTTCTGTCGCTATCTCTCGCATAAATTTATACTTAATGGTTCAAACCATCAGTCATACTTTTCAGCAGAGATAAAGATAGCGCAGCTGAATACAATTATTTACACATCTGTACGTTAGAGAGTAGCACCATCCAGAAAATTCAATAAAGAAAGCGAAGGTTCTGACTTCTAAAAAAGCCCAGCACCAGAAATTGAATACTTGAATAATACAGGGTGTCGGGTAAGTGAGCTCTCCCATACTTCATTTTTGGATACAACCGGTACCACTAAAGAAAACCATTAGATGAACAAGTTGCATATCTTGAAAATTGAAGGGGCAAATGATGTTTTTTAAGAATCACATATTTTTTTCATAATATGACTTTTTGCATAACTTAAAAATTGAAGAGCTACAAAAAATTTTGTTCGAAAAAAGTTCTAAAAAATTGACTAATCAAGGGAATGGATAGTATGTTGAAAAATGAACAAATTTTGTTCTACAGACTTTTTGCCTAACATGAAAAATAAAGGGACCAAGGGTCATCCAAAATTGAGAAAATTAAAATTTTTTTGAAAATCACTTTTTTTGAATGACCCGTAGTCCCTTCATTTTTGATGCTAGGCAAAAAGTCGGCTGGACAAAATTTGTTCGTTTTCCAACATACTATCCATTCTCTTGATTAAGTTCATTTTTTTAGAACTTTTTTCGAACAAAATTTTTTGTAGCCCCTTCAATTTTCAAGTTATACAAAAATTCATTTAATGAAAATTTATTCAGTGTTCAAAGTATGTACTATCCATTCCCATGGTTGAAAAAATAATATTACGTGATTTTTAAGAAGGTTGAAAAAATCTGAAAAAGTTCTGAGAAGTGTACCGAAGGACTGTCGTCACCTATATCATAAGTCCTGCGTCATTAAACTGATCAACGACACCAATCAGCGTAGTCCTGCGTCATTAAACTGATCAACGACACCAATCAGCGTAATTTAGTGGAAAAAGAGCAATCTTTACCGTGGTGCGTGATGCCAAAATGCGGTCTCACGGTCCTGTTGGAAGCTGATTTAGAAGAATGTTTTTTCCGGTCAAATAAGCTGATGCTCGGTGTCCGGCCCATCCTCGCTCCCACGAACGAAGACTACCTTCGCGAGAATGAAGAACAAAGAGAAACGATCGCGCACCTCGAGGCAAGACTTCGAAGCCTGGAAACGACCATCGACTTGATGAACGAGACAACTGAGGAAGCGCGATCGGCGGCAAAATTCGAAGCCGAATCGAAAAAGACGCTGGAATTACGAGTAAAATCGCTGGAATCGATGCTCGATCAGCCTCAGATACCCGGCACCGAGTCAGACGCCACAGCTGCACCATCGACTTCGAAGGTAGAGCCAAAAGTTTCGACACCCTAAAAAATCCGCACCTCCTAGACCCCTTGCTAAATTTTTTATGGAAGTCCCACCCCCTCAAAAACAGTTTTTCTCGAATAACTTCCCAGGGGTTGATTTTATGGCAAAAGTAGCTTTGTACTTTTGTTTTACACTCAATTCCCTACAACCTTTGGTTGTAAGAAGTTTTTTTGTGCGATCATTTGGTGAGGAGGTCGAGAGTCCTGAAGAAAGGTGGTTTTGGAAAATATGCTCCAAATCGTAGTATTTAAAATCACAGTAAATAGCGAAGGAAAACTATTTTATGGTTCTTATTTATGGTACCAGTATGGCACATTATTCAAGGTCTTAAATTTCTGGAGAACCTATATCGGGAAAAATGAATTTTTAGATCACTTCATTTATAGGTACGCTATGATTTTCAAGTCAATAAAAAATGATTACAAGTAAAAATGAATTACACAGGAGTTTGTTATATTTTACTTCCAACTCAATTTTTTTTTTAATTTTTCCTTATTAAAATTTTTCTTGAATTTCCTCAACTTTAAAAATTTGTTTTCCAATTATAAATTTTTTCAAAATTTCAATCCAACTGTGGAATGGTTTAACCAGTTTTCAATCCATTTTTATCAAACATGAAAGTTTTCTCAAAATGTTTTTCATTTATGAAATTATTTCGAATTTCAAATTTTGTTCTAAAAATTTTATCCAACTGTAAAATTGAATTTCAAATTTTTTTCAAATTGAAATTTTTCCTTCAAATGAATCTAAAATTTTACAAAAAGTTATTTATTGAATTAAAATCATTACCTACCTCTTTCTTTTCGAATAAAAAAAAAGAGGTTTAAGAAAAACAACATTTTCTAATAATTTTGGGAACAGATAAGTATTTTACTATAAATTAAATTCGACACATGAACACGTTTTGAATATTTTGACTAAATTTATTTAGGATAAAAAATTACATATGTTCAACATATATGAAAATAATATTTGAAACCAGACGAACAAAAATACAAGTAATTAGGTATGTACCTAATTATATGACCTCGTATCTACAGTTTGTAATTTGATTTAAAAAAAAAATTGTTCTACTGCTCATCAGCAAAACTGCAGAACCAATTATGGTAATAATTATCGTATCTCTATAGTAAAGCTCTACTTCATTTATTTTTTTCTGAGGAACTTAAAACTTAGGAGTCCCCAAACACTCTGTGTTCAAACGATACCGGTGTTGTAATCTGGCGCCTGGAATCTTCAAGTAACGTACAATTCGGATCGCAATAGGTGGTATACGTTAAATTTAACATTAGAGCTTGATTTAGATCCATATACCGATTCGGTTTCGAGCTGCAGAACACATATTATTCCACCATAGCTGGGTATCAACGTATCATTTGTGACTGGGTCATATTGGGGGTACGCGGCAATGGGAATTCCAATGGGAATTCCCATTGCCGCGTACCCCCAATATGACCCAGTCACAAATGATACCCAGCTTATGGTGGAATATGTGTTCTAAGTAAAATATAACATAGCGTACCTATAAATGAAGTGATCTAAAAATTCATTTTTCCCGATATAGGTTCTCCAGAAATTTAAGACCTTGAATAATGTGCCATACTGGTACCATAAATAAGAATCATAAAATAGTTGTCCTTCGCTATTTACTGTGATTTTAAATACTCCGATTTGGAGCATATTTTCCAAAACCACCTTTCTTCGGAACTCTCGACCTCCTCACCAAATGATCGCACAAAAAAACTTCTTACAACCAAAGGTTGTAGGGAATTGAGTGTAGAACAAAAGTACAAAGCAACTATATTAATACTCCAGCCGTCTAGTGTAAGGTCTATGAAAACAAGGCAGAACTCTGAAAATTAACGATACGAGATATTAATCTTCTTTCTTTTTCATCTTCTTCACTTAATTGATAGTCGGAATCCGTATAGGCTGAAACAAACAAACACAATATATCATTCAATTTCACAGTAATGGGCCTGGCAAGGGTGAAATTTTGGCATTTTGCTATGCAACAGTAGCTCGCTTTACAATGTTGAAAATGTTACTTAGAAAAAATACAGATTTTAGACGTCGTATAAATAGTTTCAAAATTCGACAATTTTCTTGCATATTTTCCAGATTTAATCACTTTTTAATTTTTTTCTACGACACAAAAATTGTAGTTTTCTCATTTTTAATAAATTTTCCTCCCTTGAAAACTTGAGTCAAACTTCGTGAATAATCGATAAATCTGTGTGCCTATGCAAATTTATAACATGTTTTATTGATATTTGGAATTTTTTGCCAAAATTTGACCAAAACGAATTATTTTGACTTGTTTTTATTTTTTTTCAAATTAACAAAATTTGACCAATTTTTCAAGAGCGAAGAAATTAAATAATTTGAGATTTGCTGATGATGTGGTTTTAATTGCTGAAAATATGCCATATTTGATTAATATGATTAAAGATCTAGAATACGAAGGAAAAAGAGGAGGGCTGGAAATCAATTATAAAAAATCAAAAATCCTTTCAAATAAAAGTGATAACGACATTAAGAACATAAAGATCGGGGAAAAGGAAATGGAGATAGTGGATGAAACCATTTATTTAGGGCAATTAATATCTTTTGATAACAAAACTGAAAAAGAAATAAAAAGGAGAATTTCCTTAGGGTGGAGTAAATTTTGGTCTCTAAAAACAATATTCGAAGGCCCCTTTAGTCTGAATCATAAAAGCCAAATTTTTAATGCTTGTGTTCTTCCAACCATCTCATACGGTGCTCAAACATGGACTTTGACAAACACCATGGAAGGTAAACTGAGGGTCGCTCAAAATTCAATGTCTAGATCAATTTTGGGAGTTGAGTTAAAAGATAAAATAAGTTTGGCAAATTTAAAACAAAAATTAAAAAATAAACAAATTTTGACAGTAATTAGAGGGAAAATTTGGGATTGGGCAGGGCATACATGTAGATTAGGGGATAATAGGTGGACAAAATTAATAAATGATTGGAACCCTAGGAAGAAAAGAAAAAGGGGAAGGCAGAAGGCAAGGTGGAGAGACACAATAACCAAATTTATAAACAACAACTTATTTCAAAGGGTGGCCCAAGACCGGACCGAATGGAGGCGATTGAGGGAGGCCTTTGCCCAGAAGTTGGGCCAAAACTTGGAGTAAAATATTTTAATTGTATATTTTACACCTATGTAATATTTTAATAAAGGCTTGTTGATGTTGATGTTGATGAATGCTTATAGTTATATGTGAGTATTATTTAAATGTTCTGAAAAACTTTTTTTTGTTAATTTTTTTAGTGTGTAAATTATTAACTCTGCTTGTGTAGGTAGGATTTTATAATTTAAATGTTATGAAAAACTTTCTTTTGTTAATTTTTTGAGTGTAATTGGCGATTAAGTGATTACAGCCATTATATTGAATAAATAACTGACACTGAGACAGACACCTGTTAAGAAATATATCTACTCACGATACATAAGAGCTGCCTCTTTTCTTAAACGTTTAACTTCGGCTATAAGATTGCCATTCCTTCCTATTCCCAACATTTTGTTCATTCTTAGTACTTCTGACAGCGGATCTTTTCCATTCATCTCTGCTCTCAGAGCTGCGTATCTCCTAGCATAATCAGTTTCACTCTTCTCATTATCTAAAAAAGAGAAAAATCTTAACCATACATACTATTTACCTAATTTTTTACAAACATCAACTTTGAATTAAAATTACTCAAAATCTAGAACGACAGCGCCAATTTTTATTAAAGCAAATTGTAGATAATTTTATTCTCTTTCCAATGATGTATCAACGAGCTAAATCACATAACTATTTAAGCCGCTATTCTTGTTGTCATTTCATATATAATGCTCTTGTCATTCCCTACAATTACTCGCGAAGTCAGATTTTGTAAAGATACTTTCAGAAAATCCAGACTTGAATCAACAGCATGCCGTTGCCTTACAAAAATCCGAAAATCTTTGGAAAGTGATGAAAAAACAGAAAAGCGCTGGTATCATTAAGAAAACTTTAGATCGGAGTTTAAAGTATCCAGTCATAACTCGATGGAACAGTTTGTACGATTCAATTTGCGACTTAATGAAGAATGATCGAGGTCAATTAAATATTTTAATTGAAAATCTGGGATTCTCTGAATTAGACAAATTTGACGCGAGTGATATTAGGTAAAATTATTTTCTTTCTTTTAGTCTGATAATCATTATAAATGTAATTCTCGACATAAAATTTTATTCTTAAATTTGTAGGTATCTCAAGGCGTACAGGGTGGCTCAGTTAAGGTGTGAAATATTAAAACCACATATTCTACTTATCATTTGAAGTAAAGAATGTTATATACATGATGGGTCATAAACGCTTCATTACTGAGTTATTCGCCTTTAAAGGGGGCCCAGATTTCACCCAAAATTGGCAATTTTTGCTTTAGCAGTGAAAATTTTCGGGGGGTAGGTGGTGGAAAAAGTGAAAGGAGGTCCATAGAAACGTATACTAATTTTTTTTTTTGGTTCATAAGTAAGTGTTTTAAAGAAAAAAATGTGTTTCTGTACCAGAAAAATGGTCGAACAAGAACAAGAAATCATTTTTTTGAAATTTTATTCACTTTTAGGGGTAGTACTACTTATTTAACACCTATTAACCCAAATTTCTGTTTTTTTTTTATTTATTGGATGCTGAGTAATCAATTTATCAAATTTCGACCATCCCACAAAATTACAATAAAAATCGAATGTAATGATTTCTCATGATTCCTCATTATTATAAAAAAAAATGCCTAAATTTTTTTTCTAAAAAATCAAAAAAATGGAGGGTATCTCAGCATCATTTATTTTGTGGCAACGCTGTAATTAACTTCCGGGTAAGTAACCCCGACGCTCGTCTCGTTAAACGCAACATTTTACGGGCGTCGCGATGCGCAACATTGCCGAATTTCCAGTTCTTTACTCGGCAATATCTCAGAAAGAAAGCGTTTTGGGCCCATGTTGAATAGGGTGGTCCATATTAGAAAATTTTTGAAATGTCAAGTTGCCACCCCCTAAATTTTTTCCTTTATAGGTAGGCATTACACAGAAAAAATTTCAGCCCAATCGGAGGAGGTTAACCCGTGCCTCTCCCCCCTGAAATTTTGACTTTTCATCAAAAATCACACAATTCATCACATTACTTTTTTTGCGAGGGAAAAAACGGGGTCATGGTAATAACAAAAATTGTTCACTGGAGTGTAAGGAATCGAATGACACCATAGTCACCCTCGTAGACGTATTAGGGGGCTCAATACGAGCGGGGGAAGTGCCTAAAACGCGAAAATGAGTTGTTCCCTGGAGTTAATTACATTTACATGGGGAATTTTTTTTTGATAGATATCGATCGTACCACCCCGCCAAGTTTTTCCTTTATGGGTAGGCAATACACAGAAAAATTTCAGCCCAATCGGAGGGGGTTAACCCGTGCCTCGCCCCCTCCCAAATTTCGACTTTTCATCAAAAATCACACAATTCATCACATAACTTTGTTTGCGAGGGGAAAACGGGGTCATGGTAATAACAAAAATTGTTCACTGGAGTGTAAGGAATCAAATGACACCATTGTCACCCTCGTAGGCGTATTAAGGGGCTCAATATGAGCGGGAGAAGTGCCTAAAAGTTGTTCACTGGAGTTAATTACATTTACATGGGTAATTTTTTTTTTGATAGATATCGATCGTGCCACCCCGACAAGTTTTTCCTTTATGGGTAGGTATTACACAGAAAAAATTTCAGCCTGTTCGGGAAGGGGGAACCGGTGCCTCGCCCCCTCCCAAATTTCGACTTTTCATCAAAAATTGCACAAATTACTGAATAACTTTTTCTGTAAGTGGAAAAACCAGAAATAACAAAAATTGTTCACAGAGTATAAGGAATCGAGTGACGCTATAGCCACCATTGTAGACATAATAGGAGGCGTGATACGCGTGGGGAAAGTTCCCAAAATGCAGAAATGATATTCTTTTTTCTATGCCAATCGAGTCTTTGAAAATAGATACAATTTTTGCATTTCTGAATTCGGAGTATGCTGTTCAAAATGTACTCCTCCCTCCTTCGTACACTGAAAAAATATAAATGACGGTCACCTTGAGGGGGGGGGGGGTTATATTTCCTTCTTTGATTAAGAATACAAGCATGTGTGTTTCATGAATTGTAGAGAGAAATGAAAGTGAAATAATATTGAACTGTATTTTCAAAGACTCGATTGGCATAGAAAAAAGAATATCATTTCTGCATTTTGGGAACTTTCCCCGCGCGTATCACGCCCCCTATTATGTCTACAATGGTGGCTATGGCGTCACTCGATTCCTTATACTCCTGTGAACAATTTTTGTTATTTCCGTGACCCCGTTTTTCCACTTACAGAAACAGTTATTCAGTAAATTGTGCGATTTTTGATGAAAAGTCGAAATTTGGGAGGGGGCGAGGTACCGGTTTCCTCTTCCCGAACAGGCTGAAATTTTTTCTGTGTAATACCTACCCATAAAGGAAAAACTTGGCGGGGTGGCACGATCGATATCTATCAAAAAAAAATTCCCCATGTAAATGTAATTAACTCCAGTGAACAACTTTTAGGCACTTCTCCCGCTCATATTGAGCCCCCTAATACGTCTACGAGGGTGACTATGGTGTCATTCGATTCCTTACACTCCAGTGAACAATTTTTGTTATTACCATGACCCCGTTTTTCCCCTCGCAAAAAAAGTAATGTGATGAATTGTGTGATTTTTGATGAAAAGTCGAAATTTCAAGGGGGGAGAGGCACGGGTTAACCTCCTCCGATTGGGCTGAAATTTTTTCTGTGTAATGCCTACCCATAAAGGAAAAACTTGGCGGGGTGGTACGATCGATATCTATAAAAAAAAATTCCCCATGTAAATGTAATTAACTCCAGGGAACAACTCATTTTCGCGTTTTAGGCACTTCCCCCGCTCGTATTGAGCCCCCTAATACGTCTACGAGGGTGACTATGGTGTCATTCGATTCCTTACACTCCAGTGAACAATTTTTGTTATTACCATGACCCCGTTTATTCCCTCGGAAAAAAAGTTATGTGATGAATTGTGTGATTTTTGATAAAAAGTCAAAATTTCAGGGGGGAGAGGCACGGGTTAACCCCCTCCGATTGGGCTGAAATTTTTTCTGTGTAATGCCTACCTACAAAGGAAAAAATTTAGGGGGTGGCACGGCCGATATCTAACAAAAATTTTTTTCCTGTGTTAATGTGGACCACCCTAATGTTGAATATGACATTTTTTGTTCTTATTGATAAGTAGAATATGAGGTTTCAATATTTCACACCTTAACTGAGCCACCCTGTATATTAATGTTATGGCTCCAATTGCGACTGTGACTGATATTTTTCAAGGTGAAACAAAGATTTACTACGGCGACTTCCTGCCCATGCTACATTCTACGTACATTAAACTGTCAAATATACAAAGTGACCAATCTGTTAACAATTTGGAAAAAGCAATGGTAAATGCAGTCCTACAGAAGATGGATGTTCGATTCAAAACCATGTTAGAGTTGAATTTAGAAGATGGAAGGGTTGCTTTTGCAGTTATGGCGACCATTTCTAACCCATGTTATAAACTACTTTAAAGCAGAAAAGGTGATTTGCAGAATCAAGTGTTAAGAGAATTTTTTGAGAAAACTTGCGCAAAATTTGCACCAATTGATCAAGTCGATGTCAATAACACTTCAACCCCCGATGAATCCCGCCTTACTGGAAATGATATGAGTGATAACTTCGTGGAGTTTGAATCCAATAATCTCCATACCAACGAACCTTTGTTGTTAGCAAAGGTAGAAATACAAGCATACTTGGATTTGGAGAGAGGGGTGGCAAAATTAGTTCCCCTTTCCTCGATTCGAAATTTTAAATTGTTGAGAAAAGTTTTCTTGAAATTTAATACGCCATTAGTTTCATCTGCGGCAGTGGAACGTTTATTCAGTGTTGTTGGAAAGATCATAGAACGAAGCCAGTTTAACCTCACACCTGCATACTTTGAAGACGCTGTACTATTACATGTTAATAAGCATATATCTGACTCTACTGTTTCAAAGTAATTTATTTAGGTACTTAAGAAACAAATTTTGTATTTCATAATTGACAATTAAATGTACATTTACATTATGAAATCAGCATTTTAGTACCCAAGTGGTCTAGTGGTCTTACAACTCTTACAGAAAAACAAACTGAACCATTTTTGGACATTTTTATTAAATGATTCGAAAATGACGGAAAATGATTCGTGATTCGTAATCTATACGAATCATATCGATGATTTGCGATTCATGATTCGAATCAAAATGAACGTGATTCGGCACAACCTTGGTTAGGCTTCGTCCCGCTCAAGATAAGTACTTACAATAAGTATAGGGAATTCATTATAGGTACACTTACTTACCAGTACTAATTAAAGATACCAGAGTGGAAGCAACAATACAACTTCCAACGAAAATTTGCAAAATTGAAAAAAAATCCATACTTACAAGAAATCAAAGACGTAAAAAATGGTTGGAAATTATTAGGACATCTACAATATGCTACAAGTTGGCTGCGAGGGATCTGCTAATCTACTAATAAGTAAAGCAGATATTCGATTTTCTGTACCACAACAATTCTACAAAGTTCTCGTTTAAATATTTCATTAGGTACCGATTTGAAATGATAATATTAGCCATATCTAGGCACAATATCAATTTTATCTAACGACTAATGAGCTACTTTTTGAATGGAAACGAAAGAAGAAAGTATCTGTTGATGAAATTTTTTAGAACATAGAAAAATCTATCAAGCAAAAGAAAATTACCAAATCTGAGGTTACGCAAGGAGGGGAAAAACAAGTCTCTTTTGTATTCTGGGCAAATAGGGTTCCAAAAAAATATTACACGTGCAATATGATTAGAAAATACAAGAAAATCGTCGACTAATATTTTTAATTTGGAAATTTTTATAGGAATGTTGACCTTGGGGTTTTATTTTCTATGGCTGATATTGAGTAGAAGTGTTTGAATGTAGGTTGTGTTTGCATGAAGCCGAGTAAAATTTTATTCACTGTTTTCGTCGACGTCGCCCAATTTTTTCTATTTCTGTATCGTGATATAGTATATTTAATGTATTTTTAATTACCTATTTTTTTAATTACCTATTTTAGTATTATTTTTCATTTTATTGGTGTTACTTTTACGTTTAGGTTATGATTTACAAATTTATGGGGTTTTATCAATTTTAAGGGATAAATAATTTTCTGGTAAGGAGTTCTAATCAGAATTAGGGAACGACTTTGGCAAATCTGAATTGGATAGGTACCTATGCACTGAAGGTGTTTTCACGTCCATTGTCCGGGTTCGTAGAAGTTGAAAATGATTTTCTGGGTGAAGGCAAAAGGCATCATGTAACTTGAGGTCATCAGCTTTGTCGTTGCTCAAGATCAATCCTGAAGTATTTTTAATAATAATGTTGATATTGTTGATTGAGAAGTTCAATTTGATAATTGATAGGTTTAGGTACATAATTTTGAAAAAATAATTGATAACCGTAATCTTCCAATTTATTATCAGATGTTTCCTGAACCAGTTGCCAGTGGGATGCTGGATCTTGATGGTCTGAGTGCAGATACTGCTCATCAGAGGTCTTTCCCAAATACCCCCCATGAGAGAGGTGAACTTTCCAGAGCTTTCTGACCTTCAAAAAGAAAGTTAATTTTATGCATACAGTGAAAGTTGAGCCGGGAACTATCACAAAAATTGATTTACATTTCCATTTCAAACTTGACAAGCTCAATTTTTTGGAGCTTTTACTACTTGGCCGACATATTTTGCATACAGTAGAAGGGAAGTGTGTGAATATTGTAGAAATGGAATCGGAAATTATTTTTAGGCTCACCTTGGAAAATTTTTTGAGAAAAGAGGTCTTTCCAGAATGCCCCTCATGAGAGAGGTGAACTTTTCAGAGCTTTCTGAATTTTAATAAGAAAGTTTAATTTATGCATACAGTGAAAGTTGAACCGAGGACTATCACAAAAATTGATTTACATTTTCATTTCAAACTTGACAAGCTCAAATTTTTTGAGAAAACAGAATTTTCCAAATAAATCACAAGAGGAAAATGAACTGTTTGGAGCTTTCACTACTTGACTGATATATTTTGCATACAGTAGAATGGAAGTGTGTAAATATCGTAGTGTCGTGAACCGATCCTATTTGTATTACCTACCTTTTATATATTTCTATCCAGCTAATGTTAAGTCTGTGATATTTTCTCATGTTCATGTATCCAGTTACGTTTACATGTTGTTGTTCAAGTTTACGTTCCTAAATAAAATGTAGAAAATGATCTAAAGTTTATTAAAGTTCAGAAAGCTTTAATTATCCGTTTAAACTGTAAAAGTTGAGCAATCACTCAATACATGGTAGCAGAGCAATAAGATTCTGGACCTTCTCTGCACTTATGAGGCAGTTGAAGTTAAATTATCAGACCAACATGACGACCATGTGGTCTACTCCGAAAATCAGTGTAAAATTCCGTTGCCGTTTTTAAATTATAGTCAGTTCGTTCCGTGAGTAAATCAATTTCCGTAAAATGTCCGTTTCATCACCAGAAATCGTAATAAAGTTCAGAAAGCTTTAATTATCCGTTTAAACCGTAAAAGTTGAGCAATCACTCAATACACGTAGAAGTCGAATCTGAAATTATTTTTAGGCTAATCTTAAAAAAAATTTTGAGAAAAGAGGTCTTTCTCACATGCTCACAATGAGAGAGGTGAACTTTTCAGAGCTTTTTGAATTTTAAGAAGAAAGTTTAGTTTATGCATACATTTGAAGGTAGGCGCGTAAAAATCACCAAAAATGTATCAGAAATTTGTTTTGAGCACGGGAAGTTGATTTGTTTTGAGAAAACAATTGTGTTTTCTTATGGAGGGAGGTAAACACCATTTTCTCTCCCTCTCGGAGTTTTTAAATTCGTGCTTATGCACCATTGTATGTAAAAATGCCAACTGTTTGCATACAATAGGTGCATGTGTGAAAGTCACCAAAAACAACTTGTGTGTTTTTTCCAAGTTGGACATGTTCATATATTTTAGGAAAATAAATTTTTTCTCATACCCGGAAAAGGAAAACTAAACTTTTTGAAGCTTTCAACATTTGTGCACATTGGGTTGCATACAGTAGAGGGTATTTATGTAGAAATCGTTAAAAAATTACACTTTATTTTCTTCAAAGCATTGTGTTGTTTTTTTTTGGAAAAGAATCATTTGTTTCAATTGTTGAATTTTTCCTCTGATAGTTTCTCATTTATTTTCCCGGTGATGTGCTTATATTGACTTGGTTTTCAATTTTTTTATATTTTTATGACTATGTAGAATTACTGAATGCATTTTTTGAAAAAAAAAACAAATTTTTCGACCCTAATAACAACCCCCCCCTCTTTCATCGAAGAAATGAAGAATATAACGTTTTAGATATCAACAAAATTGATATTAGGCTGATAAGTGAAGATAAATGCTTAATTTCATCATACAATTACAAGCTATCGTTGGGGAAAAAAATATTCAGTTAGTTAATTTATGCTTATCATATGTAAGGGGTGGTCAATTCATGTTAATTAGCAAAGAATTTGCCCCATCCGAATATCGATTTAATGAAAGGTTTAGGTACCTATCTAAATTTTCGCTTCAAAACACTCGTTTATAAAATCACACTATCGAGAACACCCAAGTTTTTCGAAATTTGTGATTAGTTTTTATAAAAATTTGTGTTCAATTTCAAAGAATTACGATTCGCGATGTCAATAAAATTGACTTTTTTAATCCTGTCAATTATTTTCTTTGCATGTGTTAATTTGGAAACAAATAATGTGCAATCAAATGAGAAATTGGGTGAGTTTCTCTCACGAGTTCATCATTAAAGTACATGTATTATATATTCGAATTAGGCTTAACTGCTCCCTTTTTTGTAACGAAATGGAAATGTCGAAGAAAAATTTTAAATCGCACCTACCTACCTCGAAAGCATGATGATAAGAATAAGATAAAATCGATTATGGTCATGCTAGGTCTCACTCGAGCGACTAGGGCTTTGAGCCACAACTCTCTCAGCTTCTTCCAAAATCATTTGTGTCGAAGAATTCATGCATACTTTTATCTTTTTTCATCATTACATTATAATACTTACAAGCTTACATTTTGAAGTAAACAGAGCTACACAAATTTCAATTAAATCATATACTACACACATGTAAGTAGGTACAATAATTGAATTTCATACCTACTTGTGCCTTATTAGATACAAACGAATTTGGAGATCTCGTATTAGAAACCAGAGAAATCACCGATCCAAACGAGCGGACAGTCTTTAAAAAAAATTACGAGCTTTGAAAACTAGAGGAATCGCAACAGGCATCGCAACAGGCATCGCAACAGGCATCGCTACTGGCATCGCTACAGGCATCGCTACAGGAATTTCAGAAGGAATTGCAATTGGAGAAATGAACATGAAGGGGTCATTCGTAAGTGAGAATTACAAAAAATACTAATAAGAATTATTCAATGCCTTAATAAGGGTAACGTGCCCCATTATCGCCCACTTTTTTTTTGAAGTCTCACCATTTCAAAAGTTTAGGGGCTGGAAATGTCATTGATGGCTTAATGGATCCCTACATCCTTCCCCTACAATTGTGGAAAGCCCCGGGGCCATCCGTTAAAATTTAGTATTTTTTAGGAATTTTTTTCTGAAACATGTCAAAACGCAAGGTCGAAATTTTGGGTTCCCAATATTGACTACAGTCTGATTTTGTCCGCTATGAACGGAATCTACCGGAAAATATTTTTTTTGTGTTTCTCTTTCACAGATGAACAATTTGAGACCAAAATGACAACCCTACAACCAAAATTCGAGAAAATTGAAAAAAACAAAATCACTTAAAAACAACAAATTACATTAGATTATAGGTGGTCGATAAAGGGACACACCATAAAAATGAACTTTGAGTGAATTTCTTTTTTACTTAAAGTTGTAATTATTAAAATGCGATGATTACATCAGAAACTTTGAACGTTCTCAATCACAAAAACACTAGAAACATTTAATTCGATAATTTTAAGAAAAAATTCCAAGGCGTGCAAGCAATTGCGAAAAAAAGTTTTTGGCCTTCCAACTTCTTCTTTTCTATTTTTCTCCGCGAGTTTTGGCTTTCAGGATGTCGGAGTGGTCTTATTTTTCCGGATTTTCGATGAAGAATATGAAAAAAAAATTTTCAGCTGGCTGTCGCCCATAGCGCCGGAGATAGACGAGGTGGTCGACATTGGGCACTAGGCGATAATGGGGCACCTTACCCTTAAGTACCCTTATTATTGTGATTTCTTGTTACAGTTCATATTGTTTCGTGGCGACGGTCAATTATGATTTCAAACTGGTGTTCACTATTTTAAAGAAACTGATTTCAAGAATCCAGAGATACTTAAAACTATAGACGACCTAAAAATAGAACTGCCTAAATTTTTTCAACAGTTGAACGACACTCGTGACAAGTGGATGTACAAGGATATTTTCATTCCTGCAACCACCACCACTGACAGCCCTTTCGCCGGAAAACAAAATAAAAATATGTCACTAAAATCAAAGTTGGAAAAGTATTTTCAACAATGGTATTACATTACTGAGGTAAAAGAAAGACCATTTGTGCCAGTTTTCATCGACCGATTACAAAGGGAGCTGAAATCATTCTTTTCAATATACAAGAAAAATTACAACAGCTACGACAATTTTTTGCGAAGATTTGCGGGACATATGGCTCGCAGTTACATACAAGTTTGCGCACTGCAACCTACTGGATTGTTAATGTTGATGAATTATGGAATGGCGAATATGCAGAAACCATTTCATGAAATTTTATTCCATCTTTTACCATCATGGTACTTTAGTGAAGAACAGTTCACATTTCTGCAAAATCTTCACGCAGCATTGAGTAAGGAAAATGACTTCATCCCATATGAAGGCACTGTCATCAAAAATGCATGGACCGTTCCCTCAGAAGCATCTACAGAAACGGAAGGGGTATTAATACCTTATTATGATGCGAGACAATGTAATCCCATGGATTTGAACGCATTTGCAACGAACACTTCCATATTAGTTACATTATACACCACTGCACCATAGACATAACCAATTGTTTTTTTTTAAATTATTCTTTTTTCAATAAGAATCGAAAAATTCCAAATTATTGCTGCTTACTGCATAAAAACTTCTTATGCAGTAAGTAAGTAGTAAAAACACAGGTCGACATTTTTAAACTTTTGAAATGCTGTTTGAGGTTTGATGGGTGATTTTTATAGTATTTTTCGCGCTGATCACGAAAAAAGTAGTGAACAAATTCCATCACCCGAGGACCTTTCACAATTTGAATTTTTCGTTCAACAGTTTTTCTACTTTTTTTGATGACTTTTGACACTTCCAAGTCGATATTCTGAGAAAAAGAAGGGTTCTACGAAAGAAATGAATAGAACATAAATTGTAGAACGTCAAATTTCCTACTTGTAAAGTCCGATTAGTTTTTTCTTAGGAGGCTTATCTTTCGAGATATGTTATCTCAAAGTTCAAAGTTCAACTTTTTTTAAATTGGAAATATCTCAAAACCTAAAAAAAACTAATCGGACTCTGTAAGTGGGAAATTTGACGCTCTAAAATTTAGGTTCCATTCATTTTTTTCGTAGAACCCATACTTTCCCCAGAAAATTGGCTTTAAGGGTCAAAAGTTACATAGAAAAATGTAAAACAAAAATCTTCCAATTATAAAAAATCCTGGTGTAATCGAGAAAAACTGCAATCAGGTGGTGCTGTACACAGATGAAAAATATGAGATACCAAACAAAAAAAATTGAATGGGAGGAAGGCGATTCTGAAACTACTCGAAAAAACGAACAAAATGACTGGTTCATTTTTATTAATCAAAATGGGCAAACGTTCGGCTAAAGATACTTCTAAAGATATTACAAAAGATGAAAATAGTAATGCAGAGGAAATTCTCTCAGACGATGAGCCTAGTGCGAGTACGAGTACGAGTAATAATAGTAAAAATGTCAAACGTGTAAAATGGGGTCCAGTGATTTTAACAAAATCATTTTCACTGGAAAAACCCGTCGCCAGAAAATCTAGGCGAAAATTCGAAACGATAGGGACATAATTAGCTTACCTTCTATTAAATTAGATAAGGTAGATCAATTTGACCAAAACTCTGTTTTTGATCCGCAAGAAGGCGACATTCACTATCCGATTGCGACCTGCTGCAAATGTAATTCGTCCATCGCTGCACTAGGCCCGAATGCAACCGATAAAAAGGTCCCAGAAGACGCGGTGCAACCTAAACATTGCACACATGCATTCCATCGATCATGCATAGACGATCTACTGCGTCAAGTTGAGATAAAAAATCAACCGCATAACACCCAGGACCTGCCTACGTGCCCGATGAAGAATTGCGAAATGTCGATCATTTATAAAAAAGATCTTGAGGTTGTCCAATTTCGAGCTACACAATATATTTTGTTCGGTCGCCCTTTGGAACCTCCAACCAACGCGCACCTTCGCGAGATGTTGGCAGATAAAGAAGACGAATTGAGAAATCGTGGTTTGCACATTCGAAATTTGAACCAGACTGTAACATCGATTAATGCGGCGTATAATGACCTGCGAATGGCGATGCAGTTCCAAGTGGACCGAACCAACACCATGGAACTCAGAATTGAATCCCTGGAGTCGATGGTCCCGGAGCAGCCGCCTGGTACAGAAAACGTATCATCGCAACCTCTTGATCCGAAATTGATCGCCGCAGCCAAAGCGAAAGCGATGGTCGAGTCGAAGGCCTTTTCATCCGAAATTTTGACCCCGCCTCCTCTCTCTCACCTCCCAACATTATACCAATTTCAAAAGAGAGAAAGTTGAAAAAATTGGAATAAGGAAGACGATATTTAATGTCTCAACAAGAGGAGAAAAATAACATATTCAAAAATTTTCCACCCCCTCCATTTTCTTTCCCACCTTCCAATATTTAACCAATTTTAAAAGGGATGGGAGAAAATTGAAAAAAAAAAGAAAGACGATATCCAATGTACCTACTAAACAGGGGGAGAAAAATGACGTATTCAAAATTTTTCCACCTCCCAACATTTAACCAATTTCAACACGGAGGGGAGAAAATTGAAAAAAGGCAGACAATATTCAATGTAGGTAGGTACTTGACAAGAGGAAAAAGTAACGTTTCAAGATATTGTCTATCTTTTTTCAATTTTTCTTCAATTTTCTCTACATCTATTTGAAATTGGTTAAATGTTGGGAAGGGGAAGAAAAAATGGAGGTAGGTGGAAAAATTTTGAATACGTCATTGTTCTCCTCCTAATAAGTACATAAATTAAATGTAGTCTTCATTTTTTCAATTTTTTTTTCAATTTTCTCCACTCCTTTTTGAAATTGGTAAAATTCTGATCCTAAAATTTTTAAAAACTTGACATTCCCTCGATTTTTTCTCACATTAAATTTCTTAAAATGTCCTTCAACTTAAATTTAAAAAAAAATTATTCTAAAAATTTCAGAGCTGGAAAATGATTTGAGAAAAACATTTTTGAACTAAAAAAAATAGAATTTTGAGAAAATATTTCCAGAGTTGAAAAATGAAAACTATGTATTTTTGGAAAAAATGCCGGATTGAAAATTTTTTATACCTACCTGAAAAAAATCGGAGGAAAAAATTTCAGAATTGATAAAAATTTTATTCCGGATGAAAAAATTTTAGAGTTGAAAAAATTTTTATTCCGGATGAAAAAATTTTAGAGTTGAAAAATATTTTGAGGGAAAATTCTTACGAGTTGAAAAACTTCTGGAGAAAAGAAAATCAAGAATTGAAACTATTTTGAGTCAAAAAAATTTTGGGTTGAAAAATTGTTGATTTCGGTTTCAAATTTTCAAATCAAAAGCTAAAAATTTGATCGACTTTTGAGCAAGCTTTTCATTCCTGCTATCTTACGAGACAGGTTGCGAAGTTGCGATTCGAGCGAACGATTTACATTTTGTTGTTCATTCCGTGTGAGAATAGACGAACCCGTTTTTTTTTTTCAGGGTCGCCTTCCTTCCGTTCAATTTTTTTTCATTTGAAGTCTCATACTTTTATCTGTGTACAGCGCCACCTATGGGGAAGGAGGGAGGAGGGAATAATATGTGCTTTCAAATTGTCGAGTCTTACGTAATACATCTGTGACATAAGTGGTTCCAAAGCTTGTGACAGGTTTCGCGGATAGTATTCAAGAAATATTGGGACGAAAAATCCCTCTAACGAGCACATCGGCCCTCGGGACTAAATCAGAACGACCAATGAAATTGATAGTTTACGTTTTGATGTTGATGCGAGTTTAAACGTACCTACTCACGAGAAGAACGATTTCAGTTCGTGTGGTGCACTTCAGCAACGTTTTTTCCCCAAGTCCCTATAATTATTTTCAATACTTTTAAATCGTTCACAATTTTCTCGATTTTTTTAAATCATCAAATTTTCGTCTCAAAATTTTTTTAAAACAAAATTTTTCCCCTGAAATATTTTCAGCTTTAAAATTGTTTCTAAAACTTTTTCAAGCTCAATTTCTTTTCTCAAAATTTTTTTCCAACTCCAAAGCTTTAAACTTCTTCTCAGCATGTTTTCAACTCAATTTTTTTATCCAATCCTAAAATTTTTCCATATTCTGAATCTGAAATTCCAAAATAATACAAGAAACAATGTCTTCCATTGCACACAGTCTCATTATCGAATAAATGAAATTGTTTCCCATATAATGAAAATTATTTTGGAAAATGTAAAAATGATAGGTACCTATAATTATGAAAAATTCAATGTTTGTAAACAATTTTAACAAGTAGTAAATTGAAAAAAATGAGCCAAAAAGCGATGGGAAAACAAGTTGAAAAATATTTGAGGACATTTTAGATTGAAAAAATTTTTAAAGAAAAATTCCAGTGCTGAGAAGAATTTGAGTTTGAATTTTTTTTTTCAATTCTAAAAGCAGAAAAAAATTGAAAAGAAAATCTCAAATTGAAAATAATTTTACGGTTGGAAATTTTTTTTAAATTCACAATTTGAAAAGATTTCAGTTTAGGATAATTTTAAGAACACCTGATGAATAATTGAATAATTTCGAGTTTGAAAAAATTTCGAGACTGGGAATTTGTTTTAAAAAAGTCGGAGTTTGAAAAAATCTTGAAAAAAAATTCAGTTTCAATTCTTTTTTAATCCACATGTACAAACTCCGCCGAAAACTTGATCGATCTCTGTTTGATAACTTAATTGAATAATTTTCAAGAAATTCGATAACGAAAAATTGAATGTAATCAACATGAACGAAACGAGAAAATATAGTATCATCGTTCGATATTTTTTATCAGTAGGTAAGTAAGGTGATTCCTGTTCAGTGAATTTCTTATGGTTATTTATGAAACATCAAATCGTTCATTCTTTCTCGGGCAAATATTTAGAATGGATTTATTACAAAACAGCGTAAGTTATTCATTTTCTAAAAATAATGAAAAATGAACATCTGCCTCATGGTTAAAAACGAAAACCAGATGGAGAAATGTTTCGCTTACTTTACCTGATATGCTTCTTCAACCTCATTCGCATTAATTGCGACGAAAACCTTTACCAGACTCGTATCACAATGAAAACATCATTTGAACCAAACAAGGCATACGTTTCGATGGGGCAACAAACTTACAAGAAATTCATCGAAAACAGCAATATCTTCGTGGACACGACTCTGCTAATTCAGGCAATTTTAGAAGACGCTGATTCAGAAGTGATCATCATAACATACCCGAATCGATTTGGAAAAACTCTCAATATGAACATGGTAAAAACCTTTTTAGAAATACCAGTAACTGAAATCGGCGAAGTAATCACACCTTTGAGCAAAACATCAAATTATCGTCTGTTTGTAAAAGGTGAACTCGACTGGGTGAATAATTCAGCATCGTCTCAATTAAAACATCCTTTATTGATAGGAGAGAATAAAACTTTGGTAAAAACCCATCTTGGTAAACATCCGGTGGTCCATTTAAACATGGCTGACGTGAACGGCTACCACTATGGCGCATTTATGGGAAGTTTACGAGAAGCAGTCAGCGATATGTTTGACGAACACGAATATATGCTCGAGGTGTTTCAGTCGATTATATCGGACGACAGTAAACCAGAAAAAATCAGACAAAAAGCTAAAGAAAATCATGATATTTTCATCAAACATATATCCAGAAAACAGAGAACTGAACAGATTCAAGTGAGCGTTGCGTTTCTGGTCGAAATACTCGCCGAGCACTTTAAAAAAAAGGTGTTCGTGTTGATTGACGAATACGACGCACCCTTTGTCGATTTACATTTGACAGGAAATCAGATGAGATTGGAAATTAAGGACGAGCTGGTCAGTTTCCTGAGATTTATGATTTTTCGGTCTTTGGTCAGCAATAATAATACTGAAAAAGCCATATTTACCGGTATTGCTACCCTTAGCCCGGGATCGTGCTTACCCAAAGCGTTGAAATATTCGTATTATACATTTTTCGACGAGCCTATCAATTATTTCTATGGCATCGAGTACAAAGATATTGTGGAAATATTCAGTGCCATCGAGCTGACTGATGATTTATATCTCAGAGCAATTACGAAGTATGCTGGGTATTCGGCTGGATCGTATAATCAATTGAAAATTTTCAATCCTTGGTCCATCGCTTATTTTATCGATAATCGAACAGCTTTGGGCAATTATTGGCTAGACAACGTTACGATAGATAGAAATTTTCAGGATTTTCTTCGAATTGAAAAATTTCGTAAGATATTTGATGGAATGCTGTACAACGATTCGCAACTTATACATTTAGAACAGCCTTTTGGTTGGACTGTTGAGGATTTCAGACTGGTGGAAGATTTCTTCAATGGGACCAAAATGAATCAAAGCTCACTTTTGAATATTACCGAGTTGGCGTGGAAACTTTGCTTTATGGGAGGGTATGTTACATTGGAAAAATCCTGCAGCGAAAATTGGTATCATATGAAAATTCCAAACAGGGAGCTGAAACCTTTCATGCAACGACAGATTGAATTTTATATCGTTAATAATACAGATATAAATAAAAAGGATGTCGGAGGAGATAACTTGTGAGTTGACACAATGTGCCTTTGAAAATCCTCAGCTACTCACCAATGCCTAGATATATTTTAGTTTGATGAAGTTTGATAAATAAAGTGAAATTATTCAAATTGTGTTTTTAATATTCATGTGTGGCAGTCGTGAGCTAGGTTCCTCCAATTTCTACGATAAATTTTTTCGGAATGTGTAATAAAATTCGATTTTTTTTTGTTCATTCTGCTTTCTAATTCATAAAATTACAAATCAATTTACTTTACTTTGTGAAATTACAAGTATTTGATTTTTTTCAACTTTAATCGGTCGTAACTCTTTCAATTTTCAGTTTTATTAAAAAATAAATATAACTTATTTTGTAGATTATAAAATTTCAAATAAAATAAGTCATGTTCATATTTTGATTAAATTCAAAACTGATGAAGTTACAAAGCTTCAAACATTGGAAAGAATTGTCTGATTTCAAAATCAAAACGCTCGCGAAGCTGGCTTACAACACGGGCGTGGGTTATGAACGCAACCCAACCGCATCGCAACGCGAAATACGAATAAATTAAAGTTTTTTAATGTGGTTTTTGGATTTTTGAGACTGATTTTGGATTCGGAATTTCATTTTAGATGAAAAGCATTTTTTCCCCTTTTTTTAAAAAATTTTGATGTAAGCTGAGCTTACAAGTTTACACGCAAGCTTCGCCACTGGTCGTGAGGAGAGAACTTGAAAATACTAAAGAAAAAAAACGTAAAGCCATAAAAAGAACCTCAATGATGTTCAGTGAATGTCAAAAAAGTCGCGGGTGAGTATGACTTAAGTTTTGAATCAAAAAAACATATCCTAGATTTGGACGAAAATTTATAGTTTACTTTGAGCAGGAAACCTTTCAAATTTCAAAAAATTGAGCCCCCAGCTCAAACGGGGACGGAGCTGAAGGGCCTCAAAAATTGCCTCAAACGGGGTCATTTTCGAAAAAAAAACAGTTTTTACCATTTTTGGGTAGTGCTACCTGCTGAGAAGGGTGAAAACCTGGTCACCTTCTCCCTTTCCCTAAAAAGATATAATTTGAGTTTTTACATCTCCCTGAATCGCTGACCTCCAAATTGGATATCACTTTTTGCCCTCTACGAGGGGGTTGAAAATTCTGGAGATTTTTGATTTTCATCAAATCCAAATCGCTTATGAAAACATTTCGAAATCTAGCTAAAAAAAATTTTGGCCTCCTACAATCACTGTTGATAAAATTTTTCAAAAAATCTCATGGTGGTGATGCCAACTGCATTTTGA
The DNA here is from genome assembly GCA_033439095.1 of Pseudococcus viburni. NCBI lineage: Eukaryota > Metazoa > Arthropoda > Insecta > Hemiptera > Pseudococcidae > Pseudococcus > Pseudococcus viburni. Next base: position 786,546 of record JAVBJF010000172.1, read on the forward strand.
TTTATACAATTCTCATAAAATTGAAGCTGTTTATTCAGCGACTTCAAAAGTAAGCTAAGAATTTTTCAAGTCAATTAAAATAGATTTAAATTAATTCCTTGAAAACTATTCGTAGCAGTGCTGCCAACTAAAATTTTATGAAAATCGCGTAAATCGAAATGCAGTTGGCAGCATTGTTACGATTTTTTTTGAAAATTCATTAAAAATCATTCTGGGAGGCCAAAAAGCTTTTGTGACTCGATTTTGAGGTGTTCGAACGGTCGATTTAAATTTGGTAAAACTCAAAAATTCGTAGTGGTATCCAATTTCAAGGTCAACGACTCAGGGAGATGTAAAACTCAAATAACAATTTTTAAAAGGATGATCGAGATTTCTAACAGGTGGTACCACTCAAAATTGGCGAAAACTGATTTTTTTCGAAAACGACTTCTTTTTGAAGTCTCTCCTTTGGGATGGGACTCAATTTTTTTTAATGTTTCCCACTTGAAGAAAGTACCTACCTAAACCATCTTACCAACTTTTGTCAATATCCGGAATAATTTTTTTTTATCCACCTCTACCAAGTATGCCACAAAGACATAATATGCCATGAAGCTTTCTTCCAGACCACAGACGAATGGTTTCCCCAATATTAGCAATTTCCGTTTTATTGCAATTGGACTCCAAAAAATTTGAAAAAAATTGATCTACCCAATGAAAATTTTTAAAAAAAATGAAATAAGTTTTTATTTGATTATTTGATTATTTATAATTTAGTAAGTTATCAATTAGAACGTTTGAATTCAAGTTTAATTTTATTTATCTATATTTTATATTGTTTTTTCCTTATACTTTTTTGTTATTATTGTTTAAATTAGATTCAAGTGATTTTTCATTTTGTTTTTAATAAAGATATCTTTATTGATTTTTGTCACTTTTAGAGCGTTTTGAAGTTCACAGGTACTGAAACCATAGTTTAGAGAAAAAAAGCAATTCAAAAAAATCAATTAAATTTTGTTATAACTTTGAGAGATTTGCATCTCAGAACACCGTTGACCGCTCATTTTGCAGAGAATTTTATACTCTATTACTGGACAACACTGTGCGCGTCAATGTGGGACCTTTTTGTACGCTCTGGTGTTTTTTCGTCAATTTAATTGTGTTAAATTACGTAAATACATTATTTTTTTTATGACTTGCTTACTGAAAAGTGTAATTTCTATACTAATTAAGCGTCCTACGAAAAAAATGTAATCAACCAAAGTTGTAAGAATTAAATTTCCTTTCTGCTAACAGCGGTCAAAATTTTTCTAGGAGTGGATCTTTTCGTGGTATTCTCGAGCGAAGTCGAAAATTGAAATTCGTTGAGTCCTGTTTTTAACTTCGCTTGATAATACCACGAAAAGATCCAATCCCAGAAAAATTTTAACCGCTCTAAGCAGAAAGGAAATTTAATTCTCGACAACTTTGATTGATACAATTTTTTTCGTAGTACGCTTAATTCATCTAGAAATTTTACTTTTCTGTAGGCAAGTTATGAAAAAATTAATTTGAAATTTGAAAAAGTTGCAAATTTTCATTAACTTAAATCGAGAATTTATCGGACGTCCCGCTAGGTGTGCTAGTCGGGGCTGTTCTAGGTGCTAGAGTATGCCCTCTAGATACCAAATCCATCAAAAACTCGAAAGGTCTCACGTTGACCATACCAATCTAAAAATTCGATTTTCTCGAAAACAAAAAATCCAAAGTACTTTTTTTTTAAATGACACAAATATTTTACGATTACTTCTCACAACGGACGTACTTTTCACTGAAAAACTTTGAATGTGTTTTTCTCGAAACTACGGGTTTCCAACATTAAATGTCAAATCCTTGTAAAACCGTCAATTTTCATAAAAAAAAGGGTCACTATAATAGCTCATTTGAAAAATAATTTTATGTAGATTCAGAAAATGCCAATATCTCGAAAATGACTTTTGTGACCAAGTGGCCCCTTTTCCTAACAATGCCACATACAAAACTTCACATGTTAAGGTACATCCAGAGTTCACGCGAGTCCTTGAAAATTGAGACTCCGAGTCAAAAGGCGCGAGTCCTTAGAAATTGGGGCTCCGAGTCGACACCAAGCGAGTCTTTCACAAAAAGACTCGAAAAAAGACTCGGAGTCTTCAGCGAGTCTCGAGTCTCATTTCGAGTCTTTTTTTCTGCTATCAATATCTGTAATTCTGCATTGAGAATTGAGATCGACTATATTCGATTCTGAAAATTTTCTATTTGTAAATTTTTTATATTTTGAATTTTCTCTTTCAATAAAAACAAGTATTGACCAAATTATATGAAAATTTTTTAATATGGCGAAAATTTTCTGTCTTGACTGAGAATATGATTTAGTCAGTAGGTCAATTCTCTAGTTTTTATTGAATGTACTTTTTTTTTTACTTTCACAATTAATTACTGATGCAATCATTTAAAAAAACTGAGACTCGCAAGAGACTCGCTCGCAGAGTTTGAGTAGTTCAAAAAGAGACTCAGAGTCTTCGAGGAGCGAGTCTCTAATAAAGAAGACTCGGAGTCTCATTCCGAGTCGACTCTGAGTCTTCGAGTCCTTTGCGAGTCCTTTTTCAGAGAAGACTCGCGACAACCCTGAAGACATCGCCATCAAAAATTGTTTATTTTCATTAAAACTAGGGGATAGCTCATCCTTCGGATGGGATAGGGGTATAGTAATTTTGAGTTTTTGTGAGAAATAGAAAAATTGAAATCACTCTGCAATTTATGGCGTTTAAGATGTAATTTTTTTTACCACGAACTAACCTTGCCATAGGCCATCTGAAGTTTTTTTTTGTGACAGTCTTGATGTAATATTTTGTAGAAATCAGTTGCTCATCGGATCAAATTTTTAGCACGAATTTTGATTTTTGATTCAAACTTTTAAGATTTGACTTTTAAAGTTTTTTGGCAGTACCCGCTGATCCAGGCAAGTACCCCATCTCCAGATGACCTATACCGAGAGTAGTTCGTGGTACAAAATTCATCTCCTTAATGCCATATGGAGGAATCTTTCGGTGTATATTAGATGATTTTTTGAAATTCAAACCCCATAAGTCCCCCATGACAACTTAAAGGGCTGAACTTTCGGCTGTGAAAGTTCATTGTGATGCTCTACAACCCTGTAAAAAATCTTCATTTGGCGTGTCAGACGTGAACTAAAAAAAAAAAAAAAAAAAAAAAAAAAAACAGTAGAAACTTATGACACACCCCAGAAATATTCAGCTCTTAAAAATTTTCTACCTACTAAATATCCTATGTACTTATTTCCAGGAAACTCCCTCCCTCTGAATTATTCAGCTTCCCCATCATTTTTCAAAATTTGTAACTTCGATATTTTTTGGTAGAAAATTTTTCTGGAAAAAAATTAGAAATACAGTGATTGCGTACTACTTTTAAAATTTTCTGGATATTCTGAAACGTCTTGAAACTAAAATCTCAAAGGGGTGAATCCTCAATGGGAAAAGTCGAATTTTCTCGCAAGAGTAGCGCAGCTGTGAAAATTTCGAAAATCTGGTTTGTCTTATTCCATTTTAAATATCCCAGAACTACTAATTTATAATTTGAGTCCCTATCAGGCGTAAACTTTTCGTTGCTTTTTTTTTTTTTGATTGGTACAGTGTTAGGGATTAGGTTAGGATGATTAGTTTTCAGGATTAAATCCTCGAAATTCAGTTTGGCCATTTCTTTCTGCATGAAAAATGCTCAAAATTTGAAAAATTAAAGGAAATAACATCTCTGCAAGGGTTTCTTTTGTTCAAAGGAACAGCCGAACCCCCTCTACAAGATGTAACATTGTGCCAAAGAACAGAAAATTTTCTTCACTTCCGTTGAAAGTTGGATTTAATTAGCTCCAGCTCCGATTATTATTCTAACCACTAAAAACGTGTCCGTTGATATAAAAAATTCTGAAAAAAATTGACCCTTACTGCCCTATTTCAAATTATGGCCATTTTACAGCATTATTTTCAATAATTTCCAAGTTCAACAGAAATATTTCCTGGAGGTGGATTTATAATAATTTTCTCATCATTCTGGTGTGATCTTTCGCGTTTTTTTAGCCAACTGAAGTTATTAAACGTGAATAAACACCATGTAACCAAAGAACCGATGGGTATCCTACAAAATTTACTAAGAATTATTTTTTTGGTAGAATTTTTTGGGTTTTGTCGTTATTTGAAACGAAAGACCAAAAATTACAAAAACCGTTACAGAAATGTTATTTTGGCAGATTTTTCAAATTTCGAGCATTTTATACGAAAAAAAAAATGAACAAATGAAAAAACTAACGTCGGATTCGTGTTAAACAGGTCAAAATACCCCGATAAACACCCTTTTCGCGATCATTTTACTTTAAATGTCGAAATTCACTTTTTTTCATTGATTTTTCATGACAATAAAAGTAAATTTTGAGATTTACCTACTTTGTACATTGGTACTAAGAAAAAAAAAAAAAAAAAAAAAAAACGGTACTTACAACAAATCGTACTAAAAATCCTACCTATTTCATAAAACTGACTAAATTTTCTAAAAATAAATAGCCGATTATTGATGGCAAAGTAATTCGAAAAGGAAACAATTTTAATTTGAAAAAAAATTAATTGCATTGCTAACCAACAGGTCTTCATTTTTTCTGACTTCTGATTGGTTCTGAGATAATTTTTTTACCTACTAAATTACCTTCCTAGATGAAATTTTTCTATGGAATTTGGCAACCAGCAATGTTTATTTCGACGCTGGCAAAATTTTACGCCCGCCAACTGTGATCGAAAATTTGAAAAGTTGAGAAAGTGGATTTTAGTATAATAGGATTGGGTAAGTAATTTTTTTTTATTTCACCGATTTGCCCTTGCGTAGTGATCTTCAACGAAAGGTTTTTTCGGCGATAAAACAGTAATTCTGCTGTTTTAGGAGTCCTCAGAATAAATCGCGAAGTCGATTTTAATTCTACAATGAGATATTCAACCCCTACCGGCTGGACGATCTTTTCCATTGACGTTAATAAAATTGCCTAACCGGTTTGCCGTAAATACACCACCTACATCATACCTGCCATACAAGACGACTGATCAGCAACTGCGCCATCTGTTGGCCATTCTGCGCACCATTTAGACACAAACTAATAGCCATTATGTCTCATAATCTTTTTTTGCCTAAAAATGAGTTAAAATTCGTCAATCTTTCTCCACTTCGCCGCACTCACTTTCCACCAAAATTCCACCCCACTTTCCCATTCTGTAATCTCATTTCGTCGTAAACATGCTTCGATTCGCACACAAAGGGGGCGAAAAACAACTCTCACGTGGAAAATCGTCCCCTCCTGCGACTCGATATAAGGAAAATAAGCGAAAGCGAAAAGAAAAAAAAGAGCGTCTTGAAATTACAAAAACAGGTTTATCGACACTACAATTAAAGCGATCAATCATTATCCGTCCGAGTACAATGGATTGTATGCGCGGGTAAGCAATATAGTATGTAATGTTTAGCGCGATAGAAAATGAACCATGACTGACGTTGATTGAAAACTTCGCTAAAAAGCTCGCGATTAAGCCGCCGCATAAAAGACGTCGAAAGCGTCCCACCGCACCCGACGTTCTAGGGGATTAATAAGATATACTCTTCGGGTTATGCTTATAAAACGTGTACGGTATTCTGAATAAAATACCGGACTAATTATACGCGTATTTGAAAATTTCGCCGAGGATATAAAATATACGAATATTGCGTCAGTTTAACCGTACAAAAGGGGTTCTCTGGAGAAAAGTAACGGTTCGTCGGGTCGATTGTCGGCACATGGAAAATTCAGCCCAATGGTATGTCGACGTTTTTCTCGGCCAACAATAGGTATTGTAATGCGCCTGTGTGTGCGGGCATATCGCGCATCATCACCAATTTTCCTTACAAAACCGTTGTCTGGCGGAAAAGCGGGATAACAATAGGTGGAAAATATGAACGTTTTATCCACCCACTGCCGGAATTATTGTCTTGGGGAGGCGCTCGAAATAATAGCGAGTGTTGTAACCAGCCTTTGAAAAAGGCATGCGATGTATTTTATCGATTTTTATGGTATTTTTAAAGTCAAGTTTAGCTGTGATGAGTTTAAGTGCCTAAATTTTGAGATTTAATTATGCAAATAATTTTAACATTGTGAAATTTGGTTACTTCGGTATTTTAATAATTTGTAGATGGATTTTCTATACCTATTTTTAACGAGAAAATTTCATCTCCATTCGCAATAATTGAATATTCATTGAAATTAAAAAATATACCTAATTATGTAATGACTACACATAAAGTTGTATCGAAGCGAGGGGAAAGTCAGAAAATTGAAAAATTACACAGGTCGACATGGAAAATGCTGTTTGAAGTTTAATGGGTAATTTTTATAGAATTGTTTGCGTTGATCACGAGAAAAATAGTGAAAAAAATTTTATCACCCAAGGATTTTTCACAATTTGAATTTTTTGTTGAACAGTTTTTCTACTTTTTTTTGATAACTTTTGACACTCAAAGCCGATTTTCTGAAAAAATGAAGAGGTTCTACGAAAAAAATGAATAGAATATAAATTGTAGAGCGTAAAATTTTCTTTCTGTAGAGTCCCGTTAGTTTTTTCTTAGAAGGCTTAGCTTCTGAAATATTTCAGTACAAAGTTCAAAGTTCAACTTTTTTTTGAATTGAAAATATCTCAAATACATAGCCACCTAAGAAATGACTAATTAGACTCTACCAAAAGGAAATTTTACGCTCTACAATTTATGTTCTATTCATTTTTTTCTTAGGGCTTTTTCTTTTGCCAGAAAATCGACTTTAAATGGTCAAAATTTGCATAAAAAAATGTAAAACAAATATTCAACAAAAAATTTCAACATTACAAAAAATCCTGATTCGATGGTTTAAAACTAAAATCATAATCGAACTCTGCACTAAAAAGTAGATCAGAAACACCAATCAGAATCAATTACGTAGAAAGAAAAATTGTCGATTTTTCGCCCTTTGATATTCCCATTGTTGCAAATGGGAAATGTTAAAAATGCTATTCATTACAAAAAAACGATTTTCTGGCGAAAGAAAAGAGCCCTACGAAACAAAAATGAATAGAGCATAAATTGTAGAGCGTGAAATGCCCCTTCAGTCAAGTCCAATTAGTTTTTTTTTAGGTTGACTTAGTTTTTGAGATACATAATTATTTCCAATTCAAAAAAAAGTTGAACTTTGAACTTTCAATTAGAATATCTCGAAAGCTAAGCCTTCTAAGAAAAAACTAATGGAACTCTATAGAAAGGAAATTTTACGCTCTATAATTTATGTTCTATTCATTTTTTTCGTAGAACCTTTTCTTTTTTCAGAAAATCGACTTCAAGTGTCAAAAGTTATCAAAAAAAAATCCAAATTGTGAAAAATCATTGGGTGATGACATTTTTTTACTATTTTTCTCGTGATCAGCGCGAAAAATACTATAAAAATCATCCATTAAACTTCAAACAGCATTTCAAAAGTTCAAAAATGTCGACTTGTGTTATTCATACCGGTACCTCGAAAGGTCCACTTTACCTGTAGTGATTCCAGAAAAAATGGATGCATTGAAAGACAAACTAGAAAGCGTTCCAAAATATCAAGGATTTCGGGAATTGAAAAAAAAATTGTTCACATAATCGAGTGGCAGATTGCATTTTTTTGGACATAAATTGCAGAAGGTCATAGAGGCGTGAAATTTGGTATGGTGAACAAGGACATCATAACGAATTTTGAGAGCTCGGGAGGCTACCGCCAAACCCCATAGGAGGGGTGGGGTAGGTTTGAATGAGGTTTCACACCCCCCATTTTTCGAAATTGGACTATCGACCCTTTTTTTGGTGTCATTTTTATATTATTGAATCCCACTGAGCTCAAAAATGTCATTACTTTCAAAATCCGAGTGAGAGAAGTCCCTCAAATTTGAGATTCCTCAACTCGTGTTTTCGCATTTTCCCTCAAAACTGCCTAAAAATTACATTTTTTTCAACATAGCAGAACCCGCCGACCTTCCACCAAATTTTTATTACGAATTTTGAAATCTACTGGTAGATTTCCATATATGTGTACCTCCGTATCGAAAGGGCCCATTCTGTCGGTATGGAGTTAAGACCAGTGGGCAATAGTAGGATGAATTCCGGTCACAATGACGCAAATCCGAGGTCTTTAGGTGAAAATCTCGATTTTTTATGAATTTTTGAAAATTGATAAACTGAAAATTTGAAAAATCAAAATTTCGAGAAAAACACATTTTAAAGTTTCAGAAATTTTTTTGCGGATAACACCTTTTTTGGGGGGTTTAATGAAATTTTTTGACTGATCACTATGTAAAGTGGTCCAGAGAAGGTGTCCAGCTGAAAAATGCACCAAAGTGCATTCATTGAGTGCATTCTATCAGTGCAAGACAAAATAGGCCCTTTTACCGAAATCGCTGAATTATGCAAAGAAAATTGAATTTGACTGTAGAAAAAAAGTTTAATCGTGATTCGTGATAATTATGTTATTCTGACAAAAGTACCTACGTATAAAAAATCGAACAAAACAATCGATTAAAAAAATCAAACAAAAAATTTATCAGAAAAAGTACATCATTAATTTTAATGCTCATTTTCGATTTTTTTTTTGGATTCTTATTCTCTGCCACATCTCCGACTTCACAAATTTTTCTTTTCTGTTTATCGGCGACTTTTGATTTATTTCGGTCCTTAGACTTTCTGCTGGAATTTGAAGGTTTCGCAGGTGTACCGACAAAGTGGGCCCTTTCAATTCTCGCGGATTTCAGTCGTACAGAGGGAAATGCGTTGAAAAATGGTATCGACAAAGTGGGCCCTTTCTCATCCGCGACTCATTTTCGCGATATCTCGCGGAAAAACCGCGAAAACGAAAAATTTTCAAAACCAGCTGATAGAGGAGGCCTTCAGGTATACAAAACGCGAAAATTTTTTTTTTGAAATTTTTGACCACTTTTCACAAAAACGGCTGTATCTCCGTTTCCTGGATCGACAAAATGGGCCCTTTCGATACGGAGGTACACATATATTGACCCTTTTTCAGCTTTCCATACCCCTACTCTGAGTGAACAGAGGGGTCTAATGGTGCTGAAATTGGACCAATTTTTCACATTTTTGGGTAAAAATCACAATTATTTGCACACCCCTTGGCTAAAAGCGTAAAATTGATAACGTATTTGAAATCAGCGAGTATTGAAAACGAGTAAATTTGCAAATATCTATCTTCAAACTTGAAAATGGGCATAAAGGATGAAAATCCTAGCTTATGGAAATGAAGAAACAAAAACCCCAATAGATTTTTTTCTCCATTACCCAAAACGATTTATTAATTCGTGGCTTCTGAAGTCGTCATTCACAGTTAACCTGCAGTTCACCATTAAACAGATATTTCAAAAGAAAACACTCACTTCGAAGAGTTTGTCCATAATATTTCAGAGTTCATTTTCACTGACTTTTCCAACTTTTCCATACCAATTTTTCGAAATATTCTAGATCTTTTACATTTTTATGAAGCATGGAGAAGGGGTAGTTTTCTCGCGGGTTGTAAACTAGAAATTGATGAAATTATGCAGTAAGAATAATTTGAAATGCATTGTGTTCAACGATTTTTTTTTCCCTTCAAAATCCACTACTTCTTACGACATTTTTGGGTCGTCCTTTTTCCGGCTACAAATACGACTCAAATTCAATTCTGAACGTTTTTTACTTCACCCCCACCCCCGACTTGGAAACTTGATAACTTGAATTTATAACGGAAAAAATTTCAAATAAAACAGAAAAGGTTCATTTTACAGTAAAATTATACAAAGTTTTGTGCATCACATCAACAAAAAATTATGAATAAAAAAATTAGGTAAGTAAGAGATAAAATAATTTAGCCCCGGCGAAGCGAGAGTGATTTTTTTTTTAAATTTATAATTAAGTAAGCAAAGAAACAATATTCTAGAATTGTTTATCCTTCTTTTGGATCTTAACAAAATTCCAAAATTCTTCGACTTTTCTAGGTTTTCCGGGGTTCCCAGAAAGTGGACACCTTGTGGGTTCCACCGAGCTCAATCCGATACTTTTTTCTAATTCTACTTGCAATCTTGCCACTGCTTTGTAGGACAAAGCTGGCAAACTCATAAAAATTATTCTTTAAAATAAGAAAATAGGATTATCTTCGAGATAGAAAAGTTATAGATATGTACTTGAAGCTTGAACAGCTCAAGAACGATTTCAATAATCCTGGAGATCTTGACGAAATATATAAGCACAAAATCTATCCCGAAGATCCAGCAATTGCTCTCTCCAGTTCTGGAAGTTGACTAGAAATTTATCCTCAGGTAATCAAAATTTCAACTTTGATATTTACTTGGCTAGATTAAACTTGAAATAACTCAAAGCCTTTCATTTGATCATATTTTTAAAAAATTCCCTCAAAAAATGATGACCTTCAAACGGATCTTAATTGATTAATGTACTTTTTTAAATTGTTGTGAATCCATTGAATTTTTGAAAAATCTGACAACTAAAATTCTCAGGGTTATGGCCGAACGTTCTAAAACCAACAATAAAAATTAGTTTTTGATCCGGATATTTTCTCACAATACCTCGAAACGTTGATGGCAGTTTTTCATGTGAGTTGGTGAGTTGTTTAATTTTGCACATTCATATACAAAACAGAATACCACAAATCAATGTTAACGAATGTTGGTTTTTTAGGTACCTTAGCAAGTAAATTTTTTTTATCATTGGTGTTAATGAATATACCTACATTATTTTGAGAAACAGTTTTTTTCCAAAAGCAAAGAATCATTTGAAAAAAAATTTCATTCCTTTAAAATATAGATCAATTATATCGTAACTCAATTTGCATAATTTTTAATTTTCATACGAGACTTTGGGTTTAAAATTATATCCATACAATTTCAAGTGGCGTTGATAACAACAAACTTATTTTTCTTAATAAATTTGTACTCAGAAAAATTCAACCTTTTCTTTAAAATTTATTAAATAAAATATTACAATTATCTATTCCTCCATAGACCGGTCTATTTGCATAGGTACGATGAAAATCTGTTGATGATCTAAGATTGTGTAGGTACACATAATTTCAAAACCCAAAATGAACGCACCCCAGTAGTAAAAACTTACTAATGCAGGTTCGCGATGTGTGATTTTGATCGCGATTTTTTACGAGCTTCTCTTTTTTTAAAAAAGCCAAAAAACCGGTCAAATTATTCAATTTGGTCTTACTTTTGGTATTTTCTATACAAAAAATTTCAAGTCCCTAGTTGAAAACAATTTATTCCCAAATGTTGCTTACATCTTCGTTGATAAAAAAAGCCGAAGAATTTGTGGACAGGGATAAAAAGTAAGCATGCGGTGACACATATTTATTGCATTTTTATGCCGGACTAAAATACTGCTCCAGCGAGGCGATAGCGAAATTTTTTAAAAAATCATGCTTGAAGAGTAAAAAATTCACCCTTTTCACATTTTTTGTAATAAAAAATGTTCCTTCCAAACTTGGGAAGGGGGAGGCTCGAGAATGAATCCGTGTTGGAGATTTATAATTATACAATATGATTTTTACTTTTTTTACTTTTATATATTATTTGTTGCTAGTCTTTCCAAAATTTCTGTGATTTTTGTTTCTTTTTATACATATTATAGTGATCCAGACCCTATTTTTTCTGCCGGTAATTAAGTTAGTTTTAATACATTTAAAAAAAAAATATCTATTTGTTATTGATATTAGAACTCGCTCTTAAAAATTAGAGAATAGGTACTAAAAAAATAAAAAAAATTCTGTAAGAGAGGCTCCACCTATCTGGTGTTTATGAATATTCATTATTTTGAAAAACAGTTTTTTCCAAAATTAATACTTAATTTGGAAAAAAACTTATTTTTTTTAACATATATAGATCAATCATAGTAACTCAATTTGCATGATTTTTAATTTTCATACGAGACATATTCGGAAAAAATTCCCCACTGAGAATTCTAAAGAACAGAATTAATGATGTGATGAAAAATGTAAAGCCCTTCAATTTCATTCAAAAATTAATCGTTTAACATTCACCAATGTCATTTCAGTGGACTTCTGATTACATTTGTTGTAGTAAAACAGTAGGTACTTTTTTGACGATCTGACATGCAAACTTCTCAGGGTTAAGACAGAACTTTTCAAAATCAATAACAAAAATTAGCCTTTGACCTAGGTATTCGCTCTCCAATGCCAGATTTCCAAACGAGGAAAAAATTAAAGCTTTGAAAACTGAAGAGATTTTACCGCACAAAAATTTCAAGGAATCCTCGTAGGTTTCCAGTGGCGTACCGAAGACATTTTCCAGGGGGGGGGGGAGGTTTGGTGAAAATCCCAACTCAAATTCTTAAAATTCCAAACTATATTTCGCCGGTTCGGCGATTATCGACATAAAATTGTCTATTTGTTCCGAGCTAAGCAAGGTAGATTTGTCTAGAGCGAAACGCGCGTGGTAAATTTAAAAAAAAATTATAATTTAATTTAAAAAATTTGTAGTTTCAATGTAAACAGTTACAAATTTGGGGGGGCGAGAGTTGCTCCAAAATTGATTTTGATGAGAAATGAAAATGTACATTAGGTGCTGAGAAACAACTTTTATTTGAAAATTTTTTCATTTCGACCCATAGATAAGGTGATACACGCGTTTGTAATGTTGAGGGGCGGACCCTGGAGAAAGGAGAAGGGGGAAAAAAGCATACGAGCTTAATTTTTTTTAGTGTCCAGAACAGGAATCAATCATAAAATCAATTTTAACAGGAAATGCGCGTGGTTGTACGATTGAGACCTGACTATTTACTTTAAAACTATTAAAAAATAAATACAAAGAGGCCGAGCGTAGGGAGGCCAAAGCGTTTAAAAAATTTGATTTTTAAGCATCGAAAATGAGTTTTTAGGAGAAAAAAATATAATGAAAATTGGTTAAAATAACGTTGAGGAAAAATTTGAAAAAAATTGCTTCTGTGGAATTCAGATTATTTCCAAATTATGGAAGGGGAAAAATACAATAAGGTCGAGCGCAGAGATGCCAAAGTTTTTGAAAAAGTTAGCTTTAGGAGTGATTTCACAGTTCGATAGCGATTTCCGAAAAGGGACGTTTTCTACCATTTTTTTCGAGGCCTACTTGGTCCTCATGGAATGCAGTTTCTAGACACCCTTGATTTCAATTTTCAAACTTGAAAGTAACAGATTCCATTCACCATAATTATAGATCAGTGCCTATCCTGCCTAATTAATTATTGGTAAGTTTAATTTATCGATTTGAAATTTTTTAATCCGAATCATGACAATATTGATTCTCCAGTTGAAAGGCAAAAAATATAAATCTACGTACATATGTACTCGTAGTTTAAGTGGACAAAATGCGATTTCAGTTGGAAAATTAAAATTTTGATTTTTGTGATGAGTTGTAAATTTCCCACCGAATTTCCGACTAAACCAAGTATTGAATGGGCAACTTGCCCCCTGCTCCTTTCAGTCCGGCCCGACAGCTGCATTCATACATAGGCTACGTTTTCTCTTCTTAAAAAAATTACAACGGCTTAATTTTCCCAATCCCGACTAACATTTTTTCACTCATCAGTTGGGAAAAAACAAATTTTTTAACTAACATTTTTTACTCATCAGTTGGGAAAATGACAACTTGCCCCAACTAACAAATGAACATTTTTCTGATTTCCAACTTTTAAAATACCTAACCATTTCATCTATTTATTTTTAATTGAAAAATAAATTAAAACTGTCCAATTTTCCCAACTGACGTGTTTATATGTTCAGTTCTTCCAACTCACAAGTAAAAAATTCCATCAGGGAGAAGCTCCCCCTCCCTCTATCGGTACATCCCTGTAGGTTTCACAAATCTAGAAATTTTCCAGAACTGAAACACACGTCTTGGAACTTTCATTAATTCATTCAATTTTCAAAACGCATAATAATCTTTTCACCGAACAATAAAAAATGTCGCACGCGCGCTACACTTCAAAGAAAATCGATTCGGAAATGAAGTTACATTTTCTATATCGCCTCGATATACTTAACCAGTTCTATTCTTATCAATGCTACCGGTTTAGTTGATATCAATTGCTTATGAAGCGGCATAATAAAAAAGGCAATATAAGCCGACCGATAGAGACGGTGTGATTTAACAATTGTCTTCGTAAGACAATAGGAGTTAAAAGATGAGTGCCGGTAGACTACTAGGCACCGGTAGCACGTCTATCCGCGATTGGAATTTCTAACAATAAGCCTGTAGGAGAAATGAAACGTTTTGCCATATACAGCACGCATTGTCTCGCGACTTGAGCCTATAAGTACATATTACCTATCTATGTAGGTACGTCCAATGCTGCGAGTAAGGAAGTTTTAGCTGTAAACTGGAATTCTCTCAACTTTATGTACTATTTTGAAAAGCAAATGGCAACGGATGTACAGCGTCGGATCAGTTATGTTTGTCTGATGGTTTAAGCGTTGACGTATTTAATTCATTGTGTTTTATTGGTGTCGATGCGAGGAGCATTGAGCTTAAATTTATATCAATGGGAAGTATGATATTCAACAATGTGAGTAAAAATCGCGAGAAATTGAATAAGTAAACCAATTAATACAATTAAAGAAGAGAACGCATTCGTTTTCAAAGCCACTAACAATAACCTTGAAGAAATTTGAGACACGAGACTATGATTTTTCGATCATAAGGATCTGACCGGATAAGAGATGAATTTGGCACCAAACGTTTTAGGGATTCCAAACACCTCAAGTGGTATATTTTGACCAGATTTTTTTTAGTAAAATTTTGCACACCAACCCCTTCCCTCTCGGATCTATGGCCATTTTATGGCATTATTTTCAAGAATTTTTCATCTCGATAAAAATAAATGGAATTTTCTGTCCTTCAAGACTAAGTTACATCTCGTAAGGGAGTATTTATGATTATTTTTCCGAAAATTTTGGTCCGCTCCTTCGCGTTTTTTCGGCCATGTGAAGTTTTCAATGGTAAAAAACACCATATAAGCAAAAGAGCGACCAATTTGTAAAAATTACCAAGGAATTTTGCTTTTTGAATGTAGAATTTCGCTGTGTATTTGGTTTTGGCTGTTTCTTTAAAATAAGGGCCAAAAATTACGAAATGATGTACCTGACTAAAGTTGGACTCGTGTTTAACGGGTAAAAAATAACCCTGATAAATATTATTTTCTCGATCGTTCTATTTGTAGTCTTACTATTCACTTTTTTTTCAGTTTTTTAATTGGGTATTCACGACAAAAAAAAGCGAATTTCGAGACTTAAAGTAAAAAGATCTCGAAAAGGGTGTTTATCGGGGTATTTACACACATTGAACACAATTCGACGATAGTTTCTTCATTTGATTCTTTTTTTTTTTAGAAAATCTGCTAAAATTAGAACATTTTTGTACGGGTTTCTCACAATTTTTGGTCCTTGGTACAAAGAAAAACCCAAAACCCAATTACCAAGTGAATTTTTTAGAAATTTTTTCAGGGTCGATTAGTGTTCAACAAATAACCGGATATTTGGATAGCTATCCAAATATCCGGATATTTGCCAAATATCCGAATAATGGAAAATAAGGAGCTTCAGTGAAAATTCCGCCAGGAGTGCTAAATAAAATTTCAAAAAATTAAAATTATGCAACGCCCTCTGCAGGACAAGGGTGAAAGTTTAAAATTTGTAAAATGTTTGTGAACGACTTCGGGAGCTCTCGGAAAGTTCAACCATCTTCGGGAGCTGTTCGGCAATTTCCGATATCCGGTTATTTAACCGGTTATTTGGATAGCTATCCAATTAATAATTGGTAATTGGATATCCGGATATTTGTTGAACACTGGGGTCGATGCTACTTACCTTAACGGTCAAAATTGAAGGCCGATAACTTACGTTGGAGCCGAACAAGATATAAAAATTCTAGTGTTCAACAAATATCCGGATAATCGAAATGAAAGTTTCAACGGAAAAAAATCGAACTTTCGATTTCAATAATCGATTCTTCAATTTCGATTTTTTGATTTCGATAATCGACCTTTAAAGGGCCTGGTAGGATAAGGGGGTCGAATCTGCCCTGGAAAGCTTTTCGGACGATTCCAATGCCAAAAGGTAGACCCTATCGAGGAAAAATTTTGACAAAATTTTTGGACCCCCACCCCGCCCACTTTCCAAGATATAGGCAAAAACGTGTTTTTCAGGTTTTATTTTTTTTCTAGCGTTGTTTTCAAGATAAAAAGCTGAAATTTTTTCTGTGAATTCTTACTAATAAGGGGTACGCACAGGATTTTTTTCGATTTTTTTCAGTCACTACTCTTTGAGTTACGCGGTTTTGAAATTTTCAAATCGCTATATCTCAAAAATGCGACTAGAGTCAATCACGAAATTTTTTTAAAAGATGTATTTTTGTAGTAGGAATATACCATAAAAATTTCAGAATTTTTCAAGTGGTGGAACGTGGTCAAAAAAATTAAAAACCGCATTGATATTGTGTAATACGCGTAAAACATCTCGGGAGCGTGAGACACTACTACACGGTGGCGCGTGGAAAAAGCAACATACGTTTCGCGCTCAAAACTACATGTATGTACATAATAAAATATTATTAATAAGGTCATTTCAGGTTTTGACCACCAGAAAAATAGTAGAAAGGGAAAGTTTTTTCTATAAGCCCAGTAGGGTATGTATTTTAATATGTCGGAACTTCCCTAAAATCAGTGAGTGTTTTGTACCCTCTTTTGGGAGGATAGGGGTTCAAATTCTGGGTTTTTGGCTATAACTTACAAAATTGTGCATTTACAAAGAAAAGGGTTGAAACAAGAATTGTAGAGCATTAGGAAAATGAACAATGTTGTTATTTACAATTCTTCCTTAGGGAGTGGCTCCATATACGCGGCACGGTGCGGTGCGGCGGGGTGCGGCGCGGCGCGGTGCGGCGCGGCGCGGTGCGGCAAGACGCGGTGCGGCAAGACGCGATTTTTTTTTCCTCGAAAAATTTTTATCTAACAAAACATAACAAAAACATTTTACAAAATTTTCAGCAGCCAGTGATAAATGAAAATAAATAAATTTTATTGGTTGCCAAGGTTTTGCACAGTTGTTCTCATTCGCTTTCGTGGTGACAACTTTCATTTATCACTGGCTGCTGAAAATTTTGTAAAATGTTTTTGTTATGTTTTGTTAGATAAAAATTTTTCGACGAAAAAAAAATCGCGTCTTGCCGCACCGCGCCGCGCCGCACCCCGTCGCACCGCACCGTGCCGCGTATATGGAGCCACTCCCTAAGGAAGAATTGTAAATAACAACATTGTTCATTTTCCTAATGCTCTACAATTCTTGTTTCAACCCTTTTCTTTGTAAATGCACAATTTTGTAAGTTATAGCCAAAAACCCAGAATTTGAACCCCTATCCTCCCAAAAGAGGGTACAAAACACTCACTGATTTTAGGGAAGTTCCGACATATTAAAATACATACCCTACTGGGCTTATAGAAAAAACTTTCCCTTTCTACTATTTTTCTGGTGGTCAAAACCTGAAATGACCTTATTAATAATATTTTATTATGTACATACATGTAGTTTTGAGCGCGAAACGTATGTTGCTTTTTCCACGCGCCACCGTGTAGTAGTGTCTCACGCTCCCGAGATGTTTTACGCGTATTACACAATATCAATGCGGTTTTTAATTTTTTTGACCACGTTCCACCACTTGAAAAATTCTGAAATTTTTATGGTATATTCCTACTACAAAAATACATCTTTTAAAAAAATTTCGTGATTGACTCTAGTCGCATTTTTGAGATATAGCGATTTGAAAATTTCAAAACCGCGTAACTCAAAGAGTAGTGACTGAAAAAAATCGAAAAAAATCCTGTGCGTACCCCTTATTAGTAAGAATTCACAGAAAAAATTTCAGCTTTTTATCTTGAAAACAACGCTAGAAAAAAAATAAAACCTGAAAAACACGTTTTTGCCTATATCTTGGAAAGTGGGCGGGGTGGGGGTCCAAAAATTTTGTCAAAATTTTTCCTCGATAGGGTCTACCTTTTGGCATTGGAATCGTCCGAAAAGCTTTCCAGGGCAGATTCGACCCCCTTATCCTACCAGGCCCTTTTGTGAGGGTTTGTAAAAGAATTCGGGAACTCTCGGAAAAGTTCAACCGTTTTCGGGATGTTTTCGGAGCTGTTCGGCAATATCCGTGTGATATCCGGATATTTGGATATTTATCCAAATAGTATTAGGTATTTGGTAGGGCGCTATAGTATTCGGGTATCCGGATATTTGTTGAACACTAGAAAATTCTCAGATTAGCTGATTTTCTGCAAAGATTCCCACTAGCGCTTGTCCTCTTGTTAAAATCAAATATGAAGAGCAGAAATCAGTTTATTATGATTTTAAGAAAGATAACAAAAGACAGTTTAATAAACTGGAGTGTGAAAATGATGCGGCTCATATCAAAGCAGAAGATAACCTCATGTTCGAACTTGAGGGTATCAGTAGGTTATACAAAACTACTGCTGTAAAAGCTGTAACCTACATGAGCGAATATGAGATGTTATATCATGAAGCAAATAGATCAATTAACCTGAATTACCTCGACATCATCTGGTGGAGGCGTTAAGCATCCAAAAATCAACATTCCAGCATTAGCTGTGTTTTCACTAGCTTGTAAAAAGCTGCTTTTTTATAAGCTAGCTTGTAGCTTGTAATCACTTTGTGTTCACACTGCGTGCGCTTATACTAGCACAGTTATCACAACTGAGATTAGTGATAACAATATGGAAAGTAGTTTATTTTCCCATTTTCACTTCCAGGTTTCAATTAGTTGTGTATTTTGAAAGAAAAGATCTATAAAATTATGATACATCGCTTGTAGGACAGGACTAGGACCTTTCCTTTGCCCAGAAAACCCACCTTCAATTATTAAAGTAATTAAAAGTGTGAGATAAATTTTCAACTAGGAACTAAAATTGATAAACATTCTGACATGCTGGAATTTTTTCACAATTAATCCCGTGATTAGCATTAAAAATACTATCAAAATCACTCAATAAATTTCAAACAGCATTAATCACGTTTTATTTCAAGAATTAATCAAGAACAATCAAAATAAAGCTGGCTTTTTGTTATTTACATCAGGCTTTTTGCAAGCTGCTTGTAAAAAAAAACAGCTTGTGTTGCTAAAAGTAGAACTGCATTCTGATTTTTCCTACACGCTAGCCTTGAAAAACAGCTTGTAAAAAAGTTAGCTTGTTGGTTGTTTACATTTGCTTTTTTACAAGCTGACTTGTAAAAAGCAGCTTGTTACAAGCTAGTGAAAACACCGCTACTTGAAGGCAATCCTGAAAATTTCCTCGAGTTTGCAACGATTTTTGAGAGCCTTGTGCACCATGAGCCAGAGATTCCAAAAGTCAAGAACTTAGTACTTCTTAAGGAAGCCTGTACTAGTAAAGCAAAGAAGCTGATAAAAAACACTCCGTTAACTGAAACTGGATACAATGGTGCATGGAGTAATTTAAACACGATACATCAAAATATCAAAGCAATAATAAGAAAACATTTTGACAATTTGTTTGCTACCTATCTCATTATTTAAAAGTGTAACTGAAGTTCCTGACCTGTATGGTAACATCAACAAGTCACTGAAAGGTTTGGAAGGGTGTTGTGTCGACATCAACTAATGGAGCTTGATTATTTTGTACATCATTTCTGAGTGTTTGGACAAGAAAACATACAAAAATTTTGAAAAAATCCTCAGTTCGAACACTGAATTTCCTAGCTGAGATTTGCTATGTAAATTCTTGGAAACAAGATGTTCAATAACAAAGCGTAAGTTGGCCCCTCTTCACTCCACTAACGCCGCTACATCCATTTTATGTTTCACGTGTCAAGCCGGAATTGTTATTTGCATATAGGTTTTAAAAAAATATTTAATCGTTACTATTTGAACCGAAGAATCTGTAATGAATGAATTGTACCTTACTTTGACCAAAAGTCAAATTAATTTCACCAGCTCAAGTGAAGAAACGAAGAAAGTAAAATCTGGTGGTTACTTGAAACTTGAAAGTACTTCCCATAAGTGCAGTATCATCTCTTACCAATTTGTGATTTTTTAGGGGTGAAGGCTAGTAAGTATGCGACCTATCGTTTCCAAGGTTTTCGGGGGTGGCGATTCCAAATCTGACCTTATTTTTGACCCAGGGAGACACAGAAGGGCGAGGGAGGGGGTGAAAATCAAAAAATGCAAGTTACATTTCGTTTTAAAGGTTTTCAAGGGTGTTGGCTCTAAATTTGACATTATGTTCGACTCTAGAGCACATTCAAGGGGTGGGAGAGGGGGTGAGGGGGGAATACGGTTTTAAGGTTGTAGATTCCAAATTTTACATTCTGTTCGACTTTTGGACACAGCAGAGGGTTGTTAGGGGTGAAGGGGGATGAAAACTAAAAAAATAAGTGATCTATCATTTTCAAGGTTTTCAAGGCTGCCGATTATAAATTTGGCATTATTTTTGACTTTTGGACACATCAAAGGCTCTAGGTACCCGTTCTCTTCCCAGATATTTTTGGTAGCTCTGTAAAGAGGCTGTTATATGGCAACCCTGAAAACAGTTCTTCAACAGTTTTACTCTTCAAGCCAGCAAAAAAAAGGAACAACATAGGTAACACTGATGACAAATGATACAGTTATCGTCACGACCTGTTCCACACAAAGGACATCTTGTATAAAACCAGTTGTTCATCATAGTGGTCGTATTTCAAATATTTCTCCAGTTCAAAAAAAAAAAATGACTAATTATTATATATCGATGCATTCATGCACCTGACCAAATAAGACAAATTACCAACAAGGTATCACTCCGGTCAAACGATTTTTCACCTCGTACATCTCACTTTCTATAATTTTGCACCCATCAACATTCACAAATTTACCCATATCGAATTACACAAAAATAAATGAGAAGAGAACCGTACAATTTACTCGACAGAGATTACCAAACCATTAAAAAAAACACCACCTATCAATGTACCACAGAGCCTGGGGCCCTACCCCGAAGCTCGTGCATCATCGGTCACGCGATTAATTAGCCTCGCCGGACAAGCTGCCACCGAAAAGGCTACATAAATACGCGCCTTATTGGATTGATTTAACGCGGAACCAATAAGGTAATAAATACATATAACCTATTTATCATGCGATGAAGCGAATATAAGAAGTTAAAAAGTAGACAAATAAATAAAGAGCAACGGTGTGCGCGCATATTGCCGAGACAGCTGTTGAATAAAATATTACGGTCAAGATGCGGTAAATAATGCAAGTTGTAAAACACCGCGGATCTGGTATTATTTTCCAACTCGCGGAGATGGGCGTCCCTCTGCCCCCCGTTCATCATTTTCAATACTAAAAGCGTGGAAATAATTCCGCGTTGGATGGTTCGTATGGAAAGCACATCGCCACACCTTTCCCTGCTCTTCGCTTTTAATAATCTTTACTCTTTGGCGATGAGAAAGCTCTAGCTCCATCTAGCGCTTCTCTGGATAATATACGGGGTACGTAACTGAGTATGTACCCATTAATTCCATGTTTTTTTTAAAATTTTTTTTTAAAAAATTTTTTTTTTG